>CP092880.1:16004488-16017614 GCA_030710605.1 Cordylochernes scorpioides | reverse complement strand
GAAGATGATAACAATGTTGTTACGTACTATATAATTTATTTATTTTGATATGTCGTCCCCATGTTAGGATATGTTTTGTTTTTTGCCTGGCGGTTAAGATATATGCCAAGATATTTTTAAAAAGTTTTCAAAAGTTCCTTTGCCCAAGATGAACTTTAACTGATTTTAGTGAATGCAAAGATTAATGTAGCACTTGACCCAATAATTAGATGTTTCAAACCCCTAGGTTTTGTGCCTCCCTGTTATATTAGGAGTCATGTATTAAATAATTTATTAACCACAATTTAACCCCATTCTGGCCTGGAGATTCCCCAGCACTGTGTGATGACAGCTTACCATCCTGCTGGATGACGCCAGACTCCACCTGAGGGAACAGAACCAGACTCCATTGACCTGGACACTCTCATCAAATGTATTCTTCTTGGTTCTTTCTCCTTGGATTTCATAACATTTTGTTGTTGTTTGAACATAATATACAATAGAACACCTCCTTGAGAGGACACTCACTCTAGAACACACCTCTCTACAAAGGACAGTTTTCATCACAAAAACCACCATTTTTTCTATTTAGCAACTCTCCATTAAGTGGACACCTCTATCTAAAAGACAATTTGCTTCTGAAATTAGGTGTCCTATACAGAGAGGTTTTACTGTATATCATTTTATTTATTATTTCAACTTTCACATTTCAATTTTAATCTTTATTTAATGATAATGCACAATGTGGATTATAGATTAGAAACGCAAAGTAATAAGACAAAATCCAAATAAACAAATAGTGTGTGACATTTTGGTAACAGTGTTGTTACCATCATCGGACAAAATCATTTATTCTTTTGTCTAAAGATGGTAACAACACTGTTACTGAAACATCATAAAATATTAATTTATTTGGAGTAGGTCTTATTTTCTTGATGCTGTGATATATCATCCATTCAGTACTTTTTCCTGATGATGGTAACTACGCTGTTACCGAAATGTCACACACTATTTATTTATTTATTTTGTATTTGGTTTTATTACATTGTGTTCCTTTAATGTTCATTTATACAGAGTGGGGAATGTAGTCATAACAATCTCTTTTGTAACATTAACTTTTTTATAACAGCATAATTGTAAAGTCCCAAGGTTTAATGTCTGATGATGGTAGCAACAATGTTACCAAAACATCACACACGTTTGTATTTGGTCTTGTTACCTTGTGTTACAGTTTTCCTTCTTTTAAGTTCAAGGTTGCTAAGAGTTCATATATTTATATTCAATTTTTATATCATCTATAATTATATCTATAATAAATATTTACAAGTTTTGAAAAATCCAGGTTCTATTATTTCATAAATAAAAGCTCTGATCCCCTCACACATTAAGTCATTATGCACATTTCATTCAAATGGGTTCATAGTTCATTATTTGAAATATGACTCTATTAAAAAAAAAGTTCCAAATAATCGAATTCTCATTGCGAGTAAGCAAGTTAAAAAATACTGAAATATTCAAATTTATATAAAATGTGACTTAAATAAAAATGAGGGTGTAGGATGTCATCATATAAATTGATAGAAGAGATAACTTTATGAAACTCTATATCTTGATTATCAGTTTCTCCTATCTAATTACATTATTAGGTAGAGTTAAACATTTATTAGAAAAATATATATAATATTACAACTTATTTTTTAGCTGTCATTCTAGCAACATATAATAATTCTAAACTCCACCTTTGCCGGTCCCAAGCCCAGATGAAAAAGGAGGAGGGGGAGCAGTAACAAGCTCACTAAAAAACCTGGGCTCAGCTGGCCCGGCTGATAGTACCTTGTAAGGGCTTCTGATCCAGGGATACAGGATGAGCAGCGTTTGTACTCCATGTTAGGAGCAGCTGCACATGGCGTCTGTTCCTCATGTCAGAGGCGGCCATTTCTTTTGGAGCTAATTTGGCCTGCCACTGAGTAGTGCTCCCAGTCTTAATGACACAGGCAGACACATTCTACTTCACCCAGTCGTGATGATTGTCAAACAGACACCATCACGGGTCACAACTTGATAACCTAATATTATTGAGTGGAGATAGGAAAGAAGATAATAATTCTAAGGCCTCAATTTCTAATGTCAGAATTATTTCAACCATGGTTATAACAATGATTTAAATGTTGATTTGTAGAGAGTTGTATTGGAGAGTTGAGATATTGGTGTGCAACCACAAGTCCCTGAGCAGCCCCTGCCAGGAGGAAGTGGAGTGGGCCTTCAGAGAGCTGTCCCAGACTGGGGAGGAGACCCTCAGTCAGGGGGAGCTGCTGGCTGAGGGGGAGGAGAAGTTGGCCAAGTCTGACATGGTGGAGCTCATGGCCTGTCTGCTTCCCCCGCACCTGGTGCCCATGGCCGCTCAGAGGTTCCTGCCTCAGGTAGACATGTTCTCTTTAAAAAACTTATGTTAGAATCTAAATGGAAAGTTTGCCGGGAGGATATTGATCTCTCTCCCATCACCGATGCGGCTGGCCCTGCACGCCCTTCCCCATCCAGCACATCCGGCTTCAGCCCGGGAGTCCTGCATCGCCTGTGGGTCCGGAGACCTGTCACTGGCCCACCGCTACTGGTCCTGTAGTCGGATCAGGCCTGTCATCCTGGAGGCCTTCACCATCCTCCAACGGCCTCCTGACCTGCAAAGCTGGATCTTCGGGCTTGACCTGGAGGACGACGCCCTGGCCATCATGGCGTCCGCCAAGACCCGCATCTACAAGTACTTCCTGGGCCTGGAGATGCGGGGAGTCCAAGAAGACCCCCTCCTTGTCTGGAGGAGAACCCTATCAAGGTGGTGGAGCCTCCCTAGCTCCTAAAATCATTGTAAATTCCCATTATTTATTCATTACTTTTATCATAATCATTTTGTAAAAATTGACTAGACGTCAATAAAAGTGTTTCAATAGTCAATAGTCTCCCATCACCGACCCGAAGTTGCTAGTTTGGAATAGCAGTCAATAGGCAGCATCTAGCTTTGACGACTATTTTGACGGGAGAGGCTACCTTTATCTCTATAGAGCTGTATCCTCCTAGCAAAATTTCCATCTATATTTCGTCCATAGACTTGGCCTAGCCACTTTGTCAGCTAAACACCTCTTTGGCAGATTGTGAAGATTCCATTAGATCCCTCGTGGATCTCATGGAATAAAGTCCACTATAGGCTGACGAGAGCCATTAGTTCGAAACCATGGTCTCTAGATGGACGCTTCTCAGTTTGTTAAAGCTGGCGTTGTGGCTTTGTCACTGACAATACCGCTAGTTTGCTGTGACAGTCAATAAATGGCGTCTTGTTTTGACATCTATTTTGACGAGAAAGGTGATCTTTATCTTTTTAAATGTTATGATCTGTCTGATAAATGACCACCTCCAGAAGAGACCAGGGATATCCATGTTTTATAAAGGGTCTCTCAAGAGAGTAGTTCAATACAAAGATGATCAACACAGCCTCTACCATGTTAAAAAGTAATAGAACACAGTAGTGCTAACTGTGGGTTGAGGATTGGATCATTCACTGACATTTCTCTTAGTCCTACAGGACCATTACTACAATTAGTGAACTGAAGAGGTTTAGGAAGACTCATCAGTGGTGAACTTTCCAAACTAACTTGACAATCTATCAGATTATTGTAGCTTTTCTTTTGTTCATTCTTATATTCTGAAGATATATTTAAAAAATGTATATAGAAAACATCGAACTGCTTTTCACATGTGTAGACATGTGGTGCACTTACAGTAAAATCAGTCTCCAAATTCTACCCACCATGATTATCATGGCCTGTACCACGTGTGCTAGGGATAATAAAAAAAGTAATAATAATGAAAGTAAAGTAAAAGAATGAACCACAAGATGTGCTTCTTATAAATTCAGTTTGCTTTCTAACATCTAGGGGGCCCAGAGACCTGAGGAAGAGTTAATACTTGAAAGCTAGCTGAACTTACGATGATAAGAATCACCTTGTGATTTAATTACTTCCATTGTCCATTCTGCTTATAAAGTCTGCATTGGAAGGTTTATTCTTAGTGTTTTAACAAAACTATGAAAAGAGGCTTCTATATTTGTAGAAATTTCAGATTTTTTTTTATTCAAACATAAAAGCCTGTTTGGGCAAGATAAGTTTTTTAAATTATTATTTTCTATAGTACACATGTGGTACAAGCCATTATGGTGGGCAGTAGTTGGTGACTGCTTTTACTGTAAATACACCACATGTCTACACATGTGAAAAACAGTCAGACTATTGCACTTATAAATGTGCCAGAGTCCTTTTTGGTTACTTGCACTCATTAGTGGGGTTGGACTTTGGCAAGAATCAGGGGCCATTGGAGCAGTTTTTTTTTTTTTTAATTGGAAAAAAGTGCCCAATGTGAGATTTGATCCCGGGTCGTAGTGGTCAAAAACCAATAGTTTAGACCAGTGATTCTCAACCTTTTTTTTTGTTGCAGCACTATTTTAAAGATTTGAAAATTTGGCGGCACAATTTTAGAATTTCGCGGCACACTTTTGCTAACTTGAATGCAAGAAAATTCAAATTATGTATCAATATTTCTATGCAAAATATAAGTAATATACATCTCTAACATTCAATTTGCTAATTTCGTTATTTTAAAAAGTAAAAAAATGAAAAAGAAAAAAAGAAAAACCAATACAAACGTGAACATAATCATATGACTAAAATTCGGCGGCACATTTTTAGAATTTCGCGGCACACAAAATTACCGCGGCACAGTGGTTGAGAATCACTGGTTTAGGCCATCCTTCTACCAACCCTCTTGGCAACATAAGTTCTTCTTTTTTTTCTTATCCCTAGTACACGTAGTACAGGCCATGATAATCATGGTGGGTGCAACATAAGTAAATGGAATAAATAACAGCATCTTTATATTGAGAATGATATTTTTATATATTGTAAAGCCCGTCTTAGAGGTCACCTGTCTTGAGAGTTTTCCTATCTTATTGTTATTAGTGTCAAGTTTGACTATTTGGACAAATATATTCTTCAATTTGCTTATATAGTTTTCTCCGCAGTGGCTTGATACAGAAGTGGTTTACCAGTGCCTTCTTCCCTCTATGCTGTTGGCCAAATTAATTAGCATATTCCGCCTTTTGGGGCGATTTCTCCTCCTTGGGAGCAGAAAATTTATCACTAGAATAAAGTCTTGTCCAGGCTTTGAGTCACTCCCCATTTCAACCCTTGTCTTAGGTATCACTTGTGTGTTAGTGGGAGAGAACCATGTGTTTTTCCAATAATACAGTTTTCATCTGATTCCATCTAACACATTCATGTCTATATTATGTTAAGCCCCTATATATTTGTGTTGGAATATCCTATAGCATCATTGAAGAATTGTGTATGTTTATTGGAGCCAATTTTATTCAACCTGTCTAAGGAGTTAGCCTTTCTTGCAAGTGCATATTTGCCTGAAACCAAATGGGTGAATCTGAAAATTCTGAAAATATTTTTTAACGCTATACTTTTCTTTTTAAATATGAATAAAATTTTATTTAAAGCCCTTACACCCTGCAATGAATAAAAATTGAAAGAGGGAGGGCATGGCACATCAGCAGTGAACCGTAGCAGTGATTTCACCATTTTATTTGATTCTTTCAATTTTGATTGACTGCAGGATAAGGGCTGTAGAAATAATCTTTAATTATGTTTTAAGAGAAAAGTAGTATTTAATAATATTTTTATAATTTTAAATGATGGCACTAAGTTAATGATATTTCAAATGGAAGCTCTCAAGGTAGTTATTACTGGAATTAGAAATTGCTGTGGGGTTCACCACTGATGAGCCAACATCATTGATGAGCAAAGCCTTCCCATTTATATTTTCACACTTCAGTTCACCAATTGTAGAATTTTATGCTATGTCATTAAAAGCAACCCACAACAGCACACACACTGTGACAGAATAATTCATTCATCCTTATTAATAGAGATGTTACTAATGGTGTACACCCATTTATGTAACATAAAATTGATGATAATCATGTACCAAATAAGGCACCTCTCTTGAAAATTTACAACCGCCTTTAAAAAGCGGAAAATTGTCGCTGGAAGCAACACATTTGGTTTGGGCGGATAGCCCATTCAACGCCGAACAAATGCCTGGTAGGCACGGCCAAAAAGCTCACCCCTGTGCGGAGAAATCTGCAAATTTCGATTTGCAGAGCAAACGTTCTATTAATTTAAGAACAGTTGAAAAATATGCAAATTCGCCGGCTGGCGGTAAAGATGCAAATTCTGCAACGTCGGCTGACTTTGCGATTAAGTCGCCTTTTAACGGCGTTATCGAGGCCCAAAGAAACTGAGCAAATTTATCAGAGGATGTGAATCCTGTATCTGAGGACGGCTTCACGGTCGTCCAAGGTAAAAAGAGACGCCGCGGCTCGGCGGAATCTCCTGCAGCAGCTGCACATTCCAGCAACGCCCGACGCCCTGGAACCAATTGCCGTCAACGATCATCGACGGAAAGGGTGCCTCGGGCACAAGAAATCAAGACCACGAGAACACACATCGTGGAGGCCAGGGCGCGGCAGGTGTCTTCTACTGAGGAGCAGTGTCTCTATGTTGAGCACTGCCCTGAACTCGAGCCTTACCATTATCTCAAGGCGATCGATGAAATGGTCGGAGGGACCAGTGACGTCGTCCAGATCGCGAAAGTGAATGGGCACTTGCTGTTGGGACTTTCCAACAAGGCCCTGGCGGACCGCCTGATCAATGAAGGCCTCGAGGTTGAGGGCATGTCCCTCAAGACCTTCCCCTTCTACAGAAGAGCGGCAAGAATAACCATAGGCAACCTCCCCTTCTTTGTGAAGGATGCTTCAGTCATCGACGCCCTTTTGCCTTATGGGCGGGTAACTTCCATCGTCTCTAAACAGCTAAAAGCTGGTAAATACGTCTACACCGACGGCCGCCGAGAGGCGTTTATTGTTCCGCATGACGGCATGACCATCGAGTCCATCCCTGCCCGCCTCGATATAAGAATAAAAGGCGAGGCCTGGCCTATGTACCTGACCTCCGGGATCAGGTGCTCTAGATGCCGCGGCCAGGGACACAGAAGAGCAATCTGCCCCTTGCTCACTGGGCAATCCACCGGCCCCAGACGGGCTTCACCACCCTCCACCACCAATGTCTCTCAAGTGACCGCGCCTGAGCTGCCTCGACAGGCATCAGCCGCGTCTCCTGCGCCATCGCCTCCAGATCCAGCCATGGAGGTTTCCGGCGTTCTTCCTACGGCCCCAGCCGCGCCTCATCAGCCTGCTGTACCTGGTCAATCGTATGGGCCGACAACACCCGCTCCCCATGGGCAAGAGACGACACCAGCCATGGCCACACCTCCGCCTCCACCATCTGTCCGTATGGAGGATGATCCGGAGCCGGACTATTGGACGGACATGGTGGATCCAATAGATGAATTGATGCGAAGTCCTGGTTCGGAACCCATTCTCCGAACGATCGACGCGTTCGAATTCGTGGACGCGGCCCGAGACCCTGAGGTGAGGGAGTGCGTGGTCGCGGATCTTTCGCCGCGGCAGAAAAAGATTGTCGCCCAATTCCTGGATAAGCTCATCGAGCGCACTCGGGACTCGGTTCCCTTGATCCGTAGGGGACTATCTGAGTTCAGGGCCGCCTTGCCTTCCTATGTTCCAGACCCTCCCTGAGGACACCCCCTGTTGACTCCTGACAGAGTCAGGATAATTGTAAATAATTGTAAATCTTTCCCATTGACTCTTTGAGAGTGATCATTGACTGAATGGTCTATAAAGTGTGTTTTCATTGTCATTGTCTCTCCCTTTAATTATACATCAGAATGATGCACTGTTCATCATCTTAGTAAAACATTTACTAGTAATGATAAAAATGAACCACAACATCAGTTTTGGCAAATTCAGACAAAAAGCCAACAACCTGTATACCATGGTTTCAAGCTTTGGCCCCCATCAGTGGGAGAGTGCCTCTTTTGGTACATGAATATCATCATCCCACAATATTATATTCTAATAAAGTCTGAAAATTGGTCCTTGCCACCCTACCATCTTTAACACCTTTTTGGCCGATTTCATACCCATCTCTTAGGATGTTATGAAATTGAAGCCGTCCTTGTACTGATGTGGGCTGAAGCCATGGTATACAGGTTGTTGTCTGAATTTGCCAAAACTGGTGTTGTGGCTTATTCCTTATCACCACTGAACATTGCATCGCTCTGATGTCTAATTGAAGGGAGCGGTGCCTCTTTTAGTACACCCATTCCTATTTAGTCTTCCTACCTCTGAAGTAAGGTCCTGAACAATGTTTGTTTGTTGCCCAGACCATCACTCCCCAGATCAAGGACCTTCTAGGGGGAGGGGACCTACGTAAGCTGGATGTCCCCTTTGTTGGCCCCACCTTCAACCCCACCATCTCCCTGCCCACAAGGAATTAGCTCCGTCTCTTTTCTCTCAACGGAGGAGATAGTGGTTGACTTTTGTATTACTCAACCTTATGTGTAAAATATAAGATGAAATTTGGTCATAAAGTAAGTCATAGGCTCACTTTTATGATATCACAATTTTGGTAAATTAAAAAAAAAAAAAAAAACTTTAATTCCAATTTGTTGAGAAGAAGAAAAATGAGATGATCTAGTCAAGTGTCTTATGAATTGTGATACTTGAGAGAAAAAGTGCAACATATAGTTTTACCTAGAGTGTAAATAGCTTCTTTCCACAATGCCTAAGGGATTTATTTGGAAATCAAATTAAATGCATATGTTATATTTTGAAAATTTATAAATACAATTATTATTAGTTCTAAAGTTATTTTGCTATTTTCTAGGAATTCCTAGTATGTTTAAAAAAATATTTTATTGAGTGCATATTTTGTTTTAAAATAAAGATTTTTATTTGTGAACTTGATGGTTTTTTTGTAGACCATTTTTAACACTTGGAATCTTGATCAAATCTGTTCTATATCCTATTTATTTATTGTTACCTTCCATTGACTCTATAGAATACTGTGGAAGTTCAAAGATGATAGTGTTGTGGAAGAAAGCTGTGGGAATTTAATAGATTTATATTTCTTAGCTGGTCATTTAGGACTTGGTGAGTCCTGTACATTGCTGGGTAGTTGGACTCAACTCCACGGATAGGAAGTCACCAGTGTCCATACAGAGTGAAGGCCACTCTACTATTTGGACACACCTTGTTACACTAATTGTATTCTCCAGTGTAACAGTTGGTCCCCAATGTCGCACAGCAGTGCTTGAAGTGATCTCTTCTCTGTGGCCAAGAAAGACTGTTACTGTAGATAACCACTATCTATACTTATATAGGGCTTTATGTTGGCGAAACATCACAACAATACTAAGGCAAGGGCCATCTAAGGCCATAAACCTGGACAGTGGAGCGCATTTGGAGAAAAAAAACTCAAACCTATGGGCCTCCTCATAGCCATAATTAAAAACTTGTCTAAAAGGTACAACTTTGAACCCTTATACAGTATCATCCTCTCTTGATGGAAAGTTGTCCCACTTGAGGCTCAAATGATGTGGGCTAACATCTGTGATGGGATTATAATACCAGATCTTTTTTTGTAAATTTGTGGAGTTTATTATTTTCTCTCTATCTCTAGGGAAATCAACACTTTTATTTTTAATTCTAGAGAACTGTCCCTTTAATGGAGAGTTGCTAATTAGTAAAAATGTACATTTTGTCAATAAAACTGTTTCCTTTGTAGAGAGATGCCCTCAAGCAGAAGTGTCCACTCTCATGATATTTTACGCTAAATATATTTATAAATGTGCTAAGGTATATGGTGATATTCGAATGTCTTGAGAAATTACTTTCTAACCTGGAGAGTTTTTAAGAAAGTGTATATTATAATTATAAACACAAGGTAATAGACCAAATCCAAATAAATAGTGTGTGACATTTCGGTAACAGCATTGTTACCATCTTCAGACAAAAGTACTGAATGAGAAATTTTACCACAGCATGGTTTAAATAGATACTGTTATCAAGTGTGTAAACAAGATAGCAGGTAAGAAGAATATAATTTTCTGAGAAACACACAGATAATTATTCTTAGAATTAAAAGTGGAAAAACCCACTATTCTTTTTTCATATAATTAAAAGCATATCTATAAATATCATTTATATTTCCTCTTTCCTCCATTCTGTTAATTGTAGCACATTTCATTTAAATGAAAAAGGCTTCTTTAAATTGTCTCTTAAAATAATTTTTCTCATAATCTAGTATCTTTGTTTCTTTTAGGTTAAAATTATTATGTCCTGTGATTTTTCTATGTTCTACAAGTGCAGAATTCTCAATTTTATCTCATTTCAAAGCATATTCATGGTTTTTCATTCTTTCTTTTAAAGTTCTGGATGTTGTCCTACATAGCATTGGTCACATTTTTCACATTTCACTTCATAAATTAAACCTGCTCTATTTGGTATGTGAGTGTTCTTATGGTTGTTGATATATTGAAAGATTGGTTTACATGGTTTCCATGCAATTTTTATTTTTTCATACTTTTTGAATATATTAGTAAAATTTCTTGCAAACTTTTGGTTTATAAATGGCAATGTGATAAATTTGGCTTGTTTGTTTTTGCACTTTAGAGTTTGAATTAAAGTATTATTCTCATATTTTTGGTTCATGTCCTCTATTATTCTATCTATTAATTTGATGGGAAAATCTTCATTGATTAGTTCTTTTTTGATGTTGTTAATTTCTATATTTATTTTAACTGTATCATTAATGAGTGTAAAAGTTCTATATATAAGAGCTTTTACTAATCCTACTTTTTGGCTGAAATGGTGCTGTGAGCAATAGTTCCAATAGGTTCCTGTCAGCCAAAAAGTAGGATTAGTAAAAGCTCTTATATATAGAACTTTTACACTTTACACTTTTACACGCGTTTTGCGTTGTTGGCGCTCGTCAGCGTGGAGTAGGCTGTAACCACTGCGACCAAAAAGATTTTTGGTCCTAGTGGCTTCTTGAGAAATCAAGAAATGGGTATTTAAGGCCAAACTTGCGTAAATACACTATTGTTTTTTCATATATATATACAGTAAAACCCCGCTAATACGAACCCTGGATATAATGAACCTTCCCTTATAATGTTGGGTGGAAGAATGGACAGAAGGCACACACACCTTTCTTAAAATATTTTCTACTTTTTAATGAACAAAAAAACATATGCAAATTTTCTATTATTAATTAATTTTTTTACACAAAAATTTACATATATATATTTATTTAAATAATCAAATTTACAAACAACATAGTATATTATATTTATAGAAAAAATGATCAGCTGCAACAATCGGCCCCATGATCATTTCCCCTGATTTACAACATGATAACTACACAAAATTATAAAGAGACAGAATGAGATAAATAGCACAGAGCAGTGAAGGAATTTACAGATGATGCAGAGTCCCTTGTCAACTTGTACAAGTAGTGGACTTCACACTCCCTCCTGCTTCGGGTCCAGTCTTGTCTGAAGATGAGTCTTGGATTAATTTGTAGATAGTTCATCTCCAAAACAGTCTCTCTATGAAACGACTTAGTTTCTCTTTGGATAAAGGTTTAGTTAGGAAGTCAGCTAAGTTTAAATTACTATTAACAAATTTTAAAGTGAATTCTTCTTCTTCAACAAGTTTTCTAATGAATTGTAGTCTGAGAGAGAGAGATATCAATATGCTTGGTTTTTATATTTTCTACACTATTCTTACAGAAATATATAGCTGACTGATTGTCACAGAATTGAATAGGTTTTCCCACATTAGGTAGTACGTCTATTTCTTTTAATATATTAAAATACCATATTGTTTCTTTTACACTTTCAGTTAAGGCTATAAATTCGGATTCCATTTTCCAATTACAGATGTTTCTATTCCAAATAACAAGATATCATCAACATATACTATCAAGATAACACTATTATTCATTTTGTATACACAGTTGCACCATTTAATGGTCTCAAATCCTATTGAATTCAAAATTGAATCCAATTCTTTATTCCATTCTCTTCCACTCTGATGTAACCCATAAATAGTCTTTTCTAAAAGACAAACTTTATCTTCACTACCTTTTAGTTTGAATCCATCAGGTTGTTGCATGTAAATTTTTTCCTTCAAATTTCCATAAAGATAGGCTGATTTAACATCTAACTGGACATGCTTCCATTTTAGCAAAGATACTAATATTATAAATAGGAATCTAATTATTGAAAAATTTACAACTGGTGAAAAAATGTCAGTGTAATCTATTCCATATTTCTGTCTATAACCTTGTGCTACAAGCCTAGCTTTATATCTTTTTATATTATTTTTATCATCCCTTTTTACGCTATATACCCATTTATTACCTAATATCTTTACACCTTGAGGTGGGGGATCTGCTAATTTCCATAATTTCCTATCTTTCATCACCTTAAGTTCATCCTCCATTGCCTTAATCCAATTTCTTTTTTCCTGTGATTGTTGTACATCATTAAAGTTTTTAGGAAGTTCTACATTATAGATTTCCTCATGAAAAATACTGTGCAGAGTATTAGGCTCATAGAATGCTGAGCTCTGGAAACCAAAAGGAATAATACTCTGCTAGTGATCTCTTTTGACTTGTATATGACATATATTACAATAGGAAATAAACTAATGCTTAGTTAATCTTGCCTCGTCTTGGATAACAACACATGGTGGCAGCGGTAAACTGAATTCATAAAGAAGGTCGTTGTTCGAAGAAAATTTGAAATTCGACATCAAGCAAGCTTAGAAGCGGTAAACTGAATTCATAAAGAAGGTCGTTGTTCGAAGAAAATTTGAAATTCGACATCAAGCAAGCTTAGAAGCGGTAAACTGAATTCATAAAGGTCGTTGTTCGAAGAAAATTTGAAATTCGACATCAAGCAAGCTTAGAAGCAAAAAACTGAATTCATAAAGAAAGTCGTTGTTCGAAGAAAATTTGAAACTTGACATTAAGCAAACTTTTTGGTAAGTTATATTATATTATAAGTAAGTCTTTATAATGTCCCAAAATTATAATTGTGTAGCCCCAGAACCTTTTAATTTTTCAAATCCAGGTGATTGGCCAAAATGGATTAGGAGATTTGAAAGTTTTAG
>CP092880.1:15983267-16004388 GCA_030710605.1 Cordylochernes scorpioides | reverse complement strand
TTTATCACATTGCCATTTATAAACCAAAAGTTTGCAAGAAATTTTACTAATATATTCAAAAAGTATGAAAAAATAAAAATTGCATGGAAGCCATGTAACCCTATCTTTCAATATATCAACAACCATAAGAACACTCACATACCAAATAGAGCAGGTTTAATTTATGAAGTGAAATGTGAAAAATGTGACCAATGCTATGTAGGACAAACACCAGAACTTTAAAAGAAAGAATGAAAAACCATGAATATGCTCTGAAATGGGATAAAATTGAGAATTCTGCACTTGTAGAACATAGAAAAATCACAGGGCATAATAATTTTAACCTAAAAGAAACAAAGATACTAGATTATGAGAAAAATTATTTTAAGAGACAATTTAAAGAAGCCTTTTTCATTCAAAAGAAATGTGCTACAATTAACAGAATGGAGGAAAGAGGAAATATAAATGATATTTATAGATATGCTTTTAATTATATGAAAAAAAAAGTGGGTTTTTTCCACTTTTATTTCTAAGAATAATTATCTGTGTTTCTCAGAAAATTATATTCTTCTTATCTGCTATCTTGTTTACACACTTGATAACAGTAACTATTTAAAACATGCTGTGGTAAAATTTCTCATTCAGTACTTTTGTCTGAAGATGGTAACAACGCTGTTACCGAAACGTCACACACTATTTATTTATTTGGATTTGGTCTTATTACCGTGTGTTTATAATCATAATATACACTTTCTTAAAAACTCTCCAGGTTAGAAAGTCATTTCTCAAGACATTCAAATATGACTATATACCTTAGCACATTTATAAATATATATAGCGTAAAATATCATGAGAGTGGACACTTCTGCTTGAGGGAACCTCTCTACAAAGGAGACAGTTTTATTGACAAAATGTACATTTTTACTAATTAGCAACTCTCCATTAAAGGGACAGTTCTCTAGAATTAAAAATAAGAGTGTTGATTTCCCCAGAGATAGAGAGAAAATAATAAACTCCACAAATTTACAAAAAAGATCTGGTATTATAATCCCATCACAGATGTTAGCCCACATCATTTGAGCCTCAAGTGGGACAACTTTCCATCAAGAGAGGATGATACTGTATAAGGGTTCAAAGTTGTACCTTTTAGACAAGTTTTTAATTATGGCTATGAGGAGGCCCATAGGTTTGAGTTTTTTTTTCTCCAAATGCGCTCCACTGTCCAGGTTTATGGCTTTAGATGGCCTTTGCCTTAGTATTGTTGTGATGTTTCGCCAACATAAAGCCCTATATAAGTATAGATAGTGGTTATCTACAGTAACAGTCTTTCTTGGCCACAGAGAAGAGATCGCTTCAAGCACTGCTGTGTGACATTGGGGACCAACTGTTACACTGGAGAATACAATTAGTGTAACAAGGTGTGTCCAAATAGTAGAGTGGCCTTCACTCTGTATGGGTGACTTCCTATCCATGGAGTTGAGTCCACCTACCCAGCAATGTACAGGACTCACCAAGTCCTAAATGATCAGCTAAAAAAATAGAAATCTATTAGATTCCCACAGCTTTCTTCCACAACACTATCATCTTTGAACTTCCACAGTATTCTATAGAGTCAATGGAAGGTAACAATAAATAAATAGGATATAGAACCGATTTGATCAAGATTTCAAGTGTTAAAAATGGTCTACAAAAAAAAAAAAAAAAAACATCAAGTTCACAAATGAAAATTTTTATTTTAAAACAAAATATGCACTCAATAAAATATATATTTAAACATACTAGGAATTCCTAGAAAATAGTAAAATAACTTTAGAACTAATAATAATTGTATTTATAAATTTTCAAAAATAACACATATGCATTTAATTTCATTTCCAAATAAATCCCTTAGCATTGTGGAAAGAAACTATTTACACTCTAGGTAAAACTATATGTAACAATTTTTATCTTAAGTATCATAATTCATAAGACACTTGACTAGATCATCTTATTTTTCTTCTTCTCAACAAATTGGAATTAAAGTTTTTTTATTTTTTTTAATTTACCAAAATTGTGATATCATAAAAGTGAGCCTATGACTTACTTTATGACCAAATTTCATCTTATATTTTACACATAAGGTTGAGTAATACAAAAGTCAACCACTATCTCCTCCGTTGAGAGAAAAGAGACGGAGCTAATTCCTTGTGGGCGGGGAGATGGTGGGGTTGAAGGTGGGGCCAACAAAGGGGACATCCAGCAGGTCCCCTCCCCCTAGAAGGTCCTTAACAAAGATCTGGGGAGTGATGGTCTGGGCAACAAACAAACATTGTTCAGGACCTTACTTCAGGGGTAGGAAGACTAAATATGAATGGGTGTACTAAAAGAGGCACCTTTCCCTTCAATTAGACATCAGAACGAGCACTGTTCATAGTGGTGATAAGGAATAAGCCACAACACCAGGTTTAGCAAATTCAGACAAAAAGACAACAACCTGTATACCATGGCTTTGACCCTCATCAGTACAGGGGCAGCTTCAATTTCATAACATCCTACGAGACGGGTATGAAATCGGCCAAAAAGGTGTTAAAGATTGTAGGGTGGCAAGGACCAATTTTCAGGCTTTATTAGAATACAATATTGTGGGATGATTTTTTTTTTTTTTTTTGCTAATCCCTAGTACACGTGGTACAGGCCATGATAATCATGGTGGGTAGTTAGCGACTGCTTTTTTTTACTGTAAGCGCACCACATGTCTACACATGTGAAAAAGCAGTTCGACTTTGCACTTACAAATGTGCCAGAGCCCCCGTTTGATTACTTGCACTCGCTGGTGGGGTTGGACTTTTGCAAGAATCGGGGGGGCCATTGGAGCCTTTTTTAATATATATATTTTTTTTAAACAGAAAAAAGTGCCCAATGCGGGAATCGAACCCGGGTCGTAGTGGTCGAAAAACCAAACGGTTTAACCAGCCTTCCACCGACCCCCCTTTGTGGGATGATGATATTCATGTACCAAAAGAGGCCTTCTCCCAATGATGGGGCCAAAGCTTGAAACCATGGTATACAGGTTGTTGGCTTCTTGTCTGAATTTGCCAAAACTGGTGTTGTGGTTCATTCTTCATCATTACTAGTTAATGTTTTATCTAAGATGATGAACAGTGCACCATTCTGATGTATAATTAAAGGGAGAGGTTTGGTACATGAATATCATCAATTTGATGTTACACTAGACGAATGACCCGGCTTCGCCCGAGAATTCCCCCCGATTGCAATTTACTTCATACTAAAAGTACATCAATAATGTTGTAGTTGTGTTGTTTCTTATCCCCTTGTGTAAAGATTACATGAATTCCATGAGACATCTCATGGAATGGGGTATAGGGGTGCAGCTTTCGTTGATCATGGCACCATGATCCAGGCACACTTTGGTGAAAGTCTGACTTTGCCTGTAATTTGAGGCCGTTCCTAACATGGAAGCCTTTGCTGCTGACTCTTAACATGAGTACAGACACAGCTCCTCCATATTCCTGGAGTGGAACCATTGCCGAGGTCCATCAACCGGGTCAGTTTAACTCAGGATTTTTAAAGAGGGAGTATATTTCCTGGTTACAGCATCAAGTCTACCAGAACAAGACTTGATACTACATACAAGATTTGGATTATAGATTATAGATACAAGAAAATAAAACCTAATCCAAATAAATTAATAGTGTGTGACGTACACCAATAATAAATATTAGAAGTGCCATAGAATAGCAATACAGAAGTAACACATAAACTACAGGAAAAAAGTGTGTGTGATGGCAAAAATTGTATTATATTAGTGTTTAGGTATTTGATTTAATTAATATAGTTGATATAATAATATATGTTCATATTATATATAATATAAATGAGTTTTAAAAATTGTAAAAAAAAAATGCATCGGCCGGGAATCAAACCCGGGCTGCCCGCGTGGCAGGCGAGCATTCTACCACTGAACCACCGATGCTTATAAAAAATGGCCATATTTGGGTTTTCATTCCATTCCGGATTACTCAGCATAAAAAAAAAAGTTCTTCAAATGAAAAAAAGAAATAGCCAAAAATACTAATCAAAATGTAGCAGAATATTTTCCTCAGGTTTATAAAAAGCGACATGCAAAATTTGGTACCAATTGGTTCAGTAGTTTTTGAGTTTATCGCGAAACAGACAGACATTGACTTTTATATATATAGAGATAAATGGGTGTGTACACCATTAGTAACATCTCTATCAATGAGGATGAATGAATTATTCTGTCACAGTGTGTGTGCTGTTGTGGGATACTTTTAATGACAGAGCATAAAATTCTACAATTGGTGAACTGAAGTGTGAAAATATAAATGGGAAGGCTTTGCTCATCAATGGTGTTGGCTCATCAGTGGTCAACCCCACAGCAATTTATAATTCCAGTAATAACCATCTTGAGAGCTTCCATTTGAAATATCATTAACTTAGTGCCATCATTGAAAATTATAAAAATATTATTAAATGCTACTTTTCTCTTAAAACATAATTAAAGATTATATCTACAGCCCTTATCCTGCAGTCAATCAAAATTTAAAGAATTAAATAAAATGGTGAAATCACTGCTACGGTTCACTGCTGATGTGCCATGCCCTCCTCTTTCAATTTTTATTCATTGCAGGGTGTAAGGGCTTTAAATAAAATTTTAATTATATTTAAAAAGAAAAGTATAGCGTTAAAAAATAGGTTTAGAATTTTCAGATTCACCCATTTGGTTTCAGGCAAATATGCACTTGCAAGAAAGGCTAACTCCTTAGACAGGTTGAATAAAATTGGCTCCAATAGACATACACAATTCTTCAATGATGCTATAGGATATTCCAACACAAATATATAGAGGCTAAACATAATATAGACATGAATGTGTTAGACAGAATCAGATGAAAACTGTATTATTGGAAAAACACATGTTTCTCTCCCACTAACACACAAGTGACACCTAAGACAAGGGTTGAAATGGGGAGTGACTCAAAGCCTGGACAATACTTTATTCTAGTGATAAATTTTCTGCTCCCAAGGAGGAGAAATCGCCCAAAAGGCGGAATATGCCAATTAATTTGGCCAACAGCATAGAGGGAAGAAGGTAATGGTGAACCACTTCTGTATCAAGCACTGCTGAGAAAACTATATAAGCAAATTGGAGAATATTTGTCCAAATAGTCAAACTTGACACTAATAACAATAAGATAGGAAAACTCTCAAGAAGGTGACCTCTAAGACAGGCTTTATAATATATAATAATATCATTCTCAATATAAAGATGCTGTTATTTATTCCATTTACTTTGTTACATTCACCATGATTATCATGGCCTGTACCACGTGTACTAGGGATAAGAAAAAAAGAAGAAGAACTTATGTTGCCAAGAGGGTTGGTGGAAGGGTGGTTTAAACTGTTGGTTTTTGACCACTACGATCCGGGATCAAATCCCACATTGGGCACTTTTTTCTAATTAAAAAAAAAAAAAAAACTGCTCCAATGGCCCATGATTCTTGCCAATGTCCAACCCCACTAATGAGTGCAAGTAACCAAAAAGGACTCTGGCACATTTATAAGTGCAATAGTCTGTTTTTCACATGTGTAGATATGTGGTGTATTTACAGTAAAAGCAGTCACCAACTACTGCCCACAATGTGTACTATAGGAAATAATAATATAAAAAAAACTTATCTTGCCCAAACAGGCTTTTATGTTTGAATAAAAAAAAATCTGAAATTTCTACAAATATAGAAGCCTCTTTTCATAGTTTTGTTAAAACACTAAGAATAAACCTTCCAATGCAGACTTTATAAGCAGAATGGACAATGGAAGTAATTAAATCATAAGGTGATTCTTATCATCATAAGTTCAGCTAGCTTTCAGGTATTAATTCTTCCCCAGGTCTCTAGGCCCTCCAGATGTTAGAAAGCAAGCAGAGTTTATAAGAAGCACACCTTGTGATTCATTCTTTTATTTTGCTTAGATTATTATTACTTTTTTTATTATCCCTAATACACGTGGTACAGGCCATGATAATCATGGTGGGTAGAATTTGGAGACTGCTTTTACTGTAAGTGCACCACATGTCTACACATGTGAAAAGCAGTTCGATGTTTTCTATATGCATTTTTTAAATATATCTTCAGAATATAAGAATGAACAAAAGAAAAGCTACAATGATCTGATAGATTGCCAAGTTAGTTTGGAAAGTTCACCACTGATGAGTCTTCCTAAACCTCTTCAGTTCACTAATTGTAGTAATGGTCCTGTAGGACTAAGAGAAATGTCACTGAATGATCCAATCCTCAATCCACAGTTAGGACTATTGTGTTCTATTACTTTGTAACATGGTAGAGACTGTGTTGATCATCTCTGTATTGAACTACTCTCTTGAGAGACCATTTATAAAACATGGATATTCCTGGTCTCTTCTGGAGGTGGTCATTCTTCAGACAAATCATAACATTCAAAAGATAAAGATAACCTCTCCCATCAAAATAGACGTCAAAATTAGATGCAATCTATTGACTGTCACCACAAGCTAGCGGCCTCAGGTGGATGACAAAGTCACAACACTAGCTTTGACAAACTGAGAAGCTTTCACCTGGACACCATGGTTTCAGGCTAATGGCCCTCATCAGCCTAGGGCAAACTTTATTCCATGAGATCCACAAGGGATCTAATGGCATCTTCACAATCTGTGAAAGAGGTGTTTAGCTGGCAAAGTGGCTAGGCCAAATCTATGGCCAAAATATAGATGGACATTTGCTAGGAGGATATAGATCTATGAAGATAAAGGTTGCCTCTTGCGTAAAAATAGTCATCAAAGCAAGATTTTATCTATTGATTGTCACCGCAAACTAGTTGTCTTGGATCTCGAATTTTATCTTTATAGATCAATATCCTCCCGGCAAACTTTCCATCTAGATTCTAACGTGAGTTTTTTAAAGAGAACATGTCTACCTGAGGCAGGAACCTCTGAGCGGCCATGGGCACCAGGTGCGGGGGAAGCAGACAGGCCATGAGCTCCACCATGTCAGACTTAGCCAACTTCTCCTCCCCCTCAGCCAGCAGCTCCCCCTGGCTGAGGGTCTCCTCCCCAGTCTGAGACAGCACTCTGAAGGCCCACTCCACTTCCTCCTGGCAGGGGCTGCTCAGGGACTTGTGGTTGCACACCAATATCTCAACTCTTTAATAAAACTCTCTAAAGGTCAACATTTTATATATTGTTATAACCACGGTTGAAATAATTCTGACATTAGAAATTGAGGCCTTAGAATTATTATCTTCTTTCCTATCTCCACTCAATAATATTAGGTTATCAAGTTGTGACCCGTGATGGTGTCTGTTTGACAATAATCACGACTGGGTGAAGTAGAATGTGTCTGCCTGTGTCATTAAGACTGGGAGCACTACTCAGTGGCAGGCCAAATTAGCTCCAAAAGAAATGGCCACCTCTGACATGAGGAACAGACGCCATGTGCAGCTGCTCCTAACATGGAGTACAAACGCTGCTCATCCTGTATCCCTGGATCAGAAGCCCTTACAAGGTACTATCAGTCGGGCCAGCTGAGCCCAGGTTTTTTAGTGAGCTTGTTACTGCTCCCCCTCCTCCTTTTTCATCTGGGCTTGGGACCGGCAAAGATGGAGTTTAGAATTATTATATGTTGCTAGAATGACAGCTAAAAAATAAGTTGTAATATTATATATATTTTTCTAATAAATGTTTAACTCTACCTAATAATGTAATTAGATAGGAGAAACTGATAATCAAGATATAGAGTTTCATAAAGTTATCTCTTCTATCAATTTATATGATGACATCCTACACCCTCATTTAAGTCACATTTTATATAAATTTGAATATTTCAGTATTTTTTAACTTGCTTACTCGCGATGAGATTTCAATTATTTGTAACATTTTTGTCAATAAAGTCATATTTCAAATAATAGAACTATAACCCATTTGAATGAAATGTGCATAATGACTTAATGTGTGAGGGGATCAGCTTTTATTTATGAAATAATAGAACCTGGATTTTTCAAAACTTGTAAATATATATTATAGATATAATTATAGACGATATCAAAATTGAATATAAATATATGAACTCTTAGCAACCTTGAACTTAAAAGAAGGAAAACTGTAAGACAAGGTAACAAGACCAAATACAAACGTGTGTGATGTTTTGGTAACATTGTTGCTACCATCATCAGACATTAAACCTTGGGACTTTACAATTATGCTGTTATAAAAAAGTTAATGTTACAAAAGAGATTGTTATGACTACATTCCCCCACTCTGTATAAATGAACATTAAAGGAACACAATGTAATAAAACCAAATACAAAATAAATAAATAAATAGTGTGTGACATTTCGGTAACAGCGTAGTTACCATCATCAGACAAAAGTGTGTGTGCTGAAAGAGATAATATATCACAGCATCAAGAAAATAAGACCTAATCCATATAAATTAATATTGTATGATGTTTCAGTAACAGTGTTGTTACCATCTTCAGACAAAAGTGTACTGAAAGAGATAATATATCACAGCATCAAGAAAATAAGACCTAATCCATATAAATTAATATTGTATGATGTTTCAGTAACAGTGTTGTTACCATCTTCAGGCAAAAGTGTGTGTGTGTGTGTGCTGAATGAGATAATATATCACAGCATCAAGAAAATAAGACCTAATCCATATAAATTAATATTGTATGATGTTTCAGTAACAGTGTTGTTACCATCTTCAGACAAAAGTGTACTGAATGGGATAATATATCACAGCATCAAGAAAATAAGACCTAATCCATATAAATTAATATTGTATGATGTTTCAGTAACAGTGTTGTTACCATCTTCAGGCAAAAGTGTGTGTGTGTGTGCTGAAAGAGATAATATATCACAGCATCAAGAAAATAAGACCTAATCCATATAAATTAATATTGTATGATGTTTCAGTAACAGTGTTGTTACCATCTTCAGACAAAAGTGTACTGAATGAGATAATATATCACAGCATCAAGAAAATAAGACCTAATCCATATAAATTAATATTGTATGATGTTTCAGTAACAGTGTTGTTACCATCTTCAGGCAAAAGTGTGTGTGTGTGTGCTGAAAGAGATAATATATCACAGCATCAAGAAAATAAGACCTAATCCATATAAATTAATATTGTATGATGTTTCAAAAACAGTGTTGTTACCATCTTCAGACAAAAGTGTACTGAATGGGATAATATATCACAGCATCAAGAAAATAAGACCTAATCCATATAAATTAATATTGTATGATGTTTCAGTAACAGTGTTGTTACCATCTTCAGACAAAAGTGTACTGAAAGAGATAATATATCACAGCATCAAGAAAATAAGACCTAATCCATATAAATTAATATTGTATGATGTTTCAGTAACAGTGTTGTTACCATCTTTAGACAAAACAATAAATGATTTTTCCCGATGATGGTAACAACACTGTTACCAAAATGTCACACACTATTTGTTTATTTGCATTTGGTCTTATTACCTTGTGTTTTCAATCTATAATCCACATTATCATTAAATAAAGGATTAAAATTGAAATGAGAAAGTTGAAATAATAAATAAAATTATATACAGTAGAACCTCTCTGTATAGGACACCTAATTTCAGAAGCAAATTGTCTTTTAGGTAGAGGTGTCCACTTACTGGAGAGTTGCTAAATAGAAAAAATGGTGGTTTTTGTTATGATTGATCCGGCAACACTGCCGACTCGACTTGTAAACACGCTTAGATATATAACCATGGTGATAAAAATAGAGGTTAATAAACAAATACTGAGTTCAGTTGCATTCTGCGTGATCAAATAGACACAAGAACAACATAAACAACATGGTGGCAGCGGAAAGTGAGTACTTTTTCAAATAAAAATATTATTGACAAATATTAGCGAAAAAAAAGAAAAAACATGGACTTTGTTAGGCCTAGCGAACTCGCCCTGCACGGAAATGTAGCGGAAAATTGGCGAAGGTTCAAACAGCGATTAATGCTTTATCTTGAAGCAACAGAAAAAGCCACAAAGCCTGATAAACTGAAAGTTGCCATTTTATTAAATTTTATTGGCGAAGAAGCCTTGGAAGTTTTCAACACATTTCATTTAAAAGAAGATGAAGCAGAAAATTTCGATCTTGTAATAAACAAATTTGATGATTTTTGCGAGCCTAAAAAGAACGTTATTTTTGAAAGATTCAAATTTTTTTCAGCAACCCAGAAGGATGGTGAATCCATTGATAGTTTTATAACAGAACTAAAAGGATTATCCACATCATGTGAATTTGAATCACAAAAGGATAGTTTAATTAGGGATCGCATTGTGTATGGAATACAAGACAAGGCTTTGCAGGAACGCCTCTTAAGAGAGCCCAATTTAACTCTTCTAAAAGCCATTGAAATGTGCAAAACAGATGAAATAAGCAAGCAACAGATCAAGATCATGCAGAACAACCAGAACATTTGTCAAATAAGAAAATATGAAAAGAAACACAGTCCAAAACAAAATCAAGAATCTGAAAAGAATTCAAATGCCAAAGGTGTGGAAAGTCCCACAGAGCAAAAAATTGTCCTGCATGGGGTAAAAGATGCTCCAAATGCAAAAAGATGAATCATTTTGCAGCTTTCTGTAAAAGTTCAGCTATCAGAAGTCTGAATGATGAAACAGAAGAAACTGTATGGTCAATACATGAAGCAAAAGTAGTCCATACTTTGGAATGGAAAAAATCCATCATAGTGAATGGAAAGGAAATATGTTTCAAGTTGGACTCTGGAGCAGAAGTAAATGTTTTGCCATACACATTCACCAGACAAATGAAAGGTTTGGAAATATTTCAGACTAACCGAAAGCTAACATCATATACAGGACATGAAATCAAGATAAAAGGAATTGCCACACTAAATTGCAAAACTAAAAATAAGATGGAAAGTCTAGAATTTTTCATTGCTGATGGATACTATCAACCAATTTTAGGAATAGAAGCTATTGAAAAGCTTTCACTAATTAAGAAATGTGATGCTGTCCAAACAGAGCAAAACAATTCAGCAAAAGAAATTTTGAACAGGCACAAAAATATATTTGAAGGCATAGGAAGACTGCCAATTGAACACAAGATTAGACTAAAAGAAAATGCAATACCAGTTATTGCTCCAAGCAGAAAAATTCCTTTTTCCATTAGAGAAAAAGTTAAAGCAGAATTGGAACGGATGGAAAAACTTGACATTATTGAAAAAGTTGAAGAACCAAGCGAATGGACACACCCTATTGTAGTGGTACAAAAACCTTCTGGAGATGTCAGAATTTGCATGGACCCCAGGGAACTGAACAAGTATGTTCAGAGAGAGCGCTATATTCTGCCAACAGCTGAAACAATATTTTCTGAACTGAAAGGTACTACAGTTTTCTCTGTATTTGATGCATCATCAGCTTTCTGGCAAGTCCCATTAGACAAAGAAAGCACCAACCTGTGCACCATTGCGACTCCCTTTGGAAGATTCCGGTTCAAGCGACTTCCCTATGGATTGAACAGTGCATCGGAGGTATTCCAGCAATGCATAAACAATATTCTTTCAGGTCTCCAGGGAACTGCTTGCTATATGGATGACATCTTGATCTATGGAAGCACAATGGAAGAGCACAACCGAAACCTTGAAACAGTTCTTCGAAGGTTGGAAGAAAATAATGTCAAGCTCAATGCTAAGAAGCAGCAGATAGCTGTCAACAAAGTAAATTTCTTAGGCCATATAATCAGTCGAGATGGAATAGCCATTCAAGCTTCAAGAGCAGAGGCAATACAAAAGTTGAAAAGACCTGAGAACAAGACTGAAGTCCAAAGATTCTTAGGTATGGTAACGTACCTTGGCAAATTCATTCCTAATCTGTCTGACAAGACTGCACCTCTAAGGAAATTGATAAGCAACAAGAGTGAATGGAAATTTGGAGGCGAAGAAAATGATTGTTTTGAAAAACTCAAGAATATGGTTTCGAATGCTCCAATATTGACATTTTTTGACCCAACCAAGCCAATCACCATTTCATCTGATGCAAGCCAATATGGTATTGGTACAGTGCTCATGCAAGGGGGACAAGCAATTGAGTATGCGTCCTTCAGCCTGAATGCAACTCAAAGAAAATACGCACAGATAGAGAAAGAACTTTTGGCTATAGTCTTTGGATGTGAACGCTTCCAGTATTATATTTGGGGAAATGATGTTATTGTGGAAACTGACCACAAACCTCTCCTGAGTATTGTTAAGAAACCTTTAGAAAAGCTTTCCCCAAGACTGCAAAGAATGGTCTTACGTCTCATGAGATTTCAAATATCTTTGAAGTTTACACCAGGGAAAAACATGTTTGTAGCTGACCATCTGTCTAGAGATCCATTAAAAGATGAGGTGGACACAAGCTATTTAGAAGGTCAAACTGAATCAGTGCACATGTTGCTGGTTACCATAGATGAAAAAATAAAGAGACTACAAAAGGAAACTCATGGGGACCACACCTTGATACAACTAATAGAGTATGCGAAGAATGGATGGCCGAAATATAAAACTAAGGTCTGTGATGAAGCAAAACCCTACTGGCAATTTCAAGATGAAATTCATGTGAGTGACGGAATTGTTTACAAAGGAAATTGCATCATGGTGCCATCGACTCTTCGAAAAGAAATCCTGCAGGTTGTTCATTCATCACACCAGGGCATAGCAGCTTCCAAAGAAAAAGCAAGATCAGCATTTTACTGGCCCGGCATGATAACACAAGTAGAAAATGAAGTGGAAAAGTGCAGAACATGTCAGGAATATTCAAGAAAGAATCCTGAGGAGTCAAGAATAGCTCATGAAATCCCTGAATTTCCATGGGAAAAAATTGCTGTAGATTTCATGGAGGTGAGTGGAACCAGTTCCATCTTGGTTGTCGATTACCACTCAAAGTTTGTTGAAATCCGGAAATTATCAAGCAAAAGAGAAACCGAAACCATCATGCAGTTGAAAACCATTTTCAGGACTCATGGAATTCCAAGAACTCTAGTTTCGGATAATGGACCCCCTTTTAACTCTACTGGATTCAAAAATTTTGCTCAGAAATATGAATTCAAACACCAAACCTCCAGTCCCAAAAATCCAAGATCTAATGGACAAGTTGAGAGGACAATTCAAACCATCAAAGGATTGATAATTGAAGCTGTGAAGTCAGGAAGAGATCCCAATCTGGCTTTGATGGAGTTCAACAACACACCTAAGTATGACTTGCCATCTCCGACCCAAATGCTTATGGGAAGATCTGTGAGAACTCTTTCGTCATACACCCGACAACAGTTGAAACCACTGTTTGACACAACAAAGAATTATCAAAAATTGAAAGACCATCAACAAAAGTATGTAGGAAGTCCAAAGAGAATTCTGAGACCTTTGGAAGTAGGAGACAACATCATGTTGCAGGAAAGGCATAGAAAATGGGTTCCGGCAACAGTGACCGCAAAGCATGAAACTCCACGCTCATATATGGTGAAAACACCAAGTGGTTCTGAATACCGCAGGAACAGGTCTCACCTTAGACCGAGAAAGTTCAGTGTAGAAGACTCTGCCCCAACAAGTCAAAGTCCAAGCATTCCTGGATCTCAAGCAAGGACAGCCATGGATGACAACATACAAGATCACGGAAGACCCACTTCTGAAAACAGAAGAGCATATGATCCAAGGGAGAACGTTGCCAAGAAAGGTGAAGAATCATCTACTTCTCCTAGTGTGCGAACCCGCAGTGGTAGAACAGTGAGAAAACCTTTGCGTTATAGAGACTAGGAGAACTGCAATCCTTTTTTATTTTTGTTTAAAGGAAACATGTTATGATTGATCCGGCAACACTGCCGACTCGACTTGTAAACACGCTTAGATATATAACCATGGTGATAAAATAGAGGTTAATAAACAAATACTGAGTTCAGTTGCATTCTGCGTGATCAAATAGACACAAGAACAACATAAACAACAGTTTTAGTGATGAAAACTGTCCTTTGTAGAGAGGTGTGTTCTAGAGTGAGTGTCCTCCCGTGGAAGTTCTATTGTATATTATGTTCAAACAACAACAAAAGGTTATACAATCCAAGGAGAAAGAACCAAGAAGAATACATTTGATGAGAGTGTCCAGGTCAATGGAGTCATCAGTCCGGTTCCCTCAGGTGGAGTCATCCAGCAGGATGGTGAGCACACAGTGCTGGGGAATCTTCAGGCCAGAATGGGGTTAAATTGTGGTTAATAAATTATTTAATACATGACTCCTAATATAACAGGGAGGCACAAAACCTAGGGGTTTGAAACAACTAATTATTGGGTCAAGTGCTACATTAATCTTTGCATCCTCTAAAATCAGTTAAAGTTCATCTTGGGCGAAGGAACTTTTGAAAACTCTGAAAATGTCTTGGCATATATCTTAACCGCCAGGCAAAAACAAAACACATCCTAACACGGGGTGTAACAAAAAAGACACATATCAAAAGAAATAAATTATATAGTACGTTTCTGTAACAATGTTATTATTATCTTCAGGAAAACTACTGAATTATGATGTACTTCCTTCAATACCTTTGTCTGAAGATGATGGCACCATTCATCAGATGTAATTAATTTGGCTTTGTTATTTCTTATTATATAGAACCTAAAATGTACCTCATCAAAACTGTCCTAAAAAGTGTTTAAGAAAAATTGCTTCTTAACCCCCCCTCCCAAAAATAGTAAAATCAATATCATTTTAAAAGGTTTAAAGGATTTAAAGTAGATCATAAGGCACAATTTGGATTATAGATTAGATAATATAAGGTAATAAGACTAAATCCAAAAAAATAAATAGTGTGTGACCAAAGCTATTACCAAAACATCACACACTATTTATTTATTTGGATTTGGACTTATTACCTTGTAGCTTTAAAGTAGAGTTGAATGGATAGTAATTTATTTTTATTTTTATTATTAAAAATATATAACATTTCATGAATTACAAAAACATGTGTTCTAAAAAGAATTAGATTTAAAAAATAAAAAATA
Organism: Cordylochernes scorpioides; assembly: GCA_030710605.1. Taxonomy (NCBI): domain Eukaryota; kingdom Metazoa; phylum Arthropoda; class Arachnida; order Pseudoscorpiones; family Chernetidae; genus Cordylochernes; species Cordylochernes scorpioides. The sequence goes on along the minus strand of CP092880.1, from coordinate 15,989,326 downwards.
ATAACGCACCATCTATCGAAATCTATCAAAAAACATTTAAGCATGAAAGTTTCTTTTATAAAAAATACAAACTTGTGCTAACCTTACTTTAATGAAAAATAGTGCAAGGGCTTAGCTCATCAGTGGGGAAACTATTGCTAGCGGTTTCTCCAATTATATATAATTTAATTTCAAAATATTATAAATATTTTCAAACACAATGAACTTAATTTAAAATAAAAAAAATTAAGAGCTTTTTTCGTTATATATACAATCAAACATCTTTAATTCAACACCCCAAGGGATTAGAACTTTTGGTTGAATTAAAGTCTGTTAAGATGATGTTCAGAATTTTGTTGTCAACACTAAAGTGGGTGCTGGTTAAATTAAACTATAGTGAGTGCTGAATTATAGTTGGTTGAATTAAAGTCTGTTAAGATGATGTTCAACATTTTGTTGTCAACACTCAAGTGGGTGCTGGTTAAATTAAACTATAGTGAGTGCTGAATTATAGTTGGTTGAATTAAAGTCTGTTAAGATGATGTTCAACATTTTGTTGTCAACACTCAAGTGGGTGCTGGTTGAATTAAATTATAGTGAGTGCTGAATTATAGTTGGTTGAATTAAAGTCTGTTAAGATGATGTTCAGACATTTTGTTGTCAACACTAAAGTGGGTGCTGGTTAAATTAAACTATAGTGAGTGCTGAATTATAGTTGGTTGAATTAAAGTCTGTTAAGATGATGTTCAACATTTTGTTGTCAACACTCAAGTGGGTGCTGGTTAATTAAACTATAGTGAGTGCTGAATTATAGTTGGTTGAATTAAAGTCTGTTAAGATGATGTTCAACATTTTGTTGTCAACACTCAAGTGGGTGCTGGTTGAATTAAATTATAGTGAGTGCTGAATTATAGTTGGTTGAATTAAAGTCTGTTAAGATGATGTTCAACATTTTGTTGTCAACACTCAAGTGGGTGCTGGTTGAATTAAATTATAGTGAGTGCTGAATTATAGTTGGTTGAATTAAAGTCTGTTAAGATGATGTTCAACATTTTGTTGTCAACACTCAAGTGGGTGCTGGTTGAATTAAATTATAGTGAGTGCTGAATTATAGTTGGTTGAATTAAAGTCTGTTAAGATGATGTTCAACATTTTGTTGTCAACACTCAAGTGGGTGCTGGTTGAATTAAATTATAGTGAGTGCTGAATTATAGTTGGTTGAATTAAAGATGACAATTTGAAGGGGAAATGGCTGGAATTTACAAACATTGATTGAAGAGGTGTGTGTCTGTTATACTGTATAAAGAATTTTTAATTATAAAAGTTCAATAACTATTGATAAAACAGGGAGAAAAATTAACGTAAAAAGATTTCTATGAATAACTTTTACAATTTTCCTTGTGCAGGATCCCACTAAATTCAGAGGAACCAAGCGGGTCGGTGGAAGGGTTGTCTAAACCGTTGGTTTTCAGCTGCTACAACCCGAAATAAAAAAAATGCTCAAATGGCCTCGATTCTTGCAAAAGTCCACCCCCACCAATGAGTACAAGTAACCAAACGAGGCTCTGGCACATTTGTATGTGCAAAGTCAAACTGCTTTTCACATGTGTAGACATGTGGTGTACTTACAGTAAAAGTAGTTATTCCTACCATGATTATCATGGCCTGTACTAGGGATAATAATGTTACAGTAAAACCCCTCTATAGTGAACCCCAATGGGACAGAGCTTTTGGTTCACTATAGCCATGGTTTGGCTTTTTTTTTTTACTTTTCAAAATTTTTAGACCATATAATTAAAGGACAGCCATACACACAGAAGAGGCTGCCTCTTAATAGCGGTCACTTTGTTTTAATTCCCTTAATTGACCTATTTCCCTTACATTAATACTGAATAATAAAGGGAATTATTTGATGATAGGTTCTTCTTATCATTAGCATACATGTACCTCTATGTCTAATTTCAAATCAAGACAAATCCTAGGCAAAGTTTTATTAAATACATATTAAAATATGAAAAAAATAATAGAAAAAAAAATGGCACTCTGCCATCCAAAAAAGCACATGTGCTCGTGGTCAGGAAATGCCTTCTTTATTTTTAATATTAAAATATATAAAATGATTTTAAAACATATTTATCACATTATATAATACAATGTTTACTTGAAAATATGGCTCTAATACCTTGTTGCTTCAAAGCACTCTTTAAGCATTGCACCATTCAAATAAAGTTAATGTGTTTTTCTTCTATTTCATGTTTCCACATATTTTTCTTAAGTCTAGATTTCCTTTTGTTTTGAACCTGTCATGCAAAGCCATTGCTGGCTTTAAAATGGCCATAGTTAATGGCATAAAAAATAAATTTTGTTGCATCACAGGACCTTTATTTGGACTATTTTTTTTTTAGCCCTAACACATACGATCGTGGCAAAAGTTGAGGTTGATTCCTCTTTGTAAACAATTTTAATATCCCCCCTTCTATTTTATCTCTTATAATAAAGAAGTTATTTTTTCTTATTTTTACATGTTCTGAAATTTTGTGGTGTTGTTTCACTTTGAAAGTTTTGAAAATGGCCTCTTTTTTTTAAGTAATAACGTTTTTGTTTTTAGAATAACTTTGTTTTCTTTATTTTGGAAGCCCTTTGCATTTTTTCTATTTCAAATTTGATAGTTGCAAAGATATTCTATTCAATAAAAAGTATAATGTGTAAAAATTTATACAACATACAGCAAAATACAATGTCTTCTTCTCTTTCTTATCTTCACTCAATCATATTAGGGTATCAAGCTTGTAAATCTTGAGATCATGACTGGGGGAAGTAGAATGCGTATGCTTTTGTCATTAAGACTGGGAGCACTACTCAGTGGCAGGCCGACTTAGCTCCAAAATAAATGGCCGCCTCTGACATGAGGAACATACGCCATGTACAGCCGCTCCTAACATGGAGTACAAACGCTGCTGATTCTGTATCCCTGGATTAGGAGCCCTTACAGGGTACTATCAGCCGGGCCAGCTGAGCCCAGGTATTTTAGCGAGCTTGTTACTGCTCCCCCTCTTCCTTTTTCATCCGGTCTTGGGACCGGCAAAGGCGGAGTTATACAATGTAAATGAAAACAAATAATGCACTAAATTTATTGTTTAGAAATCGCGATCCAGCGAGCTGAAACATGCTCAATATTTTGTGTTGTTTTTTAAATTACAATTTTAACCCTTTAACTGGACGGGTGAAATTTTCTTACGTAACTGGACGGGTTGGGTAGATTCAACCCACTTATGTAACTTTATGAAATAAACGCTAAATAATGATAGAAATCAATATTCAAAAAAATATTTAATTAATATATAGTTAATGTACAGATTTTGACTTTTAAAAATTGACGAATATAATCTATTTACAGTTTTCACAAATTTTTGAGAAATGTTTTTGCAAACGCTTAGTTGACATACAGAGCAAAGGGTTTTTATTTTTTACTGCGTTTTTTGATGGACATTTGTAACACCTTTTTGGAGTTTCAGATTGTTGTGACATTGTAGTTTCACTTGGTTTACTTGAACCATCATTCTTCTTGAATTGTCATCTGTAATTCCAGCGGGAGAGAATTGAGATTACGTGTGGCCAGGTGTTCCTCAGTCAATGCTCTCCCAAGATCAACAATAAAATTACTCCTTTCTTTTTTTACATTTTTTATCAATCTGATTACCGATTTTATTTATTTTTTTTTTGGGGGGGGGGACATAGGGGACTAAAGTTGTTGTTCAAGAGAAACCAAAAATAGAGGTTCCTGATTCTCTATTAGGGTGCGGTTGAAATTGTGGTGAATCTAAGGTTTGTTCTTTCTAATCCTTCCTAAATATGTAAGGCCATGTTCTTTCAACTTATTAACTAATTCTACTGAAGTGAATCAATTGTCTGCTGCAATATTTCTTCCAAAGTGTGGTCGATTAATCTCTAAAACTTATATATATTTTGGGTTGACAGGATAGTTCTCTCTGTTGACTTGATTGATAATTATACTTATCCAAAGAAAGAAGTGTTATTTTATAAAAGGAAGCTAAAAATAGCGGAAGATAGAGACTCAAGTATGAGACATGAGCTAACACTGACATGAAAAATTCTCACACTTCTGGACGGGCTGGGCGGAATCCGCCCCCACATGCAAATTTAACCCCCCTCCCAAAACTTAAATTTATAAATGATGGATAGAAAATGTATGTATCACTGTAAAATTAGAATACACGAAAGCTTGTAGCTCTAGGTAATCAGGTATATTTTTTTCCTATATTAAGTTTATGCATGGGCAGAATCTACCCAACCCGTCCAATTAAGGGTTAAGTTCGTTATAAGCATAGTTTTTTAAATATATTTTATTATTTTGGCACCTAAAATAGGTTCGTTATAGGGGTAGTTCGTTATTATAAAAATCACAAAGTTCGTTATAACGATAATATATTCAATGGAATGGAATCGCCCTAGGTTCGTTATAAGGGAAGGTTCACTATATCCAGGGGTTCGTATTAGCGGGGTTTTAATGTATATAGGAATCAAACTCAAGTAGATGTATTGCCAAATAGAGATCCTGCTATATTCTGTTCTCATTCATTGACACTTACTAGAAAGGTAAGCATTAGTCCCAATTGTCTTTAGACCAAAAATTTGAATATAAAAAAATATCCCAGCTTTGTCTTAAATTATATAACAGCTTATATAAATAAAATCATGGGTAGAACTTTTGTCTGAAGATGGAAAACCCTGTTACCAAAATGTCATGTATAAATTACTTATTTGGACTTGTGTTACCCTGGAGTTTTCATCTATATTCCAAATTGTACCTTATAATATTTAATATGAAAGTTTTTTGCTAATTTTGGGCACAAAAAGTTTGGTTAATTAGAGGCAGCATGATAATGGGGAGTTTTTAAAACATGAAGAGCACCAATAGCAAAAGACTGTACTTCAATACAGTGGGTTTGTTACCTCTCCCTCAGTGGGGAAGAAGCCGAGGGCCCAGACAAAGTCTGGAATGGTGGAGACGGCGATGTGCTGGGAGACATCCCAGGCCTTGGTGTCTTGTTGCTGGTGGTCTGCTTCTGGCTTACTGGACACCCAGCCCCTGTTGGAACAAGTAGGCTTTCCTCCCTTACATACCAGAACAGCCCCTGTGACTTAAAGTTAACAAGGCTGCAGTTTGGAATGTAAACTCCACCTTCCAACCAAGTCTCTTGATGGTGGACTATTGAAGAGGAGAGTCGGCAGAAGTTAGATGTGGAAGGTCATCATTAAAGATGTCTTCACCACTCAGGGGACTCAATTAATTACTGGCATGGAGGGTTTACTAATGATGAGCCAGGCCCTCCTAATATTTTCCATTGCAGTAATGACAACAGTAGGAAGTTATTTTCTTCTATAAATCCCCACTAGGTATATATTTTGCTAGGAATATTGTTATGAGAGAATGGGAACTCACTGGGTGATCTGGATGGTGAAGAAGAAGCTGATCATGTCTTTGAGCAGTTTCCAGGAGGAGCCTCCTGGGATCAGAGAGTAGAAGGGAGCCATGCCTTTCCCTCCAGACTTCAACATGGCCTCCAGGTACCTGCCATTCCATGGTGTGTTTGGTTAAATATATCCACGATACATTTTTTTTTCTGACTATATATATTTAATAAACATTTAACAATTAATAAATGGAACCTCATTATAACAACAATGTGGTTATATTATAAAAGTCCCAACCATTGTTATGACAACCTGAAATCTTGGCTCCAAGTGTTATTGCTTTAATAAAATTTGATTGTACAGCCATTAAAATGAAAACCATGGATGATAAAATGGTATACAAGTTGTTTATCCCCTTGTGTAAAAATTACACAAATTCCATGAGTTCATGGTCCTTGAGCTGTTTTATGATAAGCAGCCGCCTCTCCCAAAGGTCCTGTTTAGTGCATCTAATGCAAGCCAAAATGTGTTCTGGAGCTGCAGGTGCCAAGCTACATTTTGGGCAAGATATACAAGTACAATATATAAGTTAGCTTCGAGGTAATTTAATTCTATGGGAAAATTTGGCTTATAGACACATGAAA
>CP092880.1:15948606-15983167 GCA_030710605.1 Cordylochernes scorpioides | reverse complement strand
TGTGAGGAAAACATCACTCACCATCAATGGATAAAATAGAACTGTGTCTAATCCTGACAAGCTGCTAGTATTTATCAGTATTAAGTATTGGGCTAACTTATATTTGGATGAATGTATCATAGCATTCAGTGCAATATTTAGTTAGTCCCTGGTGTATAAATTGGTGACATGTGCAGGAGTGAGGTCAGCCAGGACCAGTGGTGGTAGTGAGTACCTTTCGGGTATGACATTATCTAATTTACCAATAAAATCTAAACAAACACAAGAATAGATGCAATACAATAGAACCTCCATGAGAGGACACTCTCTACAAAGGACATTTTCCACTTGAAAAAATCACTTTTTTTACTATTTAGCAACTCTCTGGTAAGAGGACATTTCTTCCTAAAGGGCAATTTTCTCTCTGCATTTAAGTGTCCTTTCCATGGAGGTTCTACTGTACTCCTTGAAATCACACTATAGGTAGCATTTATAAACAAATAATTTCTTAACCTTTGGCAGACATGTTCCACCCCAGTGTATGCTCTGTCCAAATGTCAGTTGTTGGGGAAGCAGTAAATATAGTAAAACCCCTCTTTAGTTAACACCAATGGGACAGAGCCTTTGGTTCACTATAGCCACGGTTTGGCTATTATTATTATTATTTTTTTTACTTTTCAAAAAATGTTCAGACTGTATAATTAAAGGACAGCCATGCACACAGAAAAAGTCTCCCATTTATTAGTGGTCACCATGTTGTAATTCCCTTAAATGAACAATATTAATACTGAATAATAAAATAAATTATTTGATGATAGGTTCATATTAGCATACCTGTACCTCTATATCTAATTTAAAAATCAAGACAAATCCTAGGCTTAGTTTTATTTGTTATACAAGATTTTGTTTTGTTTTTTACCTGTCATACAAACTATTGCTGGCTTTAAAATCGCCATCGTTCAAGGCATAAAAAATAATTTTGCCTTCAACACGGGCTCGTTTATTTGGATGTTTTTTTTAGCTCTAACACATACTGTCATAATTTTTAATACCCCTTCCATTTTATCTCTTATAATAGAAAAGGTATATTTTCTTTGTTTAACATGTGTTCTGAAATTTTGCCTGAGTTGTGTCACTTTGAAAAGTTTTGAAAATGGCCTTTGTTTTTTTAGAAATAGCTTTTTTAGATGCTTTTTTGAAAAAGTTTACAGCTCTTAGAGAACGACTTCTCCAATGGTTCGGCCAGTTTTCCCAGTAACGAATAGCCGCGTATTGGAAGGAATTGTCTTTGGTGACCAGAAGCCCTCTGCATTCCTGTCACAAATCCAACAACTTCTGGCGGAAATTTTACAGGAGAGGTCATAAAAGTCCTATGGACTATATTTAGTCAAGCTGGCAGAATTGGCAGAAAAAATGTTTACAACCAGAAGTTCAACCTTAGCCGGAGTCGACCCAACAAGGCCAGACAACAGCAGTACTGCAGATGTCAGCCCAGATTCAAACTCTTCAAATACAAGTGGATGGAGAACTCAACTGTTGTATTTGATCATCTTATTCATGTCAATATGTATATGTGTTATTTGAGAAAAATGTAAATTTGTTTTGCTATGAATTTAATACAGTAGAACCTCCATGAGAGGACACTCTGCTAGAGGGAACCTCTCTATAAAGGACAGTGTCATTGACAAATTTACCATTTTTACTATTTAGTAACTCTCCAGAAAGAGGACACCTCTCAAAAGGACACTTTGTTTCTGCAAATAGGTGTCCCTTACACAGAGGCTCTACTATTTCAGTAAAACCCTGCTAATACGAACCCTGGATATAGCGAACCTTCCCTTATAACGAACCAAAGGCGAATCCTAATTCCATTCCATTGAAAATACCATCGTTCTAATGAACTTTGTGATTTTTAAAATAACGAACCACCCATATAATGAACCTATTTTCGGGCCAAAATAATAAAATCTATTTAAAATACTATGCTTTTTTTCATAACGAACTTAAATTTTTAATTAAAAAAAAAAATTAAAACAACAAATTTTGAGCCTGTTTCTGGTCGTTCAGCTGCATTATTTGTTCTGATTTACATTCTATTTTTGCTGTATGTTGTATAGATTTTTACACGCTATACTTTTTATTAAATACTAGCCGAATGACCCGGGCAACGCCCGGGTTTTACCCGATTAAATGTTTTTATTCAAATACTATTCGTTACAATTATAAAATGGCGCCGTGGATGTCACTCTTGTGAAACGTCCCGCTCCAAATTTGTGTCTGAGAAGCAATATTTTTATAGAGAGATGATCTGGCTTTTTGTGTCTTCTGCTCGAATGATTTTTTTTTTTCTGTTAGAATTTTGTTCCTGAATACTAAAAATGAACTGGCTTCACCCGTGGTCTCTGCTCTTTGGAATTTTTCCCGATATAATTTTTAATTTTGTATCTGATAATCAAATGATGATACAGCAATATTGTCATCATCATTTTCTGACTAAAAAAAAAACCAACTATTTTTGCCTAAAACCTGTCAATTTCAATTTTTCTTGGCTAAAAATGCGACAAATATCCCTTCCATATTTTTCTCTATGTCCTGTTAAAACCCCTTTTTACATGTACATTAGGTCAGCTGATATTACCTTCTATCATCACTGCTAGAGGCGCTGCTTGCGAGCGAAAGGGCAAATTTGCAACGCAATTTGCAAATAACTCGACAAATATTTGGAATAGAGACCTGAAATTTTCACTATAAGTTTTTTCAGATTCTATTCTATATACTGTTAAAATTTCAGTCAGATTAGTAACGTATTGTGGACGTGTATAGCCGACATAGGAACAAACACACATACACTGACTTTTATATATATAGGGATAATATCTTTGCATCTATTAAATTTGGATTATAAAAAATGCAAATGGCTTCAAAATGAAGAAAAAAACAAATAAATTCTAAAAACAAAAACATCATTACTAAAAGATAAAAAAAGAAGCCATTTCCAAACCTTTCTAAGTGAAACTACACATGAAAATTTTCAGAACACATGTTGAAATAATAAAATATAACTTTTATATTGGAAGAGATCAAAAATAAAGCTATTAAAAATTGTTACAAAGAGGAATCAACTTCAACTTTTGCCGCGATCGCACGTGTTAAAGCAGAAAAAAAAAACCGGGTTCATGAGGAAACAGAAATTTCTTTGAATATATATTTAATAAAACTTTGCCTAGGATGTGTCTTGATTTTTAAATTAGACATAGAAATACATGAATGTTAATGATAAGAAGAACCTATCATCAAATAATTCCTTTATTATTCAGTATTAATGTAAAGGAAATTGGTCAATTAAGGGAATTAAAACAAAGTGACCGCTATTAAGAGGCAGCCTCTTCCTGTGTGTATGGCTGTCCTTTAATTATATGGTCTAAAAATTTTGAAAAGTAAAAAAAAAAAAATAGCCAAACCGTGGCTATAGTGAACCAAAAGCTCTGTCCCATTGGGATTCACTATAGAGGGGTTTTACTGTAATATTATTATCCCTAGTACACGTACAGGCCATGATAATCATGGTAGGAATAACTACTTTTACTGTAAGTACACCAGATGTCTACACATGTGAAAAGCAGTTCGACTTTGCACATACAAATGTGCCAGAGCCTCGTTTGGTTACTTGTACTCGTTGGTGGGGGTGGAATTTTGCAAGAATCGAGGCCATTGGAGTATTTTTAAAATTATTTCGGGTTTTTTTTTTTGTAGCAGCTGAAAACCTACGGTTTAGACAACCCTTCCACCGACCCGCTTGGTTCCTCTAAATTTAGTGGGACCCTGCACAAGGAAAATTGTAAAAGTTATTCATAGAAATCTTTTTACGTCAATTTTTCTCCCTGTTTTATCAATAGTTATTGAACTTTTATAATTAAAAATTCTTTATAAAGTATAACAGACACACACCTCTTCAATCAATTATTGTAAATTCCAGCCATTTCCCCTTCAAATTGCCATCTTTAATTCAACTAACTATAATTCAGCACTCACTATAATTTAATTCAACCAGCACCCGCTTGAGTGTTGACAACAAAATGTTGAACATCATCTTAACAGACTTTAATTCAACCAAAAGTTCTAATCCCTTGGGGTGTTGAATTAAAGAAGTTTGTATATATAGCGTAAAAAAAATATTCTAATTTTTTTTATTTTAAATTAAGTTCATTGTAAAATTTTTCACAAATAAATTTACTGGCAATGCGTTTCTTTAAATATCATCAAATATTATTTCTACAGACCTTACCGCAATGATATGAGTTATTGAATGAGAGGGCTTGGCTCATCAGTAGTGAACCCTCTCAGCGGTTTCGCCAAATTAATCTCTAGACTGCTCTACTATTGTATTGGACTGGTTTTGTTATATACCCTGCATTTTCTATGGAAGGCAGCTTAGGGGTGTTTAGTGAACTATGGACATAAGCTTATAGGTCTGTAGAGGTGCATACATATAATTTCAAGGTATTGCATCGAGCAAAGCTCTTCCGCAAAATATGTTTTCATAACCAATATATATTAGTAAATTAAATTTTATTGCCATCTATCGTTAAAATTTTTCACAAATAAATTTACTGGCAATGCGTTTCTTTAAATATCATCAAATATTATCGCTACAGACCTTACCGCAATGATATGAGTTATTGAATGAGAGGGCTTGGCTCATCAGTAGTGAACCCTTTCAGCGGTTTCGCCAAATTAATCTCTAGACCGCTCTACTATTGTATTGGACTGGTTTTGTTATATACCCTGCATTTTCTATGGAAGGCAGCTTAGGGGTGTTTAGTGAACTATGGACATAAGCTTATAGGTCTGTAGAGGTACATACATGCAATACCTTGAAATTATATGTATGTACCTCTACAGACCTATAAACTTATGTCCATAGTTCACTAAACATCCCTAAGCTGCCTTCCATAGAAAATGCAGGGTATATAACAAAACCAGTCCAATACAATAGTAGAGCGGTCTAGAGATTAATTTGGCGAAACCGCTGAGAGGGTTCACTACTGATGAAACTCCACCTTTGCCGGTCCCAAGCCCGGATGAAAAAGGAGGAGGGGGAGCAGTAACAAGCTCGGTAAAAAACCTGGGCTCAGCTGGCCCGGCTGATAGTACCCTGTAAGGGCCCCTAATCCAGGGATACAGGATGAGCAGCGTCTGTACTCCATGTTAGGAGCGGCTGCACATGGCGTCTGTTCCTCATGTCAGAGGCGGCCATTTTTTTTTTGGAGCTAAGTCGGCCTGCCACTGAGTAGTGCTCCCAGTCTTAATGACAAAGGCAGACGCATTTTACTTCACCCAGTGTGGAGATAAGAAAGAAGAAGAAGACTACTGATGAGCCAAGCCCTCTCATTCAATAACTCATATCATTGTGGTAAGGTCTGTAGAGATAATATTTGATGATATTTAAAGAAACGCATTGCCAGTAAATTTATTTGTGAAAAATTTTAACGATAGATGGCAATAAAATTTAATTTACTAAGTTCATTGTGTTTGCAAATATTTATAATATTTTGAAATTGAATTATATAAATCTAATTGGAGAAGCCGCTAGCAATAAGTTCCCCACTAATGAGTACTGCCCTATTTTTCATTAAAGTAACGTTAGTACAAGTTTGTATTATTTCTAAAATAAATTTTTATTTTAAATTTTTTATTTAATTATTTTTAGATGGTGCATTATCGTCTTAAAAAAAATCTAATTCTTTTTAGAACACATGTTTTTGTAGTTCATGAAATGTTATATAAAAAAAATACTTTCCATTCAACTTTAAAGGTACAAGGTAATAAGTCCAAATCCAAATAAATAAATAGTGTGTGATGTTTTGTTAATAGCTTTGGTCACACACTATTTATTTTTTTTGGATTTAGTCTTATTACCTTATATTATCTAATCTATAATCCAAATTGTGCCTTATGATCTACTTTAAATCCTTTAAACCTTTTAAAATGATATTGATTTTACTATTTTTGGGAGGGGGGTTAAGAAGCAATTTTTCTTAAACACTTTTTAGGACAGTTTTGATGAGGTACATTTTAGGTTCTATATAATAAGAAATAACAAAGCCAAATTAATTACATCTGATGAATGGTGCCATCATCTTCAGACAAAGGTATTGAAGGAAGTACATCATAATTCAGTAGTTTTTCCTGAAGATAATAATAACATTGTTACAGAAACGTACTATATAATTTATTTCTTTTGATATGTGGTCTTTTTTGTTATACCCCATGTTAGGATGTGTTTTGTTTTTGCCTGGCGGTTAAGATATATGCCAAGACATTTTCAGAGTTTTCAAAAGTTCCTTCGCCCAAGATGAACTTTAATATTACTGATTTTAGAGGATGCAAAGATTAATGTAGCACTTGACCCAATAATTAGTTGTTTCAAACCCCTAGGTTTTGTGCCTCCCTGTTATATCAGAGTCAGGTATTAAGTAATAGAGCAACTAATATTGTAACCCCATTCTGGCCTGAAGATTCCCCAGCACTGTGTGCTCACCATCCTGCTGGATGACTCCACCTGAGGGAACAGAACCGGACTCTATTGACCTGGACACTCTCATCAAATGTATTCTTCTTGGTTCTTTCTCCTTGGATTGTATAACATTTTGTTGTTGTTTGAACATAATATACAATAGAACACCTCCTTGAGAGGACACTCACTCTAGAACACACCTCTCTACAAAGGACAGTTTCCATCACTAAAACCACCATTTTTTCTATTTAGCAACTCTCCAGTAAGAGGACACCTCTACCTAAAAGACAATTTGCTTCTGAAATTAGGTGTCCTATACAGAGAGGTTCTACTGTATATAATTTTATTCATTATTTCAACTTCTCCATTCAATTTTAATCCTTCATTTAATGATAATGTGGATTATAGATTGAAAACGCAAGGTAATAAGACCAAATGCAAATAAACAAATAGTGTGTGACATTTTGGTAACAGTGTTGTTACCATCATCGGGAAAAATCATTTATTGTTTTGTCTAAAGATGGTAACAACACTGTTACTGAAACATCATACAATATTAATTTATATGGAGTAGGTCTTATTTTCTTGATGCTGTGATATATTATCTCATTCAGCACACACACACACTTTTGTCTGAAGATGGTAGCAACACTGTTACTGAAACATCATACAATATTAATTTATATGGATTAGGTCTTATTTTCTTGATGCTGTGATATATTATCTCTTTCAGTACACTTTTGTCTGAAGATGGTAACAACACTGTTACTGAAACATCATACAATATTAATTTATATGGATTAGGTCTTATTTTCTTGATGCTGTGATATACAAGGTGCGTTCATTAATTTCCAGGACTGGTTAAAAAATAAAATAAATAAAAAAGCTAGAGAAAATATTTTTTACAGAGTTGAATATTGGACATTCGACCACACCTGACTGAAAGTACGAGTCTCGTGGCGCATGCGCCGATCTAAAAATAGAACAAAACAACTTCCTTGTAAGGTTCGCATTTCTAATTTTAAAATGGCCATTTTCGAAGAGCAGAGAATCTGCATTAAGTTTTGTTTTAAATTGAAAAAAAAGTGATACTGAGACGTATGAATTGATTAAAGAAGCTTTTGGCGATGCAGCTTTATCCCGTTCAAGAACTTTTGAATGATTTTCACGCTTCCAAAAAGGTCGGGAAAAGGTAAACGATGATCAGCATACTGGGCGTCCAAGATCATTTCGTTGCGAGGAAAACAAGCTCAAAATAAAGGAGTTAATTAAATCTAACAGAAGAATTATCTTCAGTGACTGGACTATCTGTTTATTTGGGCATAATGAGGTGCTTAAGGGAGGCAGTGCGCCTTAAAAGACCTGAAAGATGGCAAAACAATGACTGGATACTTCACGTCGGTAATGCGCGGCCGCACACAGCCCATGTTGTTTTGCAGTTTTTGGCCAAGCATTCAACCATACAGATCCCTCATCCACCCTATTCCCCCGACTTAGCCCCCAATGACTTTTTCCTCTATCCTAAATTGAAAATTAACTTGAAAGGACGGAAATTTGACAACGTTGATATGATACAAGCTGAATCGAAGGCAACCTTGAGGAAACTCTCAAAAAGTGATTTTATCTCCTGCTTCGACAATTGGAAAAAAGATGGAACGGGTGTATTGAGGCAGGAGGGGCATATTTTGAAAAATATTGAATTAGTTTTTTTATTTGTTTTATTTTTTCAAAGATACAGAGCAGTCCTGGAAATTAATGAACGCACCTTGTATTATCCCATTCAGTACACTTTTGTCTGAAGATGGTAACAACACTGTTACTGAAACATCATACAATATTAATTTATATGGATTAGGTCTTATTTTCTTGATGCTGTGATATATTATCTCTTTCAGCACACACACACACACTTTTGCCTGAAGATGGTAACAACACTGTTACTGAAACATCATACAATATTAATTTATATGGATTAGGTCTTATTTTCTTGATGCTGTGATATATTATCTCTTTCAGCACACACACACACACTTTTGCCTGAAGATGGTAACAACACTGTTACTGAAACATCATACAATATTAATTTATATGGATTAGGTCTTATTTTCTTGATGCTGTGATATATTATCCCATTCAGTACACTTTTGTCTGAAGATGGTAACAACACTGTTACTGAAACATCATACAATATTAATTTATATGGATTAGGTCTTATTTTCTTGATGCTGTGATATATTATCTCATTCAGTACACTTTTGTCTGAAGATGGTAACAACACTGTTACTGAAACATCATACAATATTAATTTATATGGATTAGGTCTTATTTTCTTGATGCTGTGATATATTATCTCATTCAGTACACTTTTGTCTGAAGATGGTAACAACACTGTTACTGAAACATCATACAATATTAATTTATATGGATTAGGTCTTATTTTCTTGATGCTGTGATATATTATCCCATTCAGTACACTTTTGTCTGAAGATGGTAACAACACTGTTACTGAAACATCATACAATATTAATTTATATGGATTAGGTCTTATTTTCTTCTTGCTGTGATACATTATCCCATTCAGTACACTTTTGTCTGAAGATGGTAACAACACTGTTACTGAAACATCATACAATATTAATTTATATGGATTAGGTCTTATTTTCTTGATGCTGTGATATATTATCTCTTTCAGCACACACACACACACACTTTTGCCTGAAGATGGTAACAACACTGTTACTGAAACATCATACAATATTAATTTATATGGATTAGGTCTTATTTTCTTGATGCTGTGATATATTATCCCATTCAGTACACTTTTGTCTGAAGATGGTAACAACACTGTTACTGAAACATCATACAATATTAATTTATATGGATTAGGTCTTATTTTCTTGATGCTGTGATATATTATCTCATTCAGCACACACACACACACACACTTTTGCCTGAAGATGGTAACAACACTGTTACTGAAACGTCATACAATATTAATTTATATGGATTAGGTCTTATTTTCTTGATGCTGTGATATATTATCTCTTTCAGCACACAAACTTTTGTCTGATGATGGTAACTACGCTGTTACCAAAATGTCACACACTATTTATTTATTTATTTTGTATTTGGTTTTATTACATTGTGTTCCTTTAATGTTCATTTATACAGAGTGGAATGTAGTCATAACAATCGCATTTATAACAGCAACTTTGTTTTAGCAGTCATTATTGTAAAGTCCCAAGGTTTAATCCTCAATGTCTGATAATGATAATGCTTTTACCAAAATGTCACACACTATTTATTTATTTGGATTTGGTCTTGTTACCTTGTCTTATAGTTTTCCTTCTTTTAAGTTCAAGGTTGCTAAGGGTTCATGTATTTATATTCAATATTTATATCATCTATAATTATATCTATAATAAATATTTACATGTCTTCAAAAATCCAGGTTCTATTATTTCATCAATAAATGCTTTGATCCTCTCACACATTAATTCATCATGCACATTTCATTCAAATGGGTTATAGTTCTATTATTTAAAATATGACTCGATTAAAGAAAATGTTACGAATAATTGAAACCTCATCGTGAGTAAGCAAGTTAAAAAATACTGAAATATTCAAATTTATATAAAATGTGACTTAAATGAGGGTGTAGGATGTCATCATATAAATTGATTGAAGAGCAAGAAAATAATCACACACCTAGTGTGTAGTTGGATCTTCTTGTATCCAAATTGTGCTTTATCATTGATAGAACAGATAACTTTATGAAGCACTTTATCTTGATTATCAGTTTTTCCTATCTAATTACATTAGGTAGAGTTAAATATTTATTAGAAAAATATATACAACACCTTATTTTTCAGCTTTATGAATTAATTAGGCTTAGAACTAGCTGTCATTCTAGCAACATATAATAATTCTAAACTCCCGCCTTTGCCGGTCCCAAGCCCAGATGAAAAAGGAGGAGGCGGAGCAGTAACAAGCTCACTAAAAAACCTGGGCTCAGCTGGCCCGGCTGATAGTACCCTGTAAGGGCTTCTGATCCAGGGATAGGTGATGAGCAGCGTTTGTACTCCATGTTAGGAGCAGCTGCACATGGCGTCTGTTCCTTATGTCAGAGGCGGCCATTTCTTTTGGAGCTAAGTCAGCCTGCCACTGAGTAGTGCTCCCAGTCTTAATGACAAAGGCAGACACATTCTACTTCACCCAGTCATGATGGTTGTTGAACAGACACCATCACGGGTCACAACTTGATAACCTAATATGATTGAGTGGAGATAAGAAAGAAGATATTAATTCTAAGGCCTCAATTTCTAATGTCAGAGTTATTTCAAACCGTGGTTATAACAATATATTAAATTAAAACAGCAAGCAGGTAAACAGCGTGGTAAGTTTCTTTTATTGGGAACTACGAGCTTTCGGACATCAGCTGCCCTTCTTCAGGTACAATGGGTGGTTGGAAAAAGTGAACCAATATATATGTGCAGTAAATTAGCATAAGAGAAAGCTAACTAACATCTATTTAAAATAATTAAGAAATTTACATAGGAACTAAAGATAGAAGTACGAAATTTCTAAAAAATACAAAATTTCTAAAAATAGACTAAAAATCTGTATATGACGGATAAAAGGTAAAACATGAGAAAAAAGGATGGGAAGACAAGAAAAGCGTAGGCGTCTAGGCACAATGAAGGAAGGAAGCGAGATAAGATGTCAGTGGCCAAGTTTAGAAAAAGCAGTATATTGAGGGGGGAGATCTATTTTTCTATTAAAACTAGGGATGGAGTTGGACACGAGAGCCTCCAGGACCAAACGTTGATATTTATTCTTAACTTCACTGTATACCGGGATCGTGTTGCGTAGATTAAAAGAGTGGTTAAATTCGTGGCTGTGTTGATATAGTAGTGACTTACGATCATGGGAACGGATGTTACGTTCGTGTTCTAGGACACGAGTGGCAATGGTGCGGCCAGTTTCTCCGACGTATGATTGTGGACAGTCATTGCACGGTATTCTGTAGATGGCATTGGAGGAAGATTGGGGGCTGGGCCTGACGGAGCTTTTTGTGAGGGGATGGCGTAACGATGTGCCTAGGGAAGGTGATTTTTTAAAAAACGTGCGGATGCCGAATTTACGCAGATAAAAACCGATGTCGGAATTCGTAGTAGAAAACGGAAGAACGCAAACATCTTTAAACGGGGGAGGAATAGAACTGTCGTGGTTTGGTGAATAAAAGTGTCGATCGATAAAGTTACGTGGGTAACCCGCGGATAAAAGGTGTAGGTAAACGATCCGTTTTTCGATTCTACTGAATAAAGGAAGGGAGCAATGAGTAAAAACGCGCTTAGAAAGAGTTTTCACGGTGGTAATTTTATGGGAGACGGGAGCATGTGATGAAAAATGCAAGTAAGAAGGGGTAAAACCAGTTTTACGAAAAACGGTTGTATGGAAACGACCCTGGAGGTTAACCACTAAAACGTCTAAGAACGGGATACAATTGAAACGGGAAGAATTGTGGGTAAAACATAAATCGGAATGATAGGAGTTTAAAACAGTCAGGATAGGGGAGTGGTCAGTGCTCTGATGCAGACAAAAAATGTCATCGACATATCTCGCCCACATTACTACTCCTAGGTGGATCTGGGAAACTAACCATCGGTCCAAAAATGACATTACGATCTCAGCTGCGGTTGTAGAGAGAGGGCTGCCCATGGGGGAGCCTCTTATCTGCAAGAAAAAGCGGCCATTAAACTCTAGGGTGTTCATGCCCAAGCAGATGTTGAACAGCTCGAAAACTACTTTTTGATCTTTGTTAGAGACAGAAGGAGAGTTGAGGAGTGAGCCTAACCCATCAAAAATCAAAGAATGTGGGAGGCTTAGGAAGAGAGATGTGACGTCAAAAGTGGACGTAGTGGGGCTGCCAGACTGGGAAAAGTTTTTTAGTTTGGCGATAAAATCGGAGGAGTCCTGAATGGAATAAATATTGTGGGCTTTGACAAGGGGCTTAAGGAAGTTTGAAAGATATCTAGCTAAATGCAAAGCGGGCGAAAGATGATATGCGACGATGGGCCTGAGAGGGATATCGGGCTTATGAGTCTTAGGGAGCCCATAAATATAAGGAATACTAGAGATGTTGGAGGTGAAAAGCTTGAATTGTTCAGGGGTGATGCAGTCCTTCTTAAGGAGGGACCTGAGTGAGCTGTGAGTATACTGTGAGCTGCATCGAGGCCTCACTCCAGCACCAGGCCTTGACAGATAAGCACCACATCCGCTCCACCATTACTGGCAAACTCCTTGCTGATTCAAAGAAGTGCTTCTCCCTTCCTTGTGCTGTCAAGAGAGACCTCACCACCCTGAAGGCTCTAAAGAATCAACGTGACACCATCATCACTAGATCGGACAAGGGTTCACAGGTTGTTTTGATGAAAGCGGAAGATTACAGTAAGAAAATGCTCAACATTCTCTCTGATCCTAATACATTTCAAGAAATTTCCGCTGACCGAGTCAAGGCCATTTCAGGCAATTACAGGGCATCACTCAGGTCCCTCCTTAAGAAGGGCTGCATCACCCCTGAACAATTCAAGCTTTTCACCTCCAACATCTCTAGTATTCCTTATATTTATGGGCTCCCTAAGACTCATAAGCCCGATATCCCTCTCAGGCCCATCGTCGCATATCATCTTTCGCCTGCTTTGCATTTAGCTAGATATCTTTCAAACTTCCTTAAGCCCCTTGTCAAAGCCCACAATATTTATT
Organism: Cordylochernes scorpioides; assembly: GCA_030710605.1. Lineage (NCBI taxonomy): Eukaryota > Metazoa > Arthropoda > Arachnida > Pseudoscorpiones > Chernetidae > Cordylochernes > Cordylochernes scorpioides. The sequence goes on along the minus strand of CP092880.1, from coordinate 15,969,906 downwards.
CCATTCAGGACTCCTCCGATTTTATCGCCAAACTAAAAAACTTTTCCCAGTCTGGCAGCCCCACTACGTCCACTTTTGACGTCACATCTCTCTTCCTAAGCCTCCCACATTCTTTGATTTTTGATGGGTTAGGCTCACTCCTCAACTCTCCTTCTGTCTCTAGCAAAGATCAAAAAGTAGTTTTCGAGCTGTTCAACATCTGCTTGGGCATGAACACCCTAGAGTTTAATGGCCGCTTTTTCTTGCAGATAAGAGGCTCCCCCATGGGCAGCCCTCTCTCTACAACCGCAGCTGAGATCGTTATGTCATTTTTGGACCGATGGTTAGTTTCCCAGATCCACCTAGGAGTAGTAATGTGGGCGAGATATGTCGATGACATTTTTTGTCTGCATCAGAGCACTGACCACTCCCCTATCCTGACTGTTTTAAACTCCTATCATTCCGATTTATGTTTTACCCACAATTCTTCCCGTTTTAATTGTATCCCGTTCTTAGACGTTTTAGTGGTTAACCTCCAGGGTCGTTTCCATACAACCGTTTTTCGTAAAACTGGTTTTACCCCTTCTTACTTGCATTTTTCATCACATGCTCCCGTCTCCCATAAAATTACCACCGTGAAAACTCTTTCTAAGCGCGTTTTTACTCATTGCTCCCTTCCTTTATTCAGTAGAATCGAAAAACGGATCGTTTACCTACACCTTTTATCCGCGGGTTACCCATGTAACTTTATCGATCGACACTTTTATTCACCAAACCACGACAGTTCTATTCCTCCCCCGTTTAAAGATGTTTGCGTTCTTCCGTTTTCTACTACGAATTCCGACATCGGTTTTTATCTGCGTAAATTCGGCATCCGCACGTTTTTTAAAAAATCACCTTCCCTAGGCACATCGTTACGCCATCCCCTCACAAAAAGCTCCGTCAGGCCCAGCCCCCAATCTTCCTCCAATGCCATCTACAGAATACCGTGCAATGACTGTCCACAATCATACGTCGGAGAAACTGGCCGCACCATTGCCACTCGTGTCCTAGAACACGAACGTAACATCCGTTCCCATGATCGTAAGTCACTACTATATCAACACAGCCACGAATTTAACCACTCTTTTAATCTACGCAACACGATCCCGGTATACAGTGAAGTTAAGAATAAATATCAACGTTTGGTCCTGGAGGCTCTCGTGTCCAACTCCATCCCTAGTTTTAATAGAAAAATAGATCTCCCCCCTCAATATACTGCTTTTTCTAAACTTGGCCACTGACATCTTATCTCGCTTCCTTCCTTCATTGTGCCTAGACGCCTACGCTTTTCTTGTCTTCCCATCCTTTTTTCTCGTGTTTTACCTTTTATCCGTCATATACAGATTTTTAGTCTATTTTTAGAAATTTTGTATTTTTTAGAAATTTCGTACTTCTATCTTTAGTTCCTATGTAAATTTCTTAATTATTTTAAATAGATGTTAGTTAGCTTTCTCTTATGCTAATTTACTGCACATATATATTGGTTCACTTTTTCCAACCACCCATTGTACCTGAAGAAGGGCAGCTGATGTCCGAAAGCTCGTAGTTCCCAATAAAATAAACTTACCATGCTGTTTACCTGCTTGCTGTTTTAACTTATTGAGCGTGGCTACATTATGTCTGATCCCAATATATTAAATGTTGACCTTTAGAGAGTTTTATTAAAGAGTTGAGATATTGGTGTGCAACCACAAGTCCCTGAGCAGCCCCTGCCAGGAGGAAGTGGAGTGGGCCTTCAGAAAGCTGTCCCAGACTGGGGAGGAGACCCTCAGCCAGGGGGAGCTGCTGGCTGAGGGGGAGGAGAAGTTGGCTAAGTCTCACATGGTGGAGCTCATGGCCTGTCTGCTTCCCCCGCACATAGTGCCCATGGCCGCTCGCTTCCAGAGGTTCCTGCCTCAGGTAGACATGTTCTCTTTAAAAAACTCACGTTAGAATCTAGATGGAAAGTTTGCCGGGAGGATATTGATCTATAAATATAAAATTTGAGATCCAAGACCACTAGTTTGTGGTGACAATCAATAGATAAAATCTTGCTTTGACGACTATTTTTACGCAAGAGGCAACCATTATCTTCATAGATCTATATCCTCCTAGCAAATGTCCATCTATATTTTGGCCATAAATTTGGCCTAGCCACTTTGCCAGCTAAACACCTCTTTCGCAGATTGTGAAGATTCCATTAGATCCTTTGTCGATCTCATGGAATAAAGTTTGCCCTAGGCTGATGAGGGCCATTAGCCTGAAACCATGGTGTCCAGGTGGAAGCTTCTCAGTTTGCCAAAGCTGGTGTTGTGGCTTTGTTACCTACCTGAGGCCGCTAGCTTGGGGTGACGGTCAATAGATGGCATCTAATTTTTACGTCTATTTTGATGGGAGAGGTTATCTTTATCTTTTTGAATGTTATGATTTGTCTGAAGAATGACCACCTCCAGAAGAGACCAGGAATATCCATGTTTTATAAATGGTCTCTCAAGAGAGTAGTTCAATACAAAGATGATCAACACAGTCTCTACCATGTTACAAAGTAACAGAACACAACAGTGCTAACTGTGAGTTGAAGATCGGATCATTCGGTGACATTTCTCTTAGTCCTACAGGACCATTACTACAATTAGTGAACTGAAGAGGTTTAGGAAGACTCATCAGTGGTGAATTTTCCAAACTTACTTCACAATCTATCAGATCATTGTAGCTTTTCTTTTGTTCATTCTTATATTCTGAAGATATATTTTTAAAATGCATAGAGAAAACATCGAACTGCTTTTCACATGTGTAGACATGTGGTGCACTTACAGTAAAAGCAGTCTCCAAATTCTACCCACCATGATTATCATGGCCTGTACCATGTGTGATAGGGATTATAAAATAAGTAATAATAATGAAAGTAAAGTAAAAGAATGAACCACAAGATGTGCTTCTTATAAACTCAGCTTGCTTTCTAAGATCTGGAGGGCCCAGAGACCTGCGGAAGAGTTAATACTTGAAAGCTAGCTGAACTTATGATGATAAGAATCACCTTGTGATTTGCCCTTTCAATTACTTCCATTGTCCATCCTGCTTATAAAGTCTGCATTGGAAGGTTTATTCTTAATGTTTTAACAAAACTATGAAAAGAGGCTTCTATAATTGTAGAAATTTCAGATTTTTTTTTTATTCAAACATAAAAGCTTGTTTGGGCAACATAAGTTTTTTTTATTTTATTATTATCTATAGTACACATGTGGTACAAGCCATTATGGTGGGCAGTAGTTGGTGACTGCTTTTACTGTAAATACACCACATGTCTACACATGTGAAAAACAGTCAGACTATTTCACTTATAAATGTGCCAGAGTCCTTTTTGGTTACTTGCACTCATTAGTGGGGTTGGACTTTGGCAAGAATCAGGGGCCATTGGAGCAGTTTTTTTTTTTTTTTATTGGAAAAAAATGCCCAATGTGGGATTTGATCCTGGGTCGTAGTGGTCAAAAACCAACAGTTTAAGCCACCTTTCCACCAACCCTCTTGGCAACATAAGTTCTTCTTCTTTTTTTTTCTTATCCCTAGTACACGTGGTACAGGCCATGATAATCATGGTGGGTGCAACATAAGTAAATGGAATAAATAACAGCATCTTTGTATTGAGAATGATATTATTATATATTATAAAGCCTGTCTTAGAGGTCACCTTCTTGAGAGTTTTCCTATCTTATTGTTATTAGTGTCAAGTTTGACTATTTGGACAAATATTCTCCAATTTGCTTATATACAACAACAACAAAAAGCCTTTATTTAGGGTCACTGACCCTATACAGGATTCACCAGAGGTATGCATAAGAACAAAGCAGTGAGACAAAGGAAACAACGATATAGACAGAAGAAAAAGAAAAAAAAACAAGAAAGAGAAAGAGGGAAGCAAGAAAACAACACAAAAAGAGGAGCAGTAAGAAAGTGAGGAGTGAGTGTCGCTTGGCCTTCTTCTGAGATATGGACTTGTGGAAAGCATAAAACGCCGTAGCAATATACTTATTCTGGGTCATATTGTCAATTATTGATGGAAGTGAAGCACAGAGTTGCCCAGTTTTGAGCATAAGGGTTCTTCTTTCAGAGCAGAGCAATCAAAAATATAGTGAGTGATTTCATTTTTTAGTTTTGAATTACAGAAGGTGCAAATCGGGTCCTCACCGCAGAGCATCTTGGTGTGGTTTTCTCTAAAAAAACTTGAAAGTATTCTAACTTGTGCGAGTAGTCTTACAACCGGGAAAGGAAAATCCCCTAAAAGGTATCCCTCCGTCATGAAAGATATGTGAATGTCTTTGTAGTGAGAGTATAGCTTAGATTTATCCATTCTTGTAAGGTCGTTTTGTATAGATTGGTCTGCCGCTGTTTTTAAGAGCCCTGTAATCACGCTCCTCAGCGTTTCAGGATCATCACAGGAAACAAGTGCAGGGGATCCATTATTGTTAAGCAGATTGGTGAGCTTTTTAATGAAACCGATCGGTGTGCCCGAAGCATTAGACAGTTCCCGTGTTCTATTAAAACATATACGCGGCAATCTGTCAATGCTCATATTCAACACCCGCAGCCAATACTTCAGGGTTAATTTTAAAGCTGTTACACTCAATGAGATACGACCGGTTTCTAATCTGATTATGTAGCCTGGAGTGTATCTGGGCAGATTCAGGAACCTACGGATAAATATGTCTTGTATACTGTCCAGTAAGTCTTTATGCTCTGTTGCCCACAATGGAGCGGCATACATCAGGACAGCTCTCACTATTGTATCAAAGAGTTTGATTGATAAATTTATTGACTTTGCTTTTGATTTTATTAATATTGGGTGTGTGGCGTTAATTGCTGTAAGTGCTTTTCCTTTAAAGTAATTTGCCGGGTGAGTAGTTGTTATTGTTGGTGTCAGAGGGAATCCCAAGTATGTATATCTTGAAGTTATTGTTATGGGTTTATCATTCCAGAACCATCTATCCTTATTTGAGGGTTTACCTCCATTACGGAACACCATAATCTTTGACTTGGACTCATTTAGTGTCATTAAGTTCTCATCGAGATATTCTTTCAGTATTTTGATCTTCTTTTGGAGGTTCATCCTGGACTCACCTATAATTGCTATGTCGTCGGCGTGCAGCAATAAATGGATATCTCCAAATTCTGGCAAATTTACACTCGTCAGGTCTGAATTATTATAAATTTCGATCAAGTCCGTGATAAATAATATAAAGAGCAGTGGGGAAAGTGGTTCTCCCTGGAGGACTCCCGAGTTTATCTTAATACTTTCCGTAAATGATCCCTTCCATCTGATAGCTATAGTTGCTTGTTCGTAGTAACTTTTAATTGTACTTATGAATTGGTAACTTATGCCTAGGTTGTAATATTTTTTCCAAAGTATTGAGTGAGGTACAGTATCAAATGCCATTCCTTAGATCGACAAAAAGACATATAGTTTTCCCTTCTTTTTCCTTAATGATAGTTGGATTAAAGTAGTTAGTGTAAATATGTGGTCAATACATGATCTTCCTTTTCTAAATCCCGCTTGGTTTTCCGGTATAACCCTTCTTCCCTCGACCCATTCCTCCAGTCTTGATCTTAGGATGAAGTGAAAAGCTTTGATACATTGCTAATCAGTGCAATACCTCGGTAGTTGGAGGGGCAGTTCTTATAACCATTTTTAAAGATTGGGTGTATAGTGGAATTAGTCCAAATTACTGGGTATTTTCCAGTCATCATAACACTATTGTAGAGTTGTTTCAACAGCAGTATGTACGAATCAGGGAGTATTTTTAATACTTCATTGGGGATGCCATTGGGCCCGAATGCCTTGTTACTCTTCAAACCAGCTATCTCCTTGTATATGTCTGCATTGGTTATCTCTGAGTCCAATATAGGATTGTTCTGAGAAATCACATTATGTAAATTACAAATTCTCAAATTTTTCTCTGTAGTCATTAGTTTGCGGTAAAAGTTCAGCCAGTCCTGTATAGCTATTTCTCCTTGGATTATAGATGTGCTTTTGTAGAGCGCAATAGTTTTCCAGAAGGTCTTTGAGTCTTCAGCATTTCTGAGTATTTCTGTTTTTCATTATTAAAGCCTTTCCTTTTTAGATCCAATAAAGCGAGATATTTCTTTCTGGAAGAAGCATAACATTCCCCGTCTTCCAATCTATTTGTTTTACAATATTTCTTCAGACTTTCTTTTGCCAGTTTTTTCATAATATAGCAGTCCTTATCGAACCACGGCTTAGATTTCCTTGGGCCGCCCTTAATTGAGTACGTTATTTTTTCAGATGACATTGCTTCCAAAATTTGCTGATTGAAAGTATATACAAGGTCATCGGAGGCTGGTATGTTTTTTTTTCCCGCAATTCTTCCAGTTTCATTTTAAACATTGCGAGTCCCTCGGCTGACCATCTATATCTCGTAATATTATAATCATCCCGTTTGGTTTTTTTCTCATTGAAGTTTTGGCCTTTTATCATTAAAAGGTGGTGGTCAGAGTACAGTTGGTCATCGACTTTGAAGTCCAGTAAAATTTGTAGTGAACCCTGTGAGAGTATGCAATTGTCAATAGTCGAAGAGCCTCTTTCAGATATGTATGTAAAATCTCCATCTTTATCCCCTCTAGATCTTCCATTAATTATTGTCAAAGAATTATCTTCCCCAATTTGCTTATATTATTTTCTCAGCAGTGCTTGATACAGAAGTGGTTTACCAGTGCCTTCTTCCCTCTATGCTGTTGGCCAAATTAATTAGCATATTCCGCCTTTTGGGGTGATTTCTCTTCCTTAGGAGCAGAAAATTTATCACTAGAATAAAGTCTTGTCCAGGATTTAAATCACTCCCCATTTCAACCCTTGTATTATGGGGGGTCGGTGGAATGCTGGTTAAACCGTTTGGTTTACGACCACTACAACCCGGGTTCGATCCCAGCATTGGACACTTTTTCTGTTTAAAAAAAAAATGCTCCAATGGCCCTCCGATTTTTGCAAAAGTCCAACCCCACCAGCGAGTGCAAGTAACCAAACGGGGCTCTGGCACATTTGTAAGTGCAATGTCGAACTGCCTTCACATGTGTAGACATGTGGTGCGCTTACAGTAAAAAGCAGTCGCTAACTACCCACCATGATTATCATGGCCTGTACCACGTGTACTAGGGATAAGCAAAAAAAAAAAAACCTTGTATTAGGTGTTACTTGTGTGTTAGTGGGAGAGAACCATGTGTTTTTCCAATAATACAGTTTTCATCTGATTCTATCTAACACATTCATGTCTATATTATGTTTAGCCCCATATATTTGTGTTGGAATATCCTATAGCATCATTGAATTGGTTTAAGAATTGTGTATGTTTATTGGAGCCAATTTTATTCAACCTGTCTAAGGAGTTAGCCTTTCTTGCAAGTGCATATTTGCCTGAAACCAAATGGGTGAATCTGAAAATTCTAAACATATTTTTTAACGCTATACTTTTCTTTTTGAATATAATTAAAATTTTATTTAAAGCCCTTACACCCTGCAATGAATAAAAATTGAAAGAGGGAGGGCATGACTCATCAACAGTGACCCGTAGCAGTGATTTCACCATTTTATTTTATTCTTTCAATTTTGATTGACTCCAGGATAAGGGCTGTAGAAATAATCTTTAATTATGTTTTAAGAGAAAAGTAGCATTTAATAATATTTTTATAATTTTAAATGATGGCACTAAGTTAATGATATTTCAAATGGAAGCTCTCAAGGTAGTTATTACTGGAATTAGAAATTGCTGTGGGGTTCACCACTGATGAGCCAACATCATTGATGAGCAAAGCCTTCCCATTTATATTTTCACACTTCAGTTCACCAATTGTAGAATTTTATGCTATGTCATTAAAAGCAACCCACAACAGCACACACACTGTGACAGAATAATTCATTCATCCTCATTGATAGAGACATTACTAATGGTGTACACCCATTTATATAACATCAAATTGATGATTTTCATGTACCAAACCTCTGCCTTCAATTATACATCAGAATGATGCACTGTTCATCATCTTAGTGAAAAATTAACTAGTAATGATAAAGAATGAACCACAACATCAGTTTTGGCAAATTCAGATAAGAAGCCAACAACCTGTATACCATGGTTTCAAGCTTTGGCCCCCATCAGTGGGAGAGTTCCTCTTTTGGTACATGAATATCATCTTCCCACAATATTGTATTCTATTATAGCCTGAAAATTGGTCCTTGCCACCCTACAATCTTTAACACCTTTTTGGCCCATTTCATACCCATCTCGTAGGATGTTATGGAATTGAAGCCGTCCTTGTACTGATGAGGGTCAAAACCATGGTATACAGGTTTCCTTTTTGTCTGAATTTGCTAAACCTGGTGTTGTGGCTTATTCCTTATCATCACAATGAACAGTGCATTGTTCTGATGTCTAATTGAAGGGAGCGGTGCCTCTTTTGGTACACCCATTCATATTTAGTCTTCCTACCCCTGAAGTAAGGTCCTGAACAATGTTTGTTTGTTGCCCAGACCATCACTCCCCAGATCTTTGTTAAGGACCTTCTAGGGGGAGGGGACCTGCTGGATGTCCCTTTTGTTGGCCCCACCTTTAACCCCACCATCTCCCCGCCCACAAGGAATTAGCTCCGCCTCCTTTCTCTCATTGGAGGAGATAGTGATTGACTTTTGTGTAACTCAACCCTATGTATAAAATATAATATTATATATTTAGTCATAAAGTAAGTCATAGGCTCACTTTTATGATATCTCAATATTGGTAAATAATTAAAAAAAAAACTTTAGTTCCAATTTGTTGAGAAGAAAAATGAGATGATCTAGTCAAGTGTCTTATGAATTGTGACGCTTAGGATAAAAATTGTTACATATAGTTTTATCTAGAGTGTAAATAGCTTCTTTCCACAATGCTAAGGGATTTATTTGGAAATGAAATTAAATGCATATGTGTTATTTTTGAAAATTTATAAATACAATTATTATTAGTTCTAAAGTTATTTTACTATTTTCTAGGAATTCCTAGTATGTTTAAAAATATATTTTATTGAGTGCATATTTGTTTTAAAATAAAAATTTTCATTTGTGAACTTGATGTTTTTTTTTTTGTAGACCATTTTTAACACTTGAAATCTTGATCAAATCTGTTCTATATCCTATTTATTTATTGTTACCTTCCATTGACTCTATAGAATACTGTGGAAGTTCAAAGATGATAGTGTTGTGGAAGAAAGCTGTGGGAATTTAATAGATTTATATTTCTTAGCTGATCATTTAGGACTTGGTGAGTCCTGTACATTGCTGGGTAGGTGGACTCATGGATAGGAAGTCACCCATACAGAGTGAAGGCCACTCTACTATTTGGACACACCTTGTTAAACTAATTATATTCTCCAGTGTAACAGTTGGTCCCCAATGTCACACAGCAGTGCTTGAAGTGATCTCTTCTCTGTGGCCAAGAAAGACTGTTACTGTAGATAACCACTATCTATACTTATATAGGGCTTTATGTTGGCGAAACATCACAACAATACTAAGGCAAGGGCCATCTAAGGCCATAAACCTGGACAGTGGAGCGCATTTGGAGAAAGAAAACTCAAACCTATGGGCCTCCTCATAGCCATAATTAAAAACTTGTCTAAAATGTACAACTTTGAACCCTTATACAGTATCATCCTCTCTTGATGGAAAGTTGTCCCACTTGAGGCTCAAATGATGTGGGCTAACATCTGTGATGGATTATAATACCAGATCTTTTTTGTTAATTTGTGGAGTTTTTTTATTTTCTCTCTATCTCTCGGGAAATCAACACTTTTATTTTTAATTCTTGAGAACTGTCCCTTTAATGGAGAGTTGCTGATTAGTAAAAACGGAAATTTTGTCTATAAAACTGTCTCCTTTGTAGAGAGGTTCCCTCAAGCAGAAGTGTCCACTCTCATGATATTTTACACTATATATATTGTTACAGTAATGAAGGTGACGAGTCGTTTGGGTAGAATAAAATAATAATTTATTAGATGACTTTAAATAGTTAAATACAGTAAAACCCCGCTAATACGAACCCTGGATATAACGAACCCACGCCGATTCCCAATTCCATTCCATTAAAAATACCATCGTTATAACGAACTTTGCGATTTTTAGAATAACGAACTACCCCTATAACGAACCTATTTTCGCTCCCAAAATAATAAAATCTATTAAAAATACTATGCTTATAAAGAACTTAGAATTGTAATTAAAAAAAAAATTAAAACAACAAAATTTTGAGCATGTTTCAGCTCGCGGATCACGATTTCAAAACAATAAATTTAGCGGCATTGTTTGTTTTGATTTTTGCATTTTATTTTTGCTGTATGTTGTATAAATTTTAACACAAATTACTTTTTATTAAATAGAATATATTTGCATCCATTAAATTTGAAATATAAAAAATGCAAATGGCTTCCAAAATGAAGAAAACAAAGGCATTTTAAAAACAAAAGCGTTATTTCTTTTAAAAAAAAAAGGCCATTTTCAGAACTTTTCAAAGTGAAACAACACAGGGAAAATGTTAAGAACATATTAAAATAAGAGAATATAATTTTTCTATTATAAAAGATAAAATATAAAGCTATTAAAAATTGTTACAAAGAGGAATCAACCTCAACTTTTGCCGCGATCGCGATCATACGTTTTAGGGCTTAAAAAAAAAAGTCCAAATAAACTGTCCCGTGATGAAACAAAAATTATTTTTATGCCATTAACTATGGTGATTTTGAAGTCAGCAATGTTTTGCATGATAGGTAAAAAAAAACGAAATCTAGACCTAGAAGAATATGTGGAAAAATGAAATGGAAGAAAAACACTAACTTTATTTGAATGGTGCAATGCTTGAAGAATGCTTTGAAGCAACAAGGTGTTAGAGCCATTTTTCCAAGTAAACATCACATATAATAAAGCGTTTGTTTGTTGAAGCCGAATAGGATTGGTCCATTCTGTGTCACGTGTTCAAGTTACGTATTCTGTGTCACGTGTTCAAGTTACATAGTTAAGTGACGTGGCCGGCTGTAGGTCTGTTTGGTTTTTGTTTTCATCCTTTATTTTATTCTATTCTGACCTTATTAGTCATTTTTTGCTTTCGGCAATTTATTCGGTGAATATTTGAGGAATCATATTTTTTAAATAATTTTATTTTTTTAATTTAGCTTGATTATTTTATTTTTATAAACAATTTTTCCTAAAAGAGCCCTTTATATTGTTGAGGCCATCGAAGCAAAGCAACGTCGTATTGAACAGCAGCGACAAAGACGTTTAAATTCACCCGTAAGAGAACGGCATAATGAACAACAATGGCAATACCGAATGAATATGAGCGAAAATCAAAGAGCCCTTCAAAGGGAAAACAGTAGGCTGAGGATGCAAAGAATTTGACAGGGAGATAATCTACCTTTGCCAACAGGGACATGTTTCGAGGAAGATCAAATTCCCCTGCATCTTTGTGGCCAACTTGATCAAGTTTGCCCAAAATGTAGAGCAAAGTATTTCGAATTGGAACAAACGACATACAGTAAAACTTTTCATAAATGCTGTTCCAAAGGAAAAGTCGAACTTGAACCGATTCAAACCTCTGAACTACTTGAAAGTTTAATGACTGGAAAGCATCAACTTCCGAGTTTTAGATATCCTTGAAGGTGACTCCATAACATATTTCAGCTCAGACTCAATAGATGATGCGACACCTGAAGATAATGAGAGCTATCCACCGGTATTTCTCAACAGCCTTAACCCTTCGGGAATGCCACTTCATAAGCTGAAGCTATAAGTTGGAGCAATCATAATGCTTCTTCGAAACTTAAACACAAAGCGAGGTCTTTGTAACGGGACGAGATTAGTAGTAACTAAATTGTTACCTAATTTAATTATTGCAAAATTTCGGACTGGCACTGCAGTAGATCAATCTGTATTTATTCCAAGAGTTTACTTGGCCCCAATACATTCTGAGATTCCTTTCATTCTCAGAAGGGGACAGTTCCCTGTAAAATTAGCCTTCGCTATGACAATAAATAAATCACAAGGCCAAACCCTTGAAATGGTTGGCATCTATTTACCTGAACCAGTTTTTAGCCATGGTCAGTTATATGTTGCTTTTTCTAGGGTGAAAAGCTCTAAGTGTGTTAAAATAAAAATAATCCACGGAAGCAAGCAAGGAAGGCTTCTTGAAAATAGTTCAGCTTGCTTCACCAAAAATGTTGTTTACAAAGAAATTTATTCATTGTAAGTTCACCTCTTTTAAGGTAAAAATGTTAATTAAAAAAATATCAATAAAATGACCCGAAAGGTAAAATGTTGCAACGCTCGGAAGGGGATCGATCCCTGACGGACCATGAACGTTATTTTACCTCGAACACTTCCGATTACATATTATTAAGTATCAAAAAGGAATGTGAGAAATAAAATTAGGAATCCACCTGCTCTAGCCGATCTCGTCCTTGGACGGGCCTTTCTACTAGTTGTATTATATAATGTGATAATGATGTTTTAAAATCATTTTATATCTTTGAATATATATTTAATAAAACTTTGCCTAGAATTTGTCTTGATTTTTAAATTAGACATAGTATGTTAATGATAAGAAGAACCTATCACCTAATGATTTCTATTATTATTCAGTATTAATATAAGGAAATTGGTCAATTAAGGGAATTAAAACAAGGTGACCATTATTAAGAGGCAGCCTCTTCCAGTGTGTATGGCTGTCCTTTAATTATACGGTCTAAAATTTTTGAAAAGTAAAAAAAATGGCCAAACCGTGGCTATAGTGAACCAAAAGCTCTGTCCTATTGGGGTTCACTATAGAGGGGTTTTACTGTAGTTTGAAGGATAAGAAGAAATAGAGGTAAACTAAGTTAAATGGATAAAAATAATGGTAAATTAAGGAAGTAATGTCAGAGACCCAAACGGCTGGTGATCGGCTCCACCCCTCAAGATGGCGACTCTTGTTTACCAACTTCCCGCCTAGCGCGCCCGCCATCTATCGGAGCTTAGATACATAACACTTGCCAAGCTGACAGTGTGCGCCACCTATCGGGGCTTAGGTACATAACATTCGCCAAGCTGCCGATGTATTATTTACAGTTACAAGCTATGTACATTTTTGGTTATGACAATATTTATAAATGTGCTAAGGCAGGGGTGGCGAACCTGCGGCCTTAAGGCCGCATGTGGCCTTTTCTTGCCCAAGTTGTGGCCTTTTCATAAATTCAAAATTATAATTTTTATTTCGCAGTTTTCAATTACTTTCATTATTTTATTGAAAATATCTAATACGAATGTCATATATTATATATAATATATAAAATATAGTAAATGTAAGTATTTAAATTTCAATTTTTGATCCAATATATGCCTTTTTAATTAAATATATATATATATATATATATATATATATATGGATGCGGCCTTCTCAAAAAATGGTAAAATGAAAATTGGCCTTCTAATATAAAAAGGTTCGCCACCCCTGTGCTAAGGTATATAGTGATATTTGAATGTCTTGAGAAATGATTTTCTAACCTAGAGAGTTTTTAAGAAAGTGTATATTTTGATTATAAACACAAGGTAATAAGACCAAATAAATAAATAGTGTGTGACGTTTCGGTAACAGCGTTGTTACCATCTTCAGACAAAAGTACTGAATGAGAAATTTTACCACAGCATGGTTTAAATAGATACTGTTATCAAGTGTGTAAACAATATAGCAGATAAGAAGAAGATAGTTTTCTGAGAAACACAGATAATTATTCTTAGAATTAAAAGTGGAAAAAATCCACTTTTTTTTTTCATATAATTAAAAGCATATCTATAAATATCATTTATATTTCCTCTTTCTTCCATTCTGTTAATTGTAGAACATTTCTTTTGAATGAAAAAGGCTTCTTTAAATTGTCTCTTAAAATAATTTTTCTCATAATCTAGTATCTTTGTTTCTTTTAGGTTAAAATTATTATGCCCTGTGATTTTTCTATGTTCTACAAGTGCAGAATTCTCAATTTTATCCCATTTCAGAGCATATTCATGGTTTTTCATTCTTTCTTTTAAAGTTCTGGATGTTTGTCCTACATAGCATTGGTCACATTTTTCACATTTCACTTCATAAATTAAACCTGCTCTTTTTGGTAAGTGAGTGTTCTTATGGTTGTTGATATATTGAGAGATAGGGTTACATGGTTTCCATGCAATTTTTATTTTTCATACTTTTTGAATATATTAGTTAAATTTCTTGCAAACTTTTGGTTTATAAATGGCAATGTGATAAATTTGGCTTGTTTGTTTTTGCACTTTAGATTTTGAATTAAAGTATTATTCTCATATTTTTGGTTCATGTCCTCTATTATTCTATCTATCAATTTGATGGGAAAATCTTCATTGATTAGTTCTTTTTTGATGTTGTTAATTTCTATATTTCTTTTTACTGTATCATTGATGAGTGTAAAAGTTCTATATATAAGAGCTTTTACTAATCCTACTTTTTGGCTGAAATGGTGCTGTGACCTATAGTTCCAATAGGTTCCTGTCAGCCAAAAAGTAGGATTAGTAAAAGCTCTTATAGAACTTTTACACTTTACACTTTTACATGCGTTTCGCATTGTTGCCGCTCGTCAGCGTGGAGTAGGCTGTAACCACTGCGACCAAAAATATTTTTGGTCCTAGTGGCTTCTTGAGAAATCAAGAAATGGGTATTTAAGGCCAAACTTGCGTAAATACACTATTGATTTTCATATATATATATATATGTCATAATTTGTATATAATTGTATGCACCCCCGACCCACTATGCATGTACAATGTATGATTTTCAAAGATTTAATAAAGAATAAGGTAACTGGAGGACAGAAAGTAGCAGCAAGACATAGGAAGTAGGCTTAAAGCGGGCCCAATTATAAATAACTTGTACAGTCAATACTTCCTGACAGGACCGGACGTGTCTGGTGACCGCAGAAGTTATAAAAGTCGAGAGACGCCCAATATTTCCGGAGCAGGACCGGACGTATCTGATAACCGCGGAAGTTATAAGAGTCGAACTAACACCCAATACTTCTTGACAAGATCGGACGTATCTTCCACCAAAGAAAGCC
Source organism: Cordylochernes scorpioides (assembly GCA_030710605.1). Classification (NCBI taxonomy): domain Eukaryota; kingdom Metazoa; phylum Arthropoda; class Arachnida; order Pseudoscorpiones; family Chernetidae; genus Cordylochernes; species Cordylochernes scorpioides. Next base: position 15,954,774 of record CP092880.1, on the reverse strand, counting down.
GCAGGACCAATTAGAAAGTATCCCCTAAATAGGTCAACCAATAGAAAAACGGGCACGTTCCATCCCTCGACCAATAGGAAAGAAGCTAAGTCTTGGTGTTAAATCGAGAAGCAAGAATGGTGAGTTGTGCCTTTCGCTCCCAGAGGAACAACACCTACAGTTGCTCCTTCGCTCCCAACGAGGTAACATCTGCTCTCGAGACCTCCCCGCTCATCCCATAGCTAAGTCAATCACCGCCATGTGATCAGATAATTAACAATCAAAACCCGCTCCGCTCTTCTCAAGCTTTCTTTCCTCCAACCCAGTTGCCTTTTATTTTCAAACCCCATCACGTGTCCTGATTATTCCTAACTGTATGCTTCAACTTCCACTCAAACGACTGCGTTTCAACCAATCCTCACCATTCAAATCGAACAACAAGAAATTCCGCAACGATATTGTCACAGAACAGTTAAGTCGACAGGATATATTACCACATATAATGATAAGTCGACAGGATAAAGATATTATGGAGCTTAATCAGGATCCCATAGGCGTAAAGTCGGACGGCCCGACGGAAACAACGGAAGGAAGGCAAGAAGTAAGAGTGACCGGCCGAGAGACAACTGCGCCCCTAGCGGACGCCGTCACCCAACTGTCGGCGCTCCTGACCCGAGTAAAGATTTCTGATGGAGCTGAGGCGATAATCCCGCCTTTCAATGGCACATACAGCGCGACACAGTTTTTCCAAGCATTCGACCGAAAAATGGAAGACGCATCCATGGGAGAACAAGAAAAATTACTCCGCCTGCCAAACTATCTGGTGCGACAACCCCTGGAGCTCTTCAGGAAACTTCGGATGGCCGACCGGAGCTATTTCCAGGTGAGGCAAACCCTCCTTGATCTCTATCCTGAATCAAGCGAAGCGTCCTTTGCGAAATATTTCGCCATGAAGCTCACTGGACAAGCCAACTTAGAGACCTACTACCGGGAGAAAACCGCCATGGGATTGCAACTAGGACTTCCGCAGGAGGTGATCCTCGAGACGCTGACAGAAGGGCTACCATTCAACGACCAGCGCCTAGTCCGCGTAGTGCCTCCCGAGAACCTAGGAGAGTGGTTCCGACTGGTACAGCGGATCCACGGGCCCAGTGTACCGACAACGCGACCTCGTGAGGATCAACCACCCACAATGTCAGGTCCGTACCACAACCCACCTCGACGCCCAGGTGCATGGAATGCACCTCTTCCGCCGTCCAACTGCAAGTTCTGCGGCGCGAGGCACTGGCACAGCGAATGCCGACATCGACCAGTCCCGGCGACCCACGAAAAAGTGCGGACGGTGCAAACAGTCCCAAAACAACCAGCCCCGATTCCACAACAACCAAGTCAAGCCAGGGACACCCCAGCCGAGCAGACTTTTCGAGACTGAGATAGGATCCCTAACCCAACTGACTGTAAAACTTTTTTTAGCCCCTAATATACCATGCCCCTTTTTAATTGATACAGGCGCCAGCCTGAATATAGTGCCATATAATCTTTACCATATGTTGAAAACCCATCTGCCTAATTTAACCCTTGAGGGACATTCACTGAACCTCCAAACCCTAAACGGTTTTGCAAAAACCATGGGTAAACTGTCTATCCCACTGACAATAGGACAAATATCCCGAAGAGAGAATTTCCATGTAGTGAATGCACCGTTACCATTTGGAATTCTTAGTATCAATAGCCTCCATAAATTCAGATTACCATAGATTTTAATAAATGCACTATATTCCAGCTGGGCGCCCCATTATCTACCCCATCCTACCATTTTAACAATGTACCAAATGTATGCACGTACTGGCAGTGTCGGGCGATGTCACAAAGACCTCACCATACAACCAAATCTTCCGCCTATGACAACCATTGCGTGCATTCATTGAAAAACACCCCCTTACCTACATGCCCTTTTTTCACTAAGGCCAATTGCCCTTTTTACATGCCCTCAAATAACCAAGTCACAACGACTTCAACTTGTAAACATGTACCAAATGAATGCAAGCACGGGCTAGACCAAAACCTGTCCCAAAGGGCTCGTACATCACACAAAGCTTTCACACATGGAAACCCTTGCCTGCATTCATTGCCCAAACCCCAAATATTTACATGCCACCATTCTAATCTCACACCACGCAACTTTTCATGCCCACAACATATAAAGCCACCACGACTTCAACCTACAATTCCAATAATGCCCAAAAAAGTGTCCGTACACCGACACAGCTCACCCACTTACCACACAAAATCCATACATGACCATAAGTCGCCACGCCATAATCACGCAAATGTACCTCACAACATACACGCACCCATACGTCATCACGCAACAAACATGCACAACCCGCACAACAAACGCAACACGCGCGCCAACAGACGACAACAACAAATAAGCGCATGCACAACCGTTAAGAATAATACAATCATCCCGTCTACACAAAACATAGAAAAAATTCACGCCACCAAACAACCACACAATCGAAAAACATTGCGATCTTTCCTAAAAGCTGTGAACGCCTATAAAGAGTTCATTCCGGACCACGCCCGCTTGCGGACGCCACTTGTCAACCTTCTAAAAAAGGATGTCATGTGGGTCTGGAGTGACGAATGCCAGAAAGCGTTCACTAACCTGAAAGAAAGCCTTACCACACACCCCACATTATACCTTTACCAAGAAGGTCTGCCATGCCAGGTGTACTATAACACCTCAACATTCGGCATTGCAGGCATTCTTAAACAAGTCTACCCTGATGGGAAGACATACCCAGTTCAACATTTCAGCCGCTCTCTGCGTGGTCACGAGCGAAATTATTCAGACTTGGAACTACAATGCCTAGCCATTGTGGAAAGTGTGGATAACTTCCGCGCCTGTCTAATGGGCAGAAAGTTTACAATACTTTCTGACCATCCTGCATTGCAGTGGTTGAAAGAGATCAAAGCCCCGTCAGGCAGATTGTTTCGATGGAGGTTAAGACTGTCAAGATACGAATATGAGGTCCGTAGCATAAATGGAGTACAACAATATGAAACGGGCGTTGTAACTCGTATCCCATTTTGTGGCTTTCTAGATGCGCCACTCATAAAGAGCCAACAGTCTTCTCCACCGGGAAAATCTCGCGTGAATATGGATCACAATGAACTGCGCACCGTCTCCCGAAAAGGAGTACTTAAAACTATAATCCCAAGTTCACTTACAGCCAGACTTCTTAAGTCCGTACACACACAACACCACCATCCAAACATCTCCAAGATGACGAGACTCATCTCGTCACAATATTATTGGCAGAACATGACACAAGACATCGCAAAACAGGTAAAAACCTGCCCCACCTGCCGATTCGCTAGAAGAATCGATGAATCCAACCAACCTTCACGTAAAAATACCGACACAGGCCCCAAAGCAAAACAAAATTCGTACATAAAGCACAGCGTACACACAACACAAACAATGCCAAAATTACACCACCCACGTCAGAGAAACGATCACGATCACATATCTCCACTTAAACCAATTACCGCCGACATATCTCTAATAAAACCATTGACGATCAAACAGGAGAACTGCGAACCTACCAATCATTTAAATTCTACAATTAATAAGGTTCAAGCAAATATTTCAAAATCCCCATTTACAATAATATGGAAGAACATGGGGCAATACCCTATCTTTCATCTGATTTTCATCCTTTGTTTGTTAGTTCTACCATACAAATATATCCCAGTTTTATTTCTTAATTATTTGTTTATCTATACCATGCCCGCTCATAAAATTTTCGAACTACAAGAGGCAGTTTTTAATTTTGGACAAGCAGTCTTCCATTGTGGACAAGCATTTATAAAACTTCTCATAATTTTAGGAACCATTTTTGCAGAAAATCTAAATAAACTCCGAAGAGATAGAAGTAACTGAAGGATGACCAACCAATGTCGGAGAAGTCACACTCCAAAAACAAGATCCGAGCCGCACCCCAAAATAAATAAGCGGAAGGAAGTGAGAATTTTGAGACGCCGCGACAAGGACGTAGTCCCGCGAGGTCATAAAATTCGAGTAAGACAGCAAATACAAAAAAGGAAGCGTACTTCCTCGGCACGCCCCAGTCCAGATCCAATTACCACCCCTCATTTCCGGCCAACACATAAAAATAGGACACCGCTCTTCCCCTGCCTCGAATTTCTCCATATCATCCCACTTCTTCATACCACCGATTTTAGATTCCAGTTCGAGTCTGCGTATCGATTTTTACCATACAATTCCGCACGCACAAGACGTCACACACATTTAAATGAGTTCATATTCCTATTATAACTAATCATAATTACTTTACAGACTTCTAACATTTTTCACAACACACACAAAGACAAAAAATTTATAGGGCATAATTGAGCAATTAAAACATTTAGATCAGGGCATGTAGATACACAAAAGGGTTCAAACCAATACACCTTATTGTTCATATTAATCATTTTCATTATTTTCTCTCAATTAAAAATGTAAATATTTAATCAATTTATCAATTTATTCAACTTATTATCACTTTTAATCATTAATTATCATTTTATTTACCAATTAGTTTATATTATCATAGTTTCAAATCAACGAAAACTCACTGGTTTTCTTTTAAAATTAGATATTATATTTTATTTTTATTTACAAAAACATTCTCTCTTTTCCTTTTTTTTTTCCACCATGCAACAAAACTTTTTTTTTTTCCCCACCATGCAACCAAGCATTTACTTTGATTTCTTCCAACTTTTTATTTTTATTTTTTGATTTCTCAAAAGACCTAATAAAAATTCCCTCGATTTCCATTTCCAATTTCGAGTAGAATATGGTTAGGCATTTTTCCTTTTTTTTCACCATGCATCAAGCATTCACTTTGATTTCTTCCAACTTTTTTTTTTTTTTTTATATTTTGATTTCTCAAAAGACCTAATAAAAATCCCTCGATTTCCATTCCCAATTTCGAGTAAAATATAATTAGGCATTTCTTTTTTACCATGCAACAAGCACTTTTTTTTTTCACCATGCAACAAAGCATTTTTTTTTCTCACCATGCAACCAAGCATTTACTTTGATTTCTTCCAACTTTTTATTTTTATTTTTTGATTTCTCAAAAGCCCTAATAGAACTCCCTCGTTTTTATTTCCAATTTCGAGTAGAAATTAGTTAGGCGCATTTTCTTTTCTTTTTAATTCACTATGTACCATAGCATTCATTTTGATTTCTTACAATTAAAAAATTTTTTGATTTCTATTAATTATACTCAACCTATATCATCAACACCATTCTATTTTATCTCTTATATCACCACCAATGCTTGTATATAGCCTCTCAATACCCACAACTAATTTTCCCACAAAATTATTTTTCCCTTTACAGAATTCTCTCAGGCTAACCCCTTCTTGAATTCTTCACATGTGGGGGGCGCATCTGTCATAATTTGTATATAATTGTATGCACCCCCGACCCACTATGCATGTACAATGTATGATTTTCAAAGATTTAATAAAGAATAAGGTAACTGGAGGACAGAAAGTAGCAGCAAGACATAGGAAGTAGGCTTAAAGCGGGCCCAATTATAAATAACTTGTACAGTCAATACTTCCTGACAGGGCCGGCGTATCTGGTGACCGCAGAAGTCATAAAAGTTGAGAGACGCCCAATATTTCCGGGGCAGGACCGGAGGTATCTGATAACCGCGGAAGTTATAAGAGTCGAGCTAACACCCAATACTTCTTGACAAGATCGGACGTATCTTCCACCAAAGAAAGCCGCAGGACCAATTAGAAAGTATCCCCTAAATAGGTCAACCAATAGAAAAACGGGCACGTTCCATCCCTCGACCAATAGGAAAGAAGCTAAGTCTTGGTGTTAAATCGAGAAGCAAGAATGGTGAGTTGTGCCTTTCGCTCCCAGAGGAACAACACCTACAGTTGCTCCTTCGCTCCCAACGAGGTAACATCTGCTCTCGAGACCTCCCCGCTCATCCCATAGCTAAGTCAATCACCGCCATGTGATCAGATAATTAACAATCAAAACCCGCTCTGCTCTTCTCAAGCTTTCTTTCCTCCAACCCAGTTGCCTTTTATTTTCAAACCCCATCACGTGTCCTGATTATTCCTAACTGTATGCTTCAACTTCCACTC
>CP092880.1:15929543-15948506 GCA_030710605.1 Cordylochernes scorpioides | reverse complement strand
AGGTTTATTCTTAGTGTTTTAAACAAAACTATGAAAAGGCTTCTATATTTGTAGAAATTTCAGATTTTTTTTTTATTCAAACATAAAAGCCTGTTTGGGCAAGATAAGTTTTTTTTATATTATTATTTCCTATAGTACACATTGTAGCCATTATGGGCAGTAGTTGGTGACTGCTTTTACTGTAAATACACCACATATCTACACATGTGAAAAACAGACTATTGCACTTATAAATGTGCCAGAGTCCTTTTTGGTTACTTGCACTCATTAGTGGGGTTGGACATTGGCAAGAATCATGGGCCATTGGAGCAGTTTTTTTTTTTTTTTAATTGAAAAAAGTGCCCAATGTGGGATTTGATCCCGGATCGTAGTGGTCAAAAACCAACAGTTTAAACCACCCTTCCACCACCCTCTTGGCAACATAAGTTCTTCTTCTTTTTTTCTTATCCCTAGTACATGTGGTACAGGCCATGATAATCATGGTGAATGTAACAAAGTAAATGGAATAAATAACAGCATCTTTATATTGAGAATGATATTATTATATATTATAAAGCCGTCTTAGAGGTCACCTTCTTGAGAGTTTTCCTATCTTATTGTTATTAGTGTCAAGTTTGACTATTTGGACAAATATTCTCCAATTTGCTTATATAGTTTTCTCCGCAGTGCTTGATACAGAAGTGGTTCACCATTACCTTCTTCCCTCTATGCTGTTGGCCAAATTAATTGGCATATTCCGCCTTTTGGGCGATTTCTCCTCCTTGGGAGCAGAAAATTTATCACTAGAATAAAGTATTGTCCAGGCTTTAGTCACTCCCCATTTCAACCCTTGTCTTAGTGTCACTTGTGTGTTAGTGGGAGAGAAACATGTGTTTTTCCAATAATACAGTTTTCATCTGATTCTGTCTAACACATTCATGTCTATATTATGTTTAGCCTCTATATATTTGTGTTGGAATATCCTATAGCATCATTGAAGAATTGTGTATGTTATTGGAGCCAATTTTATTCAACCTGTCTAAGGATTAGCCTTTCTTGCAAGTGCATATTTGCCTGAAACCAAATGGTGAATCTGAAAATTCTAAACCTATTTTTTAACGCTATACTTTTCTTTTAAATATAATTAAAATTTTATTTAAAGCCCTTACACCCTGCAATGAATAAAAATTGAAAGAGGGAGGGCATGGCACATCAGCAGTGAACCGTAGCAGTGATTTCACCATTTTATTTAATTCTTTAAATTTTGATTGACTGCAGGGGCTGTAGATATAATCTTTAATTATGTTTTAAGAGAAAAGTAGCATTTAATAATATTTTTATAATTTTCAATGATGGCACTAAGTTAATGATGATATTTCAAATGGAAGCTCTCAAGATGGTTATTACTGGAATTATAAATTGCTGTGGGGTTGACCACTGATGAGCCAACACCATTGATGAGCAAAGCCTTCCCATTTATATTTTCACACTTCAGTTCACCAATTGTAGAATTTTATGCTCTCATTAAAGTATCCCACAACAGCCACACACTGTGACAGAATAATTCATTCATCCTCATTGATAGAGATGTTACTAATGGTGTACACACCCATTTATCTCTATATATATAAAAGTCAATGTCTGTCTGTTTCGCGATAAACTCAAAAACTACTGAACCAATTGGTACCAAATTTTGCATGTCGCTTTTTATAAACCTGAGGAAAATATTCTGCTACATTTTGATTAGTATTTTGGCTATTTCTTTTTTTCATTTAAGAACTTTTTTTATGCGAGTAATCCGGAATGGAATGAAAACCCAAATATGGCCATTTTTTATAAGCATCGGTGGTTCAGTGGTAGAATGCTCGCCTGCCACGCGGGCAGCCCGGGTTTGATTCCCGGCCATGCATTTTTTTTTACAATTTTTAAAACTCATTTATATATATATAATATGAACATATATTATTATATCAACTATATTAATTAAATCAAATACCTAAACACTAATATAATACAATTTTTGCCATCACACACACTTTTTTCCTGTAGTTTATGTGTTACTTCTGTATTGCTATTCTATGGCACTTCTAATATTTATTATTGGTGTACGTCACACACTATTAATTTATTTGGATTAGGTTTTATTTTCTTGTATCTATAATCTATAATCCAAATCTTGTATGTAGTATCAAGTCTTGTTCTGGTAGACTTGATGCTGTAACCAGGAAATATACTCCCTCTTTAAAAATCCTGAGTTAAACTGACCCGGTTGATGGACCTCGCAATGGTTCCACTCCAGGAATATGGAGGAGCTGTGTCTGTACTCATGTTAAGAGTCAGCAGCAAAAGGCTTCCATGTTAGGAACGGCCTCAAATTACAGGCAAAGTCAGACTTTCACCAAAGTGTGCCTGGATCATGGTGCCATGATCAACGAAAGCTGCACCCCTATACCCCATTCCATGAGATGTCTCATGGAATTCATGTAATCTTTACACAAGGGGATAAGAAACAACACAACTACAACATTATTGATGTACTTTTAGTATGAAGTAAATTGCAATCGGGGAATTCTCGGGCGAAGCCGGGTCATTCGTCTAGTGTAACATCAAATTGATGATATTCATGTACCAAACCTCTCCTTTAATATACATCAGAATGATGCACTGTTCATCATCTTAGTGAAAAATTAACTAGTAATGATAAAGAATGAACCACAACATCAGTTTTGGCAAATTCAGATAAGAAGCCAACAACCTGTATACCATGGTTTCAAGCTTTGGCCCCCATCAGTGGGAGAGTTCCTCTTTTGGTACATGAATATCATCTTCCCACAATATTGTATTCTATTATAGCCTGAAAATTGGTCCTTGCCACCCTACAATCTTTAACACCTTTTTGGCCCATTTCATACCCATCTCGTAGGATGTTATGGAATTGAAGCCGTCCTTGTACTGATGAGGGTCAAAACCATGGTATACAGGTTTCCTTTTTGTCTGATTTGCCTAAACCTGGTGTTGTGGCTTATTCCTTATCACCACTGAACATTGCATCGTTCTGATGTCTAATTGAAGGGAGCGGTGCCTCTTTTAGTACACCCATTCATATTTAGTCTTCCTACCCCTGAAGTAAGGTCTTGAACAATGTTTGTTTGTTGCCCAGACCATCACTCCCCAGATCTTTGTTAAGGACCTTCTAGGGGGGAGGGGACCTGCTGGATGTCCCTTTTGTTGGCCCCACCTTTAACCCACCATCTCCCCGCCCACAAGGAATTAGCTCCGCCTCCTTTCTCTCATTGGAGGAGATAGTGATTGATTTTGTGTAACTCAAACCCTATGTATAAAATATAATATTATATATTTAGTCATAAAGTAAGTCATAGGCTCACTTTTATGATATCTCATATTGGTAAATAATAAAAAAAAAAAACTTTAGTTCCAATTTGTTGAGAAGAAGAAAAATGAGATGATCTAGTCGAGTGTCTTATAAATTGTGATACTTAAGATAAAAATTGTTACATATAGTTTTATCTAAAGTGTAAATAGCTTCTTTCCACAATGCTAAGGGATTTATTTGGAAATGAAATTAAATGCATATGTGTTATTTTGAAAATTTATAAATACAATTATTATTAGTTCTAAAGTTATTTGACTATTTTCTAGGAATTCCTAGTATGTTTAAAAATATATTTTATTGAGTGCATATTTGTTTTAAAATAAAAATTTTCATTGTGAACTTGATGTTTTTTTTTTTTGTAGACCATTTTTACCACTTGAAATCTTGATCAAATCGGTTCTATATCCTATTTATTTATTGTTACCTTCCATTGACTCTATAGAATACTGTGGAAGTTCAAAGATGATAGTGTTGTGGAAGAAAGCTGTGGGAATTTAATAGATTTATATTTCTTAGCTGATCATTTAGGACTTGGTGAGTCCTGTACATTGCTGGGTAGGTGGACTCATGGATAGGAAGTCACCCATACAGAGTGAAGGCCACTCTACTATTTGGACACACCTTGTTAAACTAATTATATTCTCCAGTGTAACAGTTGGTCCCCAATGTCACACAGCAGTGCTTGAAGTGATCTCTTCTCTGTGGCCAAGAAAGACTGTTACTGTAGATAACCACTATCTATACTTATATAGGGCTTTATGTTGGCGAAACATCACAACAATACTAAGGCAAGGGCCATCTAAGGCCATAAACCTGGACAGTGGAGCGCATTTGGAGAAAGAAAACTCAAACCTATGGGCCTCCTCATAGCCATAATTAAAAACTTGTCTAAAATGTACAACTTTGAACCCTTATACAGTATCATCCTCTCTTGATGGAAAGTTGTCCCACTTGAGGCTCAAATGATGTGGGCTAACATCTGTGATGGATTATAATACCAGATCTTTTTTGTTAATTTGTGGAGTTTTTTTATTTTCTCTCTATCTCTCGGGAAATCAACACTTTTATTTTTAATTCTTGAGAACTGTCCCTTTAATGGAGAGTTGCTGATTAGTAAAAACGGAAATTTTGTCTATAAAACTGTCTCCTTTGTAGAGAGGTTCCCTCAAGCAGAAGTGTCCACTCTCATGATATTTTACACTATATATATTGTTACAGTAATGAAGGTGACGAGTCGTTTGGGTAGAATAAAATAATAATTTATTAGATGACTTTAAATAGTTAAATACAGTAAAACCCCGCTAATACGAACCCTGGATATAACGAACCCACGCCGATTCCCAATTCCATTCCATTAAAAATACCATCGTTATAACGAACTTTGCGATTTTTAGAATAACGAACTACCCCTATAACGAACCTATTTTCGCTCCCAAAATAATAAAATCTATTAAAAATACTATGCTTATAAAGAACTTAGAATTGTAATTAAAAAAAAAATTAAAACAACAAAATTTTGAGCATGTTTCAGCTCGCGGATCACGATTTCAAAACAATAAATTTAGCGGCATTGTTTGTTTTGATTTTTGCATTTTATTTTTGCTGTATGTTGTATAAATTTTAACACAAATTACTTTTTATTAAATAGATATATTTGCATCCATTAAATTTGAAATATAAAAAATGCAAATGGCTTCCAAAATGAAGAAAACAAAGGCATTTTAAAAACAAAAGCGTTATTTCTTTTAAAAAAAAAAGGCCATTTTCAGAACTTTTCAAAGTGAAACAACACAGGGAAAATGTTAAGAACATATTAAAATAAGAGAATATAATTTTTCTATTATAAAAGATAAAATATAAAGCTATTAAAAATTGTTACAAAGAGGAATCAACCTCAACTTTTGCCGCGATCGCGATCATACGTTTTAGGGCTTAAAAAAAAAAGTCCAAATAAACTGTCCCGTGATGAAACAAAAATTATTTTTATGCCATTAACTATGGTGATTTTGAAGTCAGCAATGTTTTGCATGATAGGTAAAAAAAAACGAAATCTAGACCTAGGAAGAATATGTGGAAAAATGAAATGGAAGAAAAACACTAACTTTATTGAATGGTGCAATGCTTGAAGAATGCTTTGAAGCAACAAGGTGTTAGAGCCATTTTTCCAAGTAAACATCACATATAATAAAGCGTTTGTTCGTTGAAGCCGAATAGGATTGGTCCATTCTGTGTCACGTGTTCAAGTTACGTATTCTGTGTCACGTGTTCAAGTTACATAGTTAAGTGACGTGGCCGGCTGTAGGTCTGTTTGGTTTTTGTTTTCATCCTTTATTTTATTCTATTCTGACCTTTTAGTCATTTTTGCTTTCGGCAATTTATTCGGTGAATATTTGAGGAATCATATTTTTTAAATAATTTTATTTTTTAATTTAGCTTGATTATTTTATTTTTATAAACAATGTCTCCTAAAAGAGCCCTTTCTATTGTTGAGGCCATCGAAGCAAAGCAAACGTCGTATTGAACAGCAGCGACAAAGACGTTTAAATTCACCCGTAAGAGAACGGCATAATGAACAACAACGGCAATACCGAATGAATATGAGCGAAAATCAAAGAGCCCTTCAAAGGGAAAACAGTAGGCTGAGGATGCAAAGAATTTGACAGGGAGATAATCTACCTTTGCCAACAGGGACATGTTTTCGAGGAAGATCAAATTCCCCTGCACCTTGTGGCCAACTTGATCAAGTTGCCCAAAATGTAGAGCAAAGTATTTCGAATTGGAACAAACGACATACAGTAAAACTTTTCATAAATGCTGTTCCAAAGGAAAAGTCGAACTTGAACCGATTCAAACCTCTGAACTACTTGAAAGTTTAATGACTGGAAAGCATCAACTTCCCGAGTTTTAGATATCCTTGAAGGTGACTCCATAACATATTTCAGCTCAGACTCAATAGATGATGCGACACCTGAAGATAATGAGAGCTATCCACCGGTATTTCTCAACAGCCTTAACCCTTCGGGAATGCCACTTCATAAGCTGAAGCTATAAGTTGGAGCAATCATAATGCTTCTTCGAAACTTAAACACAAAGCGAGGTCTTTGTAACGGGACGAGATTAGTAGTAACTAATTGTTACCTAATTTAATTATTGCAAAATTCGGACTGGCACTGCAGTAGATCAATCTGTATTTATTCCAAGAGTTTACTTGGCCCCAATACATTCTGAGATTCCTTTCATTCTCAGAAGGGGACAGTTCCCTGTAAAATTAGCCTTCGCTATGACAATAAATAAATCACAAGGCCAAACCCTTGAAATGGTTGGCATCTATTTACCTGAACCAGTTTTTAGCCATGGTCAGTTATATGTTGCTTTTTCTAGGGTGAAAAGCTCTAAGTGTGTTAAAATAAAAATAATCCACGGAAGCAAGCAAGGAAGGCTTCTTGAAAATAGTTCAGCTTGCTTCACCAAAAATGTTGTTTACAAATAAATTTATTCATTGTAAGTTCACCTCTTTTAAGGTAAAAATGTTAATTAAAAAAATATCAATAAAATGACCCGAAAGGTAAAATGTTGCAACGCTCGTAGAGGGGATCGATCCCTGACGGACCATGAACTTATTTTACCTCGAACACTTCCGATTACATATTATTAAGTATCAAAAAGGAATGTGAGAAATAAAATTAGGAATCCACCTGCTCTAGCCGATCTCGTCCTTGGACGGGCCTTTCTACTAGTTGTATTATATAATGTGATAATGATGTTTTAAAATCATTTTATATCTTTGAATATATATTTAATAAAACTTTGCCTAGAATTTGTCTTGATTATTAAATTAGACATAGTATGTTAATGATAAGAAGAACCTATCACCTAATGATTTCTATTATTATTCAGTAATAATATAAGGAAATTGGTCAATTAAGGGAATTAAAACAAGGTGACCATTATTAAGAGGCAGCCTCTTCCAGTGTGTATGGCTGTCCTTTAATTATACGGTCTAAAATTTTTGAAAAGTAAAAAAAATGGCCAAACCGTGGCTATAGTGAACCGTGGCTATAGTGAACCAAAAGCTCTGTCCTATTGGGGTTCACTATAGAGGGGTTTTACTGTAGTTTGAAGGATAAGAAGAATTAGAGGTAAACTAAGTTAAATGGATAAAAATAATGGTAAATTAAGGAAGTAATGTCAGAGACCCAAACGCTGGTGATCGCTCCACCCCTCAAGATGGCGACTCTTGTTTACCAACTTCCCGCCTAGCGCGCCCGCCATCTATCGGAGCTTAGATACATAACACTTGCCAAGCTGACAGTGTGCGCCACCTATCGGGGCTTAGGTAACATAACATTCGCCAAGCTGCCGATGTATTATTTACAGTTACAAGCTATGTACATTTTTGGTTATGACAATATTTATAAATGTGCTAAGGCAGGGGGGGCGAACCTGCGGCCTTAAGGCCGCATGTGGCCTTTTCTTGCCCAAGTTGTGGCCTTTTCATAAATTCAAAATTATAATTTTTATTTCGCAGTTTTCAATTACTTTCATTATTTTATTGAAAATATCTAATACGAATGTCATATATTATATATAATATATAAAATATAGTAAATGTAAGTATTTAAATTTCAATTTTTGATCCAATATATGCCTTTTTAATTAAATATATATATATATATATATATATATATATATGGATGCGGCCTTCTCAAAAAATGGTAAAATGAAAATTGGCCTTCTAATATAAAAAGGTTCGCCACCCCTGTGCTAAGGTATATAGTGATATTTGAATGTCTTGAGAAATGATTTTCTAACCTAGAGAGTTTTAAGAAAGTGTATATTTTGATTATAAACACAAGGTAATAAGACCAAATAAATAAATAAATAGTGTGTGACGTTTCGGTAACAGCATTGTTACCATCTTCAGACAAAGGTACTGAATGAGAAATTTACCACAGCATGGTTTGAATAGATACTGTTATCAAGTGTGTAAACAAGATAGCAGATAAGAAGAATATAATTTTCTGAGAAAAACAGATTATTCTTAGAATTAAAAGTGGAAAAAACCCACTTTTTTTTTTCATATAATTAAAAGCATATCTATAAATATCATTTATATTTCCTCTTTCCTCCATTCTGTTAATTGTAGCACATTTCTTTTGAATGAAAAAGGCTTCTATAAATTGTCTCTTAAAATATTTTTCTCATAATCTAGTATCTTTGTTTCTTTTAGGTTAAAATTATTATGCCCTGTGATTTTTCTATGTTCTACAAGTGCAGAATTCTCAATTTTATCCCATTTCAGAGCATATTCATGGTTTTTCATTCTTTCTTTTAAAGTTCTGGATGTTTGTCCTACATAACATTGGTCACATTTTCACATTTTCACTTCATAAATTAAACCTGCTCTATTTGTATGTGAGTGTTCTTATGGTTGTTGATATATTGAGAGATAGGGTTACATGGTTTCCATGCAATGTTTATTTTTCATACTTTTTGAATATATTAGTAAAATTTCTTGCAAACTTTTGGTTTATAAATGGCAATGTGATAAATTTGGCTTGTTATTTTTTGCACTTTAGATTTTGAATTAAAGTATTATTCTCATATTTTTGGTTCATGTCCTCTATTATTCTATCTATCAATTTGATGGGAAAATCTTCATTGATTAGTTCTTTTTTGATGTTGTTAATTTATATATTTCTTTTAACTGTATCATTAATGAGTGTAAAAGTTCTATATATAAGAGCTTTTACTAATCCTACTTTTTGGCTGAAATGGTGCTGTGAGCTATAGTTCCAATAGGTTCCTGTCAGCCAAAAAGTAGGATTAGTAAAAGCTCTTATATATAGAACTTTTACACTTTACACTTTTACACGCGTTTTGCGTTGTTGGCGCTCGTCAGCGTGGAGTAGGCTGTAACCACTGCGACCAAAAAGATTTTTGGTCCTAGTGGCTTCTTGAGAAATTAAGAAATGGGTATTTAAGGCCAAACTTCCGTAAATACACTATTGTTTTTCATATATATATACAGTAAAACCCCGCTAATACGAACCATGGATATAATGAACCTTCCCTTATAACGAACACACGCCGATTCCCAATTCCATTCCATTGAAAATACCATCGTTAAAACTAACTTTGCGATTTTTAGAATAACAAACTACCCCTATAACTAACCTGTTTTCGGTCCCAAAATAATAAAATATATTTAAAATACTACGCTTATAACGAACTTAGAATTGTAATTAAAAAAAAATTAAAACAACAAAATTTTGAGCATGTTTCAGCTCACGGATCGCGATTTCAAAGCAATAAATTTAGCGGCATTGTTTGTTTTGATTTTCGTACTTTATTTTTGCTGTATGTTGTATAAATTTTTAACACATTATACTTTTTATTAAATAGAATATATTTGCATCCATTAAATTGAAATATAAAAAATGCAAATGGCTTCCAAAATGAAGAAAACAAAGGCATTTTAAAAACAAAAGCGTTATTTCTTTTGAAAAAAAAAGGCCATTTTCAGAACTTTCAAAGTGAAACAACACAGGCAAAATGTAAGAACATAATAAAATAAGCGAATATAACTTTTCTATATAAAAGATAAATATAAGGCTATTAAAAATTGTTACAAAGAGGAATCAACCTCAACTTTTGCTGCGGGTCGTACATTTTAGGGCTTAAAAAAAGTCTGAATAAATGGTCCCGTGATGAAACAAAAATTATTTTTATGCCATTAACTGCTGTTACCGAAACGTCACACACTATTTATTTGGGTTTGGTCTTATTACCTTGTGTTTAAAATCTATGATCCAAATTGAGCCGTATCATTATATTTGAAAGTATAAAAAATGCTACAAGCTCTTACTCTGTCACCCAAACATCTTGTGTCTGCTTCATTTATAATAGTGTCTAAATAAGAGAGTATATTTCAATTAGATCCATGTTAATACATATGGTATATTTTATATATGCACAATGTAGTTGGTGGTGTGGTGTAAAGGTTAATTTATCTGACTATGGATCAGAATATTACTGGCTACTATTTAGAATTTAAAAAAGTCTAAACAAATAAATAGTGTGTGATGTTTCAATAACGTTTTTTTTTTGCTTATCCCAAGTACACGTGGTACAGGCCATGATAATCATGGTGGTTAGAAGATGGCCACTGCTTTTACTGTAAGTGCTCCACCGGTCTACATATGTGAAAAGCAGTTCGACTTTGCACTTACAAATGTGCCAGAGCCCCATTACTTGCACTCACTGATGGGGTTGGACTTTAGCAAGAATCGAGGGCCATTGGAGCATTTTTCTTTTAAATCAGAAAAAAAGTGCCCAATGCGGGAATTGAACCTAGGTTGTAGCTGACGAAAACCAAGGGTTTAGACCATCCTTCCACCAACCCCCTGATGGTGATGTTTTAGTAACAACGTTGTTACCAATACCATATCAATTTAGTATCATTCAGTACATTTGTCTGAAGATGGTAACAACTCTGTTATCAGAATGTCACAAACTATTTATTTATTTGATTTGTTCTTATTACCTTGTGTTTGCTAAAAATATGTTTATTGTGGTACAATGGTAAAACAAATTTTCAGGTCAAAATACTATGCAAAATTACAGGATGATGATATTTATATGCTAAGGTTAGAAACACAAGGTAATAAGACCAAACTCAAATAAATAAATGGTGTGTGACGTTTCGGTAACAGCGTTGTTACCATCTTCAGACCAATTGACTGTTCCTTCAGTACTTTGGTCTGATGGTAAAAATTCTGTTACCGAAACATCACACACTATTTATTTGTATTTGGTCTTATTACATTGTGTTCCTAATCTTTAATCCGAATTTTACCTTGTCTTTCCAATGTTACAAGGTAATAAGACCAAATCCTATGAATAAATGGTGTGTGACGTTACAGTAGCAGCATTGTTACCATCATCAGACCAATTGAATGTTCATTCAGTACTTTGGTAAAATGGTAGCAATGCTGTTACCGGAATGTCACACACTATTTATTTATTTGTATTTGATCTTATTACATTGTGTTTGCTAAAAATCTGTTTATTGTGATACAATGGTAGAACCAATTTTCAGGTCAGAATACTATGCAAATTACATGATGATTATATTTATATATTAAGGTTAGAAACATAAGGTAATAAGACCAAATCCAAAAAATAAATGGCGTGTGACATTTCGGTAACAGCCTTGTTACTATCATCAGACCAATTGACTGTTCATTCAGTACTTTGGTTTGATGGTAACAATGCTGTTACTGAAACATCACGCACTATTTATTATTTGTATTTGGTCTTATAACATTGTGTTCCTAATCTTTAATCCAAATTGTACCTTGTCTACCAATGTTACAAGGTAATAAGACCAAATGAATAAAAGGTGTTAGGTTTATGTAACAGCTTTGTTACCATCATTAGACCAATTGATTGGTCATTCAGAAATTTGGTCTTTTTGGATTTATTTGGATTTGGTCTTATTACATTGTGTTTCTAATCTACAATCCAAATTGTACCTTGTCTTACCAATGTTAGTTCTCTATTCTAAAATCCATTAATTTTGGCCATGAATACCACCCTCCTGGTAAATTTGATATTTATAAGATTGTTAGATGTTATTAAAGGGTCTTTAGCCACTATTATGTGTGACTCTGATAGTCAATAATCTCTGTAACATGGAATAACAATAAACTATGGTACATCACACAGCTATATACAGCGGGGATAGATTACATCCATACAAATTATGATAAGGCAAAATGTGGATCATAGAATCATAAACACAAGCTAATAAGACCAAATCCGAATAAATAGTGTGACGTGCCAGTAACAGCATTGTTACCATTTTCAGACAAAAGTACTGAATGAGAAATTATACCACAGCATGTTTCAAATAGTTACTGTTATCAAAGTATGTAAACAAGATAGCATATAAGAAGATAGTTTTCTGAGAAACCTAAAATATTAACTTTGAATTAGAAGAGGAAAACCCACTTTTTTAGATATAATTAAAAGCATATCTGTAAATATATTTGATATTTCCTTTTTCTTCTATTCTGTTAATTGTAGCACATTTCTTTTGATGAAATAAGCTTCTTTAAATTGTATCTTATAGTAATTTTTTAATAATCTAGTATCTTTTTTTCTTTTAGATTTATATATATATATTTTTTTAAATATCCCCAGTATACGTGGTACAGGCCATGATAATCATGGTGGGTAGTATGCGACTGTTTTACTGTAATTACACCCCATGTCTACCCATGTGAAAAGCAGTTCGACTTTTGCACCTATAAATTTGCCAGAGCCCCGTTTGGTTACTTGCACTCGCTGGTGGGATTGGACTTTTACAAGAATCTGGGCCATTGAAGCAGTTATTTTATTAGAAAATGGTGCCCAATGTGGTATTCTATCTCGGGTTGTAGTGGTCAAAACCAACGGTTTAGAACATCCTTCCACCGACCCCCATTCTGAAATTATTATTCCAGGGTGAACTTAGATTTCTTGATATTCTTAAGGCATTCATAAATTCTAAGTAGTTTCTAAGGAGGTATTCAACTAATAAAGTGGCTAGGCTTATTCTGTGGCAAAAATAAAATACAAATTTTATTAGTAATAAGTTAGGGTATACAATTTGGATTATAAACACAAGGTAATAAGACCAAATCTAAATGAATAAGTGTGTGACATTTCGGTAACAGCGTTGCTAACATCTCAAGACAAAAGTACTTAAATGACATTTGTACTCATATATTTGAATAACTACTTTTATCTGAGGATGGTAACCATGCTGTTACCGAAACATCAAACACTTATTTTGGATTTGGTCTTATTACCTTGTGTTTATTAGGAATATATTAATAAAAAAAGGAAAGGTTATTTCTCTTGTAATTAAATCTTTTTAAAATTTCAAATAAGTGAAACATGTAATTGTGTTTCTATGAGGTTGTCACCATGTTTTTTTTTATTTTTCCTAACTGTGCGGAATGGATTTAAAATGAACAGTTACACAACATGGTGAAAGTTTGGAAAATATTTATTTATAATGCCTTTGAAAAAATTCTTTGTCATTTGTAGGTTTGAAGAATGCAGTCGAAATTCAGAGATGACTGGCTGAAACTTCTATAAAAAACACAAAAAATATATATTAGTTTAAAGTTAATTGGCGAGAATAAATTTGTAGAGGTGTTGAAATTTGAAACAAATTTACATGCTTTTGTAAACAATGACAATAAATTACAGTGGTACCTCGACATACGAGCGCCCCAACATACGAGTTTTTCGAGATACGAGCCAACGAGCAAGTGATTTTTTGCTTTTAGTTACGAGCGAAATTCGAGATACGAGTTCGGTTCGGTTCGGTAGTGTTGAAAATATTAATCTGTGATTTTAAATGTTTCTTTTTGACCAGTACTTTTGTTTTGTTTTTGCTTTTCCTAAAATGTTTCTTTCTTCTTCTTCATTGTTATTTGTTCTATATGCAAAGCTTTGTTTTTTGAGACTTGAATAAACAAATTCAAGTTTATTATATTTTTGTGTGCTTTTAAAGTTAAAACACAACAGGTAGTAACACGCAGTCGCGCCATCACGAAAAGTTAGCAGCGTGCTTCCGCTGTGATAAGTTGTGTTTTGTGTTTTTGTGTTGCGTTTACATTTACAGTTTTAGTTCATTTATTTTTATAACCATGGATCGGAAGAAAGTTTGTAAAAAGTCAAGTGCTAAGAAAAATATGATGAGTATTGAATTAAAACGTGAAATTATAGAAAAACATGAGCAAGGTGTTCGAGTTGTTGACTTGTCGAGGCAGTATGGCCGTAGTACGTCCATGATATGTTCTGTGCTTAAACGGAAGGAGTCGATAAAGAGTGTAACGCCGGCTAAGGGCCTTATGATAATTTCCAAACTGCGAACCTCCCTTCATGAAAATATGGAGAAACTGCTGATGGTGTGGGTGACAGAAAAGCAGCTCCAAGGAGATACCTTGACGCAGACCATAATTTGTGAGAAGGCAAAAGCGATCTACGGAGATTTGCTGAAGCAAACCCCGCAGACTTCCATCGACGAGGCATCTGAAGATATGCAAGTAATTGGTTTTGAGGAGTCAGAGGAGGAGGTTATTTCTACAAGTGAGATAAAGGAGATCTTAGGAATGTGGGAGAGAGTTTCACAGTTCGTGGAAAAAAAAAACACCCAGAAAAAGTTGCAACAGGTCGTGCATCTGACCTTTTTAATGACACTTGCCTAACTCATTTCCGGAACATTCTGAGAGGGAGGAAGAAACAAACCTCCTTGGACATGTTTTTTTCTAAACGGCCTACAGGTGAAAGCGAGAAAAATGTAGCAAAAAGGCAAAGACCAGTGAGGATATCTAATTTATTTCTTTACATTCTCTTTTTTGTTTTTGTGCAATAAATATTTGATATTTATAAATACGTTTTTATTATTTAAAACCACGCAACAAAAATAACTGGGGTGAAATTTTGGAGGTTGGAACGGATTAATGGTAGTTCAATTGTTTTGTATGGGGAAATTTGCTTTGAGATACGAGTAATTCAAGATACGAGCAAGGTTGCGGAACGAATTAAACTCGTATGTCGAGGTACCACTGTATATTTGATTATTTTACACACAAAAGTAATTTTTAAATACAAGGTGGGATCAATAAATAAGGTGAATTATAATTTATTTAAAAAATAAGAATGATATTAAAAATTAGGACTTGATTTATTCAAAATAATCACCTTGGCTTTCTATACATCGTCTCCATCGTTCTGGTAACTTGTAAATATCCTCTTTATAGGCACTCTTAGGAGGCGTGTGAAAAAAATCTTGCACCACTTTCTGGACATCTTCATCCGAGTCAAATCGCTTTCCCTTTAACTCTTCCTTTAGTAGTCCAAAAAGGAAATAGTCAGAGGGGGCTAGGTCTGGACTATATGCAGGATGTTCTAAAACTTCAAAACCTAATTTAATGATTGTAGATACAGTTTTACATGATGTATGCGGCCTTTGAAACCCGAATACGGTTAAGTTTTTGGTCCAAATTAAGGAAATGTGGAATTCGTCCATTTTTGAACTCGTTAACCCATTTATAAATGTTTTTTTGAGACAAACAAGACTCACCATAGATATTTTTCATTCTTTGGCACATTTGAGATGTTTGAATACCTTCTGCATTAAAGAAACGAATAACTGCACGTTGTTCAAGCGTGGTGCAATCCTTCAAGGGAGCTTCCATTTTAGTTTATTTATAAGTCTCACGCCGTGCGTGGGAAAAAAAGAACAGAACACCTCAAATGGTCTCTCGATGTTATATTTTAATATTCTGTGGTTTAAATTATTTTTGCTTTTTAATTTTTAAGAAATAAGATAATTCACCTTATTTATTGATCCCCCCTTGTATTTACTATATACTGAACCATATAATTGTATATATAGAGACTGAAATATCTGCCAAGGCTTCATAAAATTAACCTTAAAATGAGGTCCAACTGGAGAATTCTATAACAATCACAATCTTTTATATGAAAATTTACTTAAATTATTTTAACCTTTGTTGAAGAGATGAAAGGAAATTAGTTGTACCAAGTTTCCTCACTGGCTTGTTTATCTGTGTATATGTTTACATTGGAAGTATAGCCAATAGGAAATTTAATATTTATGGGGCTTTATGTAAATATAGGACCATATGTTCCTATGAATGGACAAAGATCTTCATCAAAATGGTCAGATTTTAGGTATAAGTACGAGGGCATTTGATTTTGTGTTGAGGGCCTAAAATGTTCTTATTTTGTTTAAAGGTTCATGCCAACTCTCTCCAAAAGAAATAAAGGATGAATTATCAGCAAGGTGAAGCATTTTTTAACAAGATTACTTTAAACCTTTCCTAGATATCAAGTCTTTACAGAAAGTGGTATTGAGATCAACATTTGGTATCTTAGCTTTATTACAAATGAAATGTGCATAATACTGTAGAAATATTTTTCTTGATTGAATTAGAAAAGTTGAAAGGCAGTTAGACCAAATTAATCGGAGAAATATCAATATAAGCATTCAAGTCTAATGATAGAAACAAAATGTTACTTATGTTTACTTATTTGGTCATAGTCTTATTACTATCTCAACCATCTTTAAGCCAAGTTGTGTCAACACTATTATAGAGAGTAAGCTGACCTGTATGTTGGAGTAGGCCCATGATGACAGCCGGTGTCAAATAGCCACAGTTCCCAAGTCAAGATGGCCGCAGGAGAGGTACACACAGTGGGTGTTGAGTCGCTAGGGCCCGGGTTAATTTATCCCAGTTCTAGTCAAGTCCAAGCTTGATCTCAGCCAAATAAGTTAGCATGACAAGCATGCCCAAGGCTTCTGTGCAACAAGGCCCTCCACCATGTCGGAGGGAACCCTACTCTCTGTCAAATTACCACTGATAGCAAGAGTGGTCTTCCAGAAGTGTGGCCAAAAAGTGATGCCAGGAAAACTGGGCTCATTTCTTCACCTCCAAGTAATAAACGGGGGAGGGAACCTCATGGAGCTAATTTTCTTTTGCCTGTAACAAACCCATGTGTTAGAATCTTGATACTATTTATGTGTATGGGTGATATCTAACACTGAGTGTGGTTAGTAGCACCAATGTAATGTGTCTGGCCCAATATTTTATTTTTTACTATATTTGAATATTTAGTATCCTTTGAAGCCTTTATTTAATTGACAAAGGTAGGCCATTATCGTGCTTACAATTCAAGTATGCTGTTACAAAATATAAAGTATATACTCCTATCCTTAACTTATTCTACTCCCAATCATATATGGTAAAATTGAAAGCAAAACATATTGAGTAATCTGAGAAATGAATCATCTTTAAAAGTGAAAAGATAGGAAAGGGATAATAATTGAGAAACAACTTTTGAAAGTGGGTCTCCTCACCTCTGGCAGTATCCGTCAGCCTTACCACTGGTGGGGGGACATTCCGGACTGACCAAAGAGGTCCTATAATATCTAACCCCAAAATTGAGAAACCACTTCTAAAAGTGGGTCTCCTCGCCTCTGGCAGTATCCAGTCAGCCTTACCACTGATGGGGGGACATTCCGGACTGACCAAAGAGGTCCTATAATATCTAACCCCAAAATTGAGAAACCACTTCTAAAAGTGGGTCTCCTCGCCTCTGGCAGTATCCGTCAGCCTTACCACTGGTGGGGGGACATTCCGGACTGACCAAAGAGGTCCTATAATATCTAACCCCAAAATTGAGAAACCACTTCTAAAAGTGGGTCTCCTCGCCTCTGGCAGTATCCGTCAGCCTTACCACTGGTGGGGGGACATTCCGGACTGACCAAAGAGGTCCTACCATAGCTAACCCTACAATTGAGAAGCCACTTGTGATAGTGATTCATATCACAATAACAGAATCCATTAGCCACACCTCTACCATTGCCATTGAGGAGTCACCCAAACCTATCAACTCTTCATTAACTCTTATTCAGAATTTGCCTCAGTTTTCAAAACCATCAAACCTATTCAATTCCAACAAATTAAAACCATTTTTCATATCCAAATCTCTTGACTATAATTTAAATGTTAATTTGATGCTTGCTATAATTTGATCTCATACTCAAATATACATTAGCTTATTTCAGTTCAGAATCAACTTTATCTTTAAAAATTTATTAAAGTACCATACAGGAGATATATGCCTATAATTAACTCATGCAAACTGTGGTCAAATTATCTTCTTGCGACAGCACAAATGTTAAAGACACTTTTGCCATAGTGATTTAAGATGGCTAAAAGTGTGATATTGCAACTGCAAATGCTTGCATCAATGTGTCTGCAAAATCTCGCAAGATTTGTTTTTAGTTGCAAAGCAATTTTGATATCATTCGTTCTATAACCTAAGAGGTCATAGGTCACTGATTTCGACTATTTCTTAAATAAAAATATCAACAACCCTTTGTTTAAATACAACTTAATCACAAAAATTGAATCATATTGCCATTGGGCGGGACAGCAGTGTTGTAAATACATTCACACCAAAGCTAAAAGTGATACATGGTGGCTTGTAAATGCTGGTGGTATGTCCAAATGCCTTTACAAAGATATGAAGATTGTAAAATCACTGGTTTGATAACCTCAGTGTCTGCAAGTGACCAATCTAAACAATCAGTTGTTTTGTAAAGTAATATTGTGTTTTTAGAAGGAACTTAACAGGAAAGACATGCATGCCTTTTAAAACTTTATCAGCTAGAATGCACATTGAAAAAGGTTTAAGCCTAAAAGCAAAAAAAAAAAACCTCCAATTCTTCACCAAAATTGATTTAATTCATATAAAATATTATCCTCTATTTTCCTAATTTATTTACTTTATTTTCATTGCATTAATTTACTTAAAATAAAATAGTACTAAGAATTTTTTCCTTTGTTTAAAAATGTATAAATACAAATTTATCTATCACAAAAAATTATTCATGATACATGCTGAAAAATTTAATAAAAAAATGTATTTAGTTATATATATCATATAAAAATATCCACTAGCAGTGAATGCTGTTATGAAATCATATAACCGACTTA
>CP092880.1:15885338-15929443 GCA_030710605.1 Cordylochernes scorpioides | reverse complement strand
CCCACACAGGTACTTATTTAAATTTCAATTCTTTTGGCCCAGTCACCATAAAATCGCTGTGGTTAAATCTCTCTCCAAAAGATTAGATACACATTGCTCGTCAAAAATTAATGATATAGTGGAGAGAAATATATTCAGTGAATTAAAAAACAACAATTACCCAAGCAAATTTATCGAAAAACATTTTATAAACCAAATCTCCACTTTTAAATAACACCCCTGTTCAATCAAAAAAGCTTTTCTGCTCCCTCCCCTACAGCTACGGCTCTGAACGCATCGCCAGAGTCCTAAAGAGATACATCACAACCACCTATCAATCATCTTTAAATTTAAAAAAGGCCCTACGCCATCCAGACACTAAGCAAATTAACAAAATGGAAAACAAAATCAACGTAATTTACAAAATACCTTGTAACAATTGCCAAGCTAATTATATAGGGGAAACCAGCAAACCACTCAAAGATCGTATAAATCAACACAAATCAGGACTTAGGAATTACAACCCACTATCTCTCCTTGTTGATCATGCACTAAAAAACAACCACACTCCGGATTTCGAAAATACAGCTATTTTAAACCAGAACATTAAAGAAAAACACTGCCGATTGTTCTTAGAAAGCTGGGCCTCTGTAAAAGACAAAGAAAGCATAAATAGGAAAATTGATTTACCAGACATCTACACCCATTTAGATCTTCTTAATTTTTTTGTCTACTTATTTTAATTTCAATTAGTTAATTTTTTATTTTTTAATTGACTTATTATTTACTATTTTAAAGGGAGAGGTGCCGTTTTTTAAATTTCATAACTTTGCTTTTTTTTTGCTTTAATATCACTTTATATTTTGTTGTAATACCCGCGATTTCTTAAATTATATTTTCACACATTAGTAATTACCTGTAATTAATACATAACACTTGTTTAATTATTTTTTACATTTATCGCTTCAAAACGCAAATGTATTGATACATTAAATATATAACATTTATATACAATAATTTAAACTTTTTAGTTTCCATTTTTAAATTTATTTTCTCATTTATTCATCCTAAAATTGTTTTAACTTCCATTTTAATGCATTTTTATAAAATATTTTTTACTTATTTATAAATCGATCTCCTAAATTTTGAAATGATTTTTTTTTTTAAATACCCACATTTTTAAAACTTTTTTATAAGGTTCTTACAGTTTATTATTTAAATATTTTAAATTTATTTTCAAATGTTTTAATAGATACATATATTTTTACATTTATCTCTTTATGAGTTATTAATATAAATATAATATAAATATTAATATAAGATAGAACTTTTTTCCTTAATATTTTAAGATATTTTACATTTTTGATTGCATTTTTTATAATATTTTTTCATGCACAAATTTCTCCCACCTACTCAGTATTTTGATTTCAACTGTGATATTATATACACTATGCGGTGCTGAGTTTGTGTATACAAAAATGTAATGCCTCGATAAAGGTTGGCGTTCAGCCAGCCGAAATATTGGCAAAATAAATATATTTTAAATCCAATATATGCCTTTTATTATCTAATATTTGTTATATAAAAGTATTTCAAAAATAGGTAATATACTTTTTAAAAACTTCACAAAAATTATATGTACTTGATCATATATGTGTTACAGGTCATGATTTTTTTTTTATTATACCTACTGTCCAACAAAAACATCTAGATTCTCTCTGACAGCCTCAGTGCTATACAACACATATATGGATTCTGCCAAATTCAAACAACAACAAAAATAATCAAAATCCTCAAAAAAATCTCACAGGAAAACCAAATCATGTTCCAATGGATCCCTCTCACGTTAAACATAGACGGCAACAAGATGGCTGACCAGTGGCTAAAGAAGGCCTTAAGGCCAGCCTGAAGACTCCAACTCGCTTATTGTTAATTTTACCATCCACAAACAAAAAATAATCTCTCTATGGAAATCTACCCTAAACCCACCCCTGGTACACCCCATTCCTAAAGAATCTTCTTTCCACACCTTTACTAGGGAAGAACAAACGGTGATTTCAAGATCACAAACAGGACATCTTTGAATGCTCAAATTTAATAGAAAAATTAAAAATTCCCGAATTCGATTCCCAACCAGCCAGTCCTGAACATCAATTGAATTTAAAGTAACATTTAAAATACAATATAACGGGCTGATGATTGTAAATGAAATTGAAATTATACCGCGAATGTTTCTTTTATAAAAATCAAAATTTATTTTCAAGAGAAATAGCGACATTTCTAACTTTGAGGATGAGGTATGGAAAGGTGAAACATGAAGAGTAATGGCGAACGGAAAAATAAAAAGTGTCCAGGGGCGGGAATCGAACCCACACCCTTCTGCTTACCGGGCAGGTGCCTTGTCCACTCGGCTACCCTGGACGTATTTTTCCGTTCGTAACTAGTGCTTAAAGTAACATTTAAAATACAATATAACGCGGCTGATGATTGTAAAACGAAAATACAATCAATTGAATTGTATCAAGTCCTCCAAAAAAGACCTCTTTGGAAAACCCCAGGACTATAATAGAAAAACTGAGAGAATGGAACCTAATGGAGATCGTTTAAACGACTTGAGGAATAAGCAACAACAACACACATGGTGCAGGCGGTGAATATCACAGTAGTAGTTGGCGACTTTTTTTTTACTGTAAGTGCACAACATGTCTAAACATGTGGAAAGCAGTTTGACTTTTGCAAGAATCTTTGAGGAGTAATTTTTTAAATTTTATTAGAAAAAAAAAGCCCAATGCTGGATTCAATCCTGGGACATAGCAACTGAAATGTCATAGTACAGTCGAACCTCTTTAATTCAACACCAAGGGATCTAAGCATTCGGTTGAATTAGAGGAAGTGTTGAATTAGTCAGATGATTAGCTACTCATCTAACTCACTAAAATAATACAGTAGAACTACCTTCCTGTAATGGATACCTAATTACAGAGCCAAAGTGTCCTTTAGGGAGAGATGTCCTCTTACTGGAGAGTTGCTAAATAGTAAAATGGTAATTTTTCAAATGAAAACTGTCCTTTGTGGGGAGGTGTCCTTTCACCAGAGAGTGGTAAATAGTAAAAATGGTAATTTTGCAATTGAAAACTATCATTTGTGGAGAGAGGTGCCCGCTAGTGGGGTATCTGCTAAAGTGAGGTTCTACTGTATATTCTTTTCAAATTATTTATAATATTAATTGAAACCATTGTACTTTTTTATATTTATTTTTTATTTCATGATTAACTTTCAGTGTCAAGGACAAAATAGCATTAATACTTATTTTCAAAACATATAAATGATTATATATATATACTGTGTACATAATATATAAATAAAATTTAATCTAATAGAATAATAAATAGCTAAAAAGTAAATAAATATGGAAAAAGAAATTTATTTTAAATATTATTTTAAAAGAATCCTGAAGATATTTTAAAGAAGTCCTTTATGGATGTCTCTCTGTTTTTGTACAATGAAATTCTGCATTCCAGCTGATCTATTCTCAAAAGACATGCCTTTCCTACTCTGTAATGTCTTTTAAATAACAAAGAGTGTGTTGTAATGTGTATGAGTTGTCTGAACAAACTTGCTACGACTTACAAGCCGAACTGAATGTTTATTCAATCTAGCAATCTTCTTATATACAAGATAGAGATAAAAAGGAAATAATTTACATAAGTTTAAAACAATTGACAAATGGAATAATTTTGCATAGCCAACAATAGGTAAACAATTATAACACTTAACAAAGGTTATTTACATATCACAACAGAGTGTTGAGTGTATTAAATTATATTTCTTCTATATTTTTGTTTTTCCACATAATAATTTAACTCTAAAATTATTTAGAACAAAAAAAGTTAAGAAATGGTATCCAAGGATTGTTCCATTGTTGCAGTTGAGATTTGACTGGTGTCAGAGATGGATGTCCTTAGGCAGTGTTTTTCCTAGGCTGTGCCTAGCTTGTTTCACTGTTGTAGTTCTGTTAGGCTGCTTTTTGGTGGTGTACCCACTGTTATGTTTACCTGTAGCAATAGTTAAAGCTGTTGTGTCCGTTGTGTCTCTGGTTTGGCCTTGTGCCATTTTCTATTCAGATATTCAGATTATATTGGATATCCACGTTTTATTTATAGGATTGTGTTATTTTGTTTTGTCAGGCTAAGGAACCTTTAAGGGCTTAAAGCTATAGGGAAGCATTGGCATTTTCAAAATCAAAATTCTATTCGCATTGGCAATTTTCGATCAAAAATTTTTTATCAGGTTCCTAAGCCCGGCAATACAGAACGAGACAAACCTATAATATAAAACGTGGCATATTCCAATATAATTCTGATTGCTGGAATAGAGAGTGGTACAGGATCTGACCCTAGGCACTACTAATACAGCAGAGTTAACTAATGTTGCAGTAAGCATAATTGTTGGGTACACTACCATTAAGTAACTTGGCAGAACTACAGCCTTGAAATGAGTTAGACATGGTCTAGAAAAACCGTCTTTGGGCATTCCATCTCTTTCACTGGTCCGTCTCGACACAGTTCGGATGGTCCCTCCCTGATGCCAGGCTCTCATCCTTGGGTCCCTTGAAGTCCTCTGATCAGCTGAAGTCTTATCCCTGCCTGCTGGAAAACCCAACCATCAAATCTCCTGCAAGGAATCTCAAGAAGGAATTGTTCTAATGATGGAGAATATCAATTTGCTCATTATCATTTGCTCTGATCAATAAGCCCCTTGGAATAAATACCTTTGATATCGGTGATCCTCCAGCTGAAGACTTCTTACATCCTGTTTGTTGAAGTCTACAAGATACCTCTTGGATTTAAAATGGAATTTCTTGAACCAACACTCAACCAGCTGAGCCCCAAATCATCTTTCTATTGTCCTAAGAAAATAGAAACTCCTGCTCCTCTCTCTTATCCTGGCATCTTTCTGCCAAGAAGTGATTCAATGGGACCAACAATCTGATATACTGGACATGGCTATCTTCAATACCATCTCTAATAATATACCTGCCATCCTACAAGCTGGTTACAAAGGGACCAACAACCTGAGACATGGCCATCCTCTTCAATCCTCTTCAATACCATCTCTAATAATATACACTGGCATCCTACAAGCTGGCTACAAAGGGACCAACAACCTGAGACATGGCCATCCTCTTCAATCCTCTTCAATACCATCTCTAATAATATACCTGGCATCCTACAAGCTGGTTACAAAGGGACCAACAACCTGAGACATGGCCATCCTCTTCAATCCTCTTCAATACCATCTCTAATAATATACCTGGCATCTACAAGCTGGCTACAAAGGGACCAACAACCTGAGACATGGCATCCTCTTCAATCCTCTTCAATACCATCTCTAATAATATACCTGGCATTCTACAAGCTGGCTACAAAGGGACCAACTGAGACAATGGCCATCCTCTTCAATACCATCTCTAATAATGTACCTGGCCTCTCACAAGCTCGACCAACAACCACTGGAAATCTTCTCTACCTTCCCTCTCTTGACTGACCATTTGTATGACAGAGGAAGAATAAAATCAATTATTGTAATAAGAGTTTTCTATAAATTCCTGTTAAAGTCACCTAGAGTAGGTTGTATGGCACAAGTGGTGATATAACTGGACATAGTGAAAGCAGGGAGAGTTTAATGGCCACCCCCAGGACTTGTGGACTTATCTGAGGTAGAGGCTCCGACAATCCCATATATTATATTATTTGATAAGTTGCAATTTGATTATAGATTATAAACACAATATAAAAAGACCATATCCAAATAAGTAGTATGTGATGTAACAGTGTTGTTACCATCATCAGTCAAAAGAACAGAATGAGAAATATATCACAGCATGTAGTTACTGTTATCAAGAGTCTAAGATGGCGGATAGGAAGAAGATAGTTTTCAAAGAGAATCCTAAAATATTGTTCTCATAATTAGAAGTGGAGGAGAAAAATCTTCTTTTGAAATATAATTAAAACATCATTGATATTCCTCTTTCTTCTATCCAGTTAATTGTAGCACATTTGAATGAAAAAGGCTTCTTTAAATTGTCTCTAAGTAATTTTTATCATAATCCTTGGTCTGGTAGATTTTAACTTCCATATACTGTTTTATTCTTTGTTCTTTTGGTGTAGGGATGTTGCCGTTTTAATAATAATTTTACCTTAGTTTTTTGTCTCTTTCAAGTTTATTGCTTATTTTTTAGTCGTCACGCTTGTATTATGTAAATTTCATTTTAAATATCTATGTTTTATTCTCTTTTTACGCTATTTTCTCTTCAATATGTAAATTTATTGGTGTATATTTTAGTTTTTCTCCTCTAATAGCATGTTAGCACGTTTTACTATCCACGCCCGATGAAGAACGTTCTGTTCGAAAGCTTGCGGTAATAAAGAAATCTACACAAGAAGCTCCTCTTATTGTTTATTATTGTTTTAATGATCGTTTTAAAGAGTTTAATTTCTACAATCTTAGCCTTAGTCCTTTTACAATGAGTCACCCGAATCCTGATCTACGTTTTTATGTACACCAATTGGAAAAGAAATCCCTACAACTGTCTAAATGGAGGCTTCATCTTACCTTTAACCTACATTGCAAGAAAGTCGGTTTCATCCCTCCGTCCCTTAGAATAAAAGATCCTGTCAAGAATCCATTCTCCTCAAAGCTCACCAGGAAGTTTCATTTGGACTTACTCGAGGCCAGAATACAAGGTTCTCATTCCAACATTAGATTCCTCTCCAGATCTATTAAAGGCCTCATCTTTCTTCTCCACCAGTTAATGTCTGCGGACGACATTGCTAACCTAGTAAGATCCATCACCTTTAAGGTTCATCAACAAGAAATTTCGCTTAAGAATAGGCATCTATCAAAATTGGCATTTTGGAAAAGAAATTTAATTTTCCTGATGTCGCCGAGTCCACGGGATCTGCTCTTCCCAACGTCCTAAATCTGTCTTCAACCAAGCTTTCTGATAGAGAGGAGAGGTTCTTAGCGTTAGGTCTTCAATTCATCCCCCCAGCTAAACCGGACATCCCTAGAATAATTGCCGGAATCGAAGGCGTCACAAGGTCACTTAATCATCTTGAAACTCTTAAAGTACGAAACGCCGCAGTTCAAATTCTCAGCAGACCTTCACAGATACCACCTTCCAACAATAGACATCGCCAGATCATTAAGAAGTTGCAAAGTTACAAGTCTCTCATTTTCATTAAAGCTGACAAAGGAAGCCACACTGGCGTACTTGACCGCTCAGACTATCTTTCTAAGATGACGGACATTCTCCAGGACAACACTACCTTTTCTTCCATTTCACCCCAGGAAAATCTTGCGTTGACCAAATCATTCAGAAAGGCGCTATGCGAAATGAAGAAATCCAGCATCATCACACCTGATCAATTTGTCCTATTTACATCTTGCCTGGATAGGGAAGCTTATATTTATGGCTTGCCTAAGATACCACAAGCCGGGGGTCCCACTCAGGCCCATAATAGCTTATCATCTTTCTCCAGCCTACTCTGTAGCCAAGTTTTTGGTAAGTTTTTTGTCCCCTCTCATGAAAGACCATCCTAACACATATAGCATTACGCACCCCCCCAGTTTCATAGAAGACCTCCTTAATTTACAACCACCACCCCTACACAGTATGGTGTCTTTTGATGTCACGTCCTTATACCTCTCACTGCCACACTCTCTCATTGCTGACAAGTTGCAATCGTTCCTGGTTGCCAATAACATTGACACACAAACGGCTTCCCATATCCTGCAACTGGCTTCTCTCTGCCTCTCTGTTTGCACTTTCACCTTCAACAAGCAGTTTTATAAACAGACCAGAGGAACCCCTATGGGTAGTCCCCTATCATCAATCATCTCTGAAATAGTCATGGGTTCTTTGGACGCGTGGATCAATCAAGCCCTCCCTTCCGATATTTACTATTGGAGGAGATATGTAGATGATATCTTTTGCATTATTAGAACAGACAGCCTTCAACTCACATACAGTACCTTGCACGATTTCAACCCCCATATTAAGTTTACATACGAAACAGAAATAGGTTCTGTTTTA
Source organism: Cordylochernes scorpioides (assembly GCA_030710605.1). NCBI lineage: Eukaryota > Metazoa > Arthropoda > Arachnida > Pseudoscorpiones > Chernetidae > Cordylochernes > Cordylochernes scorpioides. Next base: position 15,921,366 of record CP092880.1, on the reverse strand, counting down.
CCTTTCCTAGACATCCTTATTATTCGCACCCCTCAGTCTTTTCACACCTCTGTTTTTCATAAGAAGCATATCCCTCCCCAATATACGCATTTCTCCTCCAATAGTCCCATCTCCTTTAAAATTAATACCAGTCAGGACCTTAACTAAAAGAATTGTTACCCATTGTTCCTTACCCATTTTTAAAAACAATAGAAAGATCTAGAATCCATTCCTTATTAACAACCGCTGGTTATCCCATAGATTTCATAGTAAAACATACTTTTGATCCACGTGTCCAAAGAACCACTACAATTCACAGGGCCACTTGTTGGCTCCCGTTCTCCCCTGCCGCAGTATCCATTTCCAGAGTCCTACGCCTATACGGCATAAAAGTTCTCTACAATAGTCCCCCCAGCTTAGCCACCATCCTTAGACATCACATCACCAAATCTGACAAACCCACCCTACCCATAAACTCTACCGGCGCAGTTTATTCCATACAGTGCCTGGATTGCCCAACTTCTTATGTTGGAGAAACAGGCAGAACCACTGGCATCCGTATTTCAGAGCACAGACGTAACATCCGCAATAAAGATCCTAAATCCTTAATTTTCACGCATATAGCACAAACAGGCCATAGTTTTGATCTCGACCATCCTCAAGTTAAATACCGGCACATACATAACAAACATCACCGACTCTGCCTAGAATCTATTATTTCCACACAAAACAATAGTTGTAACCGCAAAATAGACCTCCAGACATTTACCAGATACTTTATAAATAGCTTGTCTTTCACCCCACCCCCCACCCCCCCTCTTATATCTCAAAGATGGTGGCAGCACTGGGTGGGACCCTCCTTGGTCTGGTAGATTTTAACTTCCATATACTGTTTTATTCTTTGTTCTTTTGGTGTAGGGATGTTGCCGTTTTAATAATAATTTTACCTTAGTTTTTTGTCTCTTTCAAGTTTATTGCTTATTTTTTAGTCGTCACGCTTGTATTATGTAAATTTCATTTTAAATATTTATGTTTTATTCTCTTTTTACGCTATTTTCTCTTCAATATGTAAATTTATTGGTGTATATTTTAGTTTTTCTCCTCTAATAGCATGTTAGCACGTTTTACTATCCACGCCCGATGAAGAACGTTCTGTTCGAAAGCTTGCGGTAATAAAGAAATCTACACAAGAAGCTCCTCTTATTGTTTATTATTGTTTTAATAATCTAGTATCTTTGCTTCTTTTATATTGAAATTTTATTATGTCCTGTGATTTTTAAATGTTCTATAAGTGCAGAATTCTCAATTTTATTCCTTTTTAGAGCATATTCATGGTTTTTCATTCTTTATTTTAAAAGTTTGTCCTACATAGCATTGGAGGGATACAGTATGACGGCCACGTGCAAATACGAACCACATAAGTTCGATATAAACCCGGAGCTGTCGGACGGCGAAAAAATCGACGTACTGGACGTATTGTACAGGTATCGGGAACTTTTCTCAGAAGAGTGGAATAAGGCGGCAGATATCGAACCGTACCACATTAAACTAAATCAAACACGGAACCAATTCGACAAAAAGCCTATCACCGCAGTCCTAAGGAATGTGACATTATAGAGGAACAGGTTAAAGAAATGTGTGAAAAAGGAGTTATTAGGAAATCAACATCTCCATGGGCGAGCCAGTCGTTTTGGTTAAAAAATCAGACGGATCCTATAGATTTTGTGTGGACTATAGAAAAGTTAACAACGTAACCGAAAAATTTTCATATCCATTACCGGATATCACCGACTGCCTGGACCGTTTAGCGGGAATCAAGTATTTCTCTCACACGGATTTTGTTAGCGGTTATTGGCAGTGCCCACTGGACGAAACAAGCAAGCCAATTACAGCGTTCACGACGGGTAACGGGTTGTACGAGTTTCAAGTGTTACCCTTTGGTTTAACCGGGGCACCTGGTCATTTCGAAAGAATCATGGATACACTGTTAGCTGAATTGAAATGGTCCGAGTGTATGGTTTATCTAAGTGACGTCATCGTGTACGGAAGAGACATACGTGAACACAACGAGCAGTTAACAAATGTTCTAGAATGTTTCCACGGGGCAGGCTTATCCCTTAAGCCATCAAAATGTAGATTCGCCTGCCAAAAGTTACCAATTTTGGGACACGTGGTATCGGAAAACGGCGTAGAACCGGCTACTGATAAGATCGAGGCGGTTAAGGAATTTCCGATTCCGAAAAATGTCAAGCAGGTTCCTTCGTTTCTGGGACTTTGCGGCTATTATCGCCGTTTCATAAAAAACTTTTCTAAGATAAGCAAACCGCTGACGTGTTTAACGGAAAAAGATAAGAGATTCGTAATAGGTCCGGCCGAAATAGAAGCTTTCGAAACCTTAAAAAAAAAAATTGACTGAGGGAGCCAATTCTAGCACACTTCAACCCAGACGCTAGAATAGAAATACACACGGACGCATCAATCGTGGGATTAGGCGTGGTGCTAATGCAACCGGACAATGACGGTTTTTTGCACCCGATCCACTACTTGTCGAGAACGACATCGAAACACGAGAGTAAATATGGTATGTCAGAACTAGAATGCTTAGCAATAGTCTGGGCTCTACAAAAGTTACGGCTGTACATCTTCGGGAGAGAATTCAAAGTCGTAACCGACCATAGCGCGTTAACGTGGCTAGCTAACGTACGTGACCTGTGATCAAGACTTACTAGATGGGTTTAAAACTCATGGAGCACGACTTTGAAATAGTCCACCGCGCAGGGAGGAAGAACGTTGCACCGGACGCACTCTCACGCAACCCGTTCCACAAAAATGATACGAACGTCGAAGACAACTTCAACGATTTAACGGCATGCACAGTACGGATCGACGAAAACGAACAAAAGGAAGACACATTTTGCCGTGATATTACCGGAAAATTACCAGACGCTAAAACACGGGACGAATATAAAAAAATAAACGGGATCCTTTATAAAAAGAACCATGCAACACAAGGTAACCAATGGTTGGTCGTAGCACCAAAGCAAAGCGTACCCCGAAATAATGAAAACAGCGCACAATATACCCGAGGCAGGACACATGGGGGTAGCAAAGACGGTCCACCGTATTAAGCAACGTTTCTACTGGAAAGGTCTTGAAGAAGACGTGCGGAAATACGTTCGGTCGTGCAAAGTATGCCAGGCCTTCAAACCACAGAGGTTCAAACCCGCAGCCCCGCTAGAACCGTTACCACCGGCAACAGACATTTGGGAACGAGTGGGAATAGACCACCAAGGTCCCTTCAAAAAATCGGTAGAAGGCTACGAACACATCCTAACGATCGTAGACCATTTTAGTAAATACGCACTCGCAATCCCGGTAAAAGAACAAAGGTGGAAGCCACATGCACCGCACTCTTAGACAATCTGCTCTACGTTTTTGGTACTCCGAAATGCATAATCTCCATTCAAGGCAAATCTTTCGATTCGAGTACTTTTAGAGACTTTACACGGTTGTATGGTATTAAACATATTATGGCTTCCGTGGCACACCCGCAAACAAATGGCTTATGCGAAAAACTCAACGGCGTCATAAAAAACGCCATCAGAGTTTATCTCGAGGACGATCACGCCGAATGGCCAAGATTTGTAAAAACGGCGACTTTTGCATATAACTCGTCCATTCAGTCGTCGACACAGGTGACACCGCATAAGTTGATATTTGGCGTAGAACCGAGGACGTCCCTAGACGTAGGACTACCAACCGTCGACGAGCCAGTAAAAACTTACGACGAATACGTGACCAACCGCATTTTAGAAAACAAGAGATTAAAGAAAATTGCCGACGAAAACTACCGAGACCGGACAATAATGACGAAGTGTCAGTATGACCTTGCGAACCGTGACCGCTTCCGGAAGTTTGAAGTGGGCGACCTGGTACTACTGGAGTCATCTCGCAGGAAACCAGGGAAAACGGAGAAATTTCTGCCGATATACGTAGGACCGTACGTAATAACAGATAGAATCAAGGAAACGACATATAGGTTACGACCACAGGACGGACGCAACGAAAATAGTAGGCGCCAGAGCACGTTAGTACACGTGTCGAGGCTTAAGGAATTTTTAGAGAGATAACGGCGATTCGAGGGACCGAGTCTAAGATAAGAGGGGGGGTGGTGTTGTGTGTCGACAAGCAACTGACCGGAAATACACGTGGCCGTTACAAAATTATTTTAAATTTTGTTTATTTATTATTTATCAGTGAAACGGCACCACAGAGATAACAGGTACAAGTTGTATTTGACCACTGACCACCGTTTTTGCGGAATTGTTTAAAATACAACATGCCAGTTATCGTTTGACCTTCGTGCTATTTATTAAATTTTTTTTCTTTCTTTTTTTCTTGCCCGGCGAACGAAAGATGTCCTGTCACTGATATAACCCTCCCAACGGCTACACCACTGAGAATCGGACCCCAACAACCCTCCGGGACCGGACCACAAACCCAGCCCTGGAACGGGCCCTGGTGACCATAGCCCACCAGGACAATGTACTGCAGCCTCTCAATAAAATGAGCTTTACATCCCACTTCAGCCTCATCAATATGTATTAATGCCATTTTGTCACTGATACTAAAAGTTAATCATGAAAATAAAATAAAAACACACAATGGTTTCAATTAATATCATTAATTTATATTACAAGGCTATTTAAAAAATATATTTTTTTAGCGAGTTAGATGATTACCTAATCATCTGACTTTAATTCAACACTTCCTTTAATTCAACCGAAAGCTCTGATCCCTTGGGGTGTTGAATTAAAGAGGTTCGACTGTATTTGTAAATTTAAAAAATAATAAAATATTTCAATGCTGAAAATAAAAAATATATATATATTATTTATTAGCGCGTGATGCCTAAATTCCCGCATAAAAAAAAAAAACAATAACACTTGCGACATTGCGCAACAACGGCACTGCAAAGTGAAACTTAAACTAAATGAAACTAAAAGTGCGCAAGCGCGATCCTATCGGCGACCGCCGATCGTCGCCGCTGTAATACCTTTTTAGCGGTAAAGTTGTATGTAAAAAAAATATTCAACTGTCGAAATTCGAATTTTAAAATAGTCGAACTATCGGAAGTGTCATATTATCGATAGTATCGAATTACGGTTTGTTATTTGATAGGCAGAAGGTCGGGACATCAGAACATGGACGAAATATCGCCGAGTGTCGAATTGTGGTGTGTCGAATTAACGAGGTTATACTGTATATACAGTTGAACCTGTCTATAGCACACCCTCTTGGGATTCTGCAAAATAGAGCCTCCCTCTCTATAGCGCCTGATTTTAAATACGTCTTATGATGCGATTTACATTAAAAGTGACCTGTCTATAGCACTCCCTCTCTATAGCAACCTATTTTGGGGGGTCCCAAGAGGGGGCTCTATAGACAGGTTTAACTGTATATACTTATATATATTGATACGCGAGCTATTCAAAACAATCTTGTTCCCCGAAGAAGTTTGGCGAATTGCCACACGAAATATCGGAAATAAAACTTTATGATCCAAAATAGGCATTTTTAAATAATATAATATATGGATTGCTCTATTTTCAAATACATATATATATATAGATGGAAAATTTGCCGGGAGGAAATTAATCCATAGAAGCAAAGGGCGCCTCTCCCGTCAAAATGAACGTCAAAAAACTGACGCCATCTATTGACCGTCGCCGCAACTAGCGGCCTCGGGTCGGTGACAAAGCCACAACACCAGCTTTGGCAAATTGAGAAGCGTCCACCTAGAGACCATGGTTTCGGGCTAATGGCCCTCGTCAGTCTAGGGTGGACTTTATTCCATGAGATCCACACGGGATCTAATGGAATCTTCACAATCTACCAAAGAGGTGTTTTTGGCGACGGTCAATAGATGGCGTCAGTTTTTTTGACGTTCATTTTGACGGGAGAGGCGCCCTTTGCTTCTATGGATATATATATATATATTTTTTTTTTTAAATAGAGCAATCCATAAATAGATCTTCAATTAAAAAAGAATATTTCGGATCAAAATATAATTTATTCACCAATATTTCAGTTAGCTAATGACGTTATGTGGCGCTGAGGTTGTTGTTGACATAAATATGTTATAATACCTTGATAAAGGTTGGTGTTCAGCCGACTGAAATATTGGTAAATAAATTATTTTTTGATCAAATATTTGCCTTTTTAATAAATAAATATATACAGTAGAATATCTCTGAGAGAGGACACTCGAACTAGAGGACACCTCTCTATAAATGAGTTTTCATTTGCAAAATTGGTAATTTTGCAATTTAGCAATTCTCCAGTGAGAGGACATCTCTCCCTAAAGGACACTTTGACTCTGCAATTAGTTGTCCTTTACAGGGAGGTTGTACTTTATTCAGCAACTATCCAGTAAGAGGACACCTCTCCCTAAAGGACACTTTGGCTCTGCAATTAGGTGTCCTTTACAGGGAAGTTCTACTTTATTCAGCAACTCTCCAGTAAGAGGATACCTCTCCCTAAGGACACTTTGGCTCTGCAATTAGGTGTCCCTTTACAGGGAGGTTCTACTGTATTTAGCAACTGTCCAGTAAGAGGACACCTCTCCCTAAAGGACACTTTGGCTCTGCAATTATCTGTCCTTTACAGGGAGGTTATACTGTATTTAGCAACTCTCCAGTAAGAGGACACCTCTCCCTAAAGGACACTTTGGCTCTGCAATTAGCTGTCCTTTACAGGGAGGTTCTACTGTATCATTTCTCTGTTACGAGAACACCTCTCTCTTAAAGTCACTTTGGCTCTAAAATTATATTTCTATAGAGAGAAGTTTTACAGTAAATCTAATAAAATAAAATAAGACCTAAATTAATAGTGTGTAACAGTTCTGTAACAACGCTGTTAGCCTAAATTCACACACTATTAATTTGTATTTGGATTAGGTCTAATTTTCTTGTAGCTATAATCTTAATACAAATTGTACTTTATCACTGATTACCTAATGTAATACATTAGAACTTCCCTATAAGGACACCTAATTGCAGAGCCAAAGTGTCCTTTAGGGAGAGGTATCCTTACCGGAGAGTTGCTAAATAGTAAAAATGGTAATTTTGTTAATCAAAACTGTATTTTGTAGAGATGTGTCCGCTCATGAAGGTAACTCTACTGTACTAGATATATAAGTAGTGTGTAAAATAATTATAAAGGTAAAAGAACGCCCCATTGGTATTTAAGAATATAAGCTTCTCATGCAATTATTTATTATTAATTTTCATAATTAATCCATGTGTAAATAAAATCAACATCAGCACAAATATAAAGTGGTGTTCCACAGGACACTCTGGAGTCCAGCAGATAGCTGAACACACCTCAATTCTATCAAGGTAAGATTGTTGTTATCTTGTCAAGGGAGTCGGAGGGCTGAACCTTGGTTTTTGACTGATACAGGATCGAAACCCACATTGGGCACTTTTTTGTAAAAAAAAAAATGTTTTAATGGCCCCCGATTGTTGCAAAAGTACAACACCACCAGAGAGTGCAAGAAACTAAAAGGGGATCTGGCACATTTGTAAGTGCAAAGTCTAACTGCTTTTCACATGTGTAGACATGTGGTGCAATTACAGTAAAAATAGTCGCCAACTTCCACCCACCATGATTATCATGGCCTGTACCATATGTACTAGGGATTTAAAAAAAATCTTGTTAAATAAGCCTCTGTTATTGATAAGGCACAATTTGGATTATAGATTATAAACACAAGGTAATAAGACCAAATCCAAATAAATAAATAGTGTGTGACGTTTCTGTAACAGCGCTGTTACCGAAACGTCACACCCTATTTATTTATTTGGATTTGTTCTTATTACCTTGTGTTTAAAGCCTCTGGTATGTGTTTAGTTAGGAGTTTATGAAACTTATAACCATTGACCCTGGCTTGGTGAGAAATAATTTTGCTTGGTTCAGAATGTGAGGAGTTATCAACCTCACATTTGGTCAGGTCACACACCACAACTTGCAGCATGTAATGGAAGGATATGGATTATACAATTTGGATTATAGATTTGAAACATATGAGGTGACTAAACCAAATAAATGTGGAGGGTAACAGTGTTGTTACCATCATTTGTACTTTTGTCTGATGAGGGTAATAACACTGAAACACCACAAAATTTATTAATTTGGATTATAATAGTAGTAAAACGTTTGTGAATCACTCATCATAAAAAAAAACGCTTCACCAGCTAAACACCTCTTAGCAAAATTGTGAGGTTTCAATATATCTCTTCTGGATCTCATGAAATTGTGTTGTTGCCTCTTATCCCCTTGTGTAAATTTTACATGAATTCCATGAGTTCATGCTCCTCGAGCTGTTTTATTGTGAGCAGTGGCCTCTTATAAAGGTCCTGTTTAGTGCAACTAATACAAGCCAAAATGTGTTCTGGAGCTACAGGTGCCAAGATACATTTTGGGCAAGTGGGGTAGATTTTTTTTTTATTTTCTATCTTCAATGGCTTGAGATGGCCTGTTCTAAATCTTGTTAGCGTTGTTTGATGCTGTCTATTTCTGAGGTTCAGAGCTCCTCCTGGGTCCAACTGTGCTTTGGGGGGATCCTCCAGTTCTTTGTTTATTTTTGTTTCGGCTACTATTTCTATTTCTTTAAAGGTAAGTTTTTTTTTCGTGGCAAGGGTTATTTTGGGATTAAAAATGCTAGGCCACCCCGTGGGGTGATAGATATGGTTAGCCATAAGGAAATTAATTTATTGAATTAGTCTCTAACCTCTTTAATTCAACACCCCAAGCTGTTGGTTGAGTTAAAAACACAAGGTAATAAGACCAAATAAATTAATAGTGTGTTACAGTGTTGTTAACAACGCAGTTACAGAAAGTTGTTGTGACATGAATAGCATGTAATGCCTCAGTTATTAGATAGCATGGTTTTCCATATCTATGAATCCATTTATGTTGCACTGTAAAATGCTCAATTTCTTGGAAGCTGCAAAGTTTGAAGTTTGTGGAGACTGTATTATACTTATCGGACAGAACCCTCTACCTAAGTCCTGAACACGCCCCTGTTTATTCTGCGCGACGGGCGATGCAGCATGCAAATCAACATCTGATCTCATGGAATGGGGTGTAGGGGTCCAGCTTTCGTTGATCATGGCATCATGATCCAGGCACACATTGGTGAAAGTCTGACTTTGCCTGTAATTTGAGGCCGTTCCTAACATGGAAGCAGACACCTTTGCTGCCGACTCTAGCATGAGTACAGATGCAGCTCCTCCGTATCCCTGGAGTAGGACCCTTGCTGAGGTCTATCAACCGGGTCAGTTGAAGTTAGAATTTTTAAAGAGGTCTACTCCTCTTTTCTAACAATGCTGCTGTTGGTCCGCGACTGCTTATTCATCAGAGTTATTCTGCTTGTTTCGCAGCTGGCCTTCATATCTGAAGGTCTATCAACCACCTGGGGATGCGCCCTGTAGCAGTCAGCTCTGCCTACCAACATACTTTGCTATTTATACCAAAATACCCATATGGTAGATAAACTGGGAAATTCTTTCAATGATTTACAGAGAGGTTATTGCATTTGCCCATTTATTAATTCAAAGGGTGTGTTTCTTACCTCAATTATTTTTCATTAAATATTGTAAGAGAAATGCAGTAAAACCCCTCTATAGTGAACCCCAATGGGACAGAGCTTTTGGTTCACTATAGCCACGGTTTGGCCATTTTTAAAAACTTTTCTAAATTTTTAGACCGTATAAATAAAAAACAGCCATACAAACAGGAAAAGGCAGCCACTTAATAATGGTCACTTTGTTTTAATTCCCTAAATTGACCTATTTCTTTACAGTAATGCTGAATATCAAAAGAAATCATTTGTTAATAGGTTCTTCTTATCATTAGCATAAATGTTTATATATAAACCTATGTATTATTTAAAAATTAAGCCAAATCCCCTAGGCAAAACTTTATTAATTATATATTTAAAAGGTATAAGAGTATTATAGAACAACTTTCTCAAATAATATAATACTATATTTAATTGAAAAAATGCCTCTAATACCTTGTTGTTTGAAAGTGAAAAGTTAAATTTGAAAATCAGAATTGTCTTAAATAATGTTTATTTCCATCAAAGGAATAAAGCTCTGTGTATTCTGAATCAATTGAGGATGAATCAAAAGTATCCAATTCAGAAAAATCGGACGCGAAACATGTTGATACGATAGCGCGATCAGTAAAATTGCGAATAAAAAACGCCAATTTGCAAACACAAAATCGGTGGTAAAACGGCCGGCCAGGGGGAATATCCACGAACCCTGAATGAGTCATATACCTAACAAGAATTCCATTCTAAAATAGAACTGTAGTGGTAGTTTTTGAGAAATTATAAGTTGATTTGTTTGTGGCCCATGAGACACGGAGAACTTGGGGGAAATGTTTTTTTTTTTTTCTATTCTTCCAATTCCAGTTTCTACATATTATTCTGAAATGTATGTTAAATTTTGTTTTCAACCTGTTATTCAAACCATTTCTGGCTTTAAAATTATTTCGAATTATTTTTTAGCCTAGGTTAAACTTGATATAGAACGCTTCTAAAAGGGCAGACTGCCACTGTTTTTTATTTTTTTTTTTTTTAGAACGCCACTCTTTGTTTCTTTTCTTTATTTTGGAAGCCATTTGTATTTTTATTCTATTTCAAAATTGTCGAATGCAAAGATATTCTATTAAATAAAAGTATATAATATGTGAAAATATATACAACATACAGCAAAAATAGAATGGAAATGAAAACAAACAATGCCGCTAATTTTTTGTTTTGAAATCGTGATCCGTGAGCTGAAACATGCTCAAAATTTTGTTGTTTCAAATTTTTTTTAAATCACAAATTTAAGTTCGTTATAAGCATAGTATTTTTAATAGATTTCATCATTTTGGGACCGAAAATAGGTTCGTTATAGGGGTAGTTTGTTATTTTAAAAATCGCAAAGTTCGTTATAACGATGGTATTTTCAATGGAATGGAATCAGGAATCGCCGTGGGTTCGTTATAAGGGAAGGTTCGCTATATCCAGGGTTCATATTAGCGGGGTTTTACTGTATTTAAAAAAAGGAAGACAAATTTATCTCAATTTGAAACTAAGTGTGACAGGTTCTTGGAATCAAATGATTAATAATGTGTTTCAATAAGAGGAATTTGTTAATAAATATTTCACACTTCTACAAACTAAACCAGGAAGTTTTAAATTTAAAATACATTTGTGAAACTTTCTAATAGCTCGTCTCAACTTTACACAAACACAAATTTAATCTCAGATAAAAATATTTCATTCACAAAATTATATTTTTTAAATTAGATACTGTCAAAATATCTTGGTGGTGAATAGATTTTTTAGCTTTCTGTGTGTGTGTCATTATAAAGGTGTGAGTTAAAATATCTCTAGTTGATATGGGAGTAACCCATTATTAATTAAACAATTATATTATCTCCCTATCAATAGACACCAATATGTGTCTCCATTCAAGAAATCCCCCAGAAACAGGCAATACCAATAAGAAAAAATTGATTATGATGACATAATGAACAAATATTTCAAACAAGAAATAGAAATTCTTTCACTTAAAGATAGAAGAGCCAAATTATCTTCCAAAAAGGGTCAGTTTCGGCCGCGAGCTGCTCTACAAGGAATTTGACAGCTCAGAGGTGCCAGAGGAGCTTTCAAAAAGAGAATAGAAAAACATGGCGGAGGATGCTTTGTTCCTGAAGGAGGACAAAGAACGATCAATTCCTTCCCATGTACCCCAATACTTCTTCCAGCCTTCAAAAACCCGGCCACCCTACAGTGTAAAGAAGCTGCTGAAAGAAGTTTCTGTTCATCTGGAGAGCCTCAAAACAGATGTGATATGCCAATTGGGGGCCAGAAGAGCTAGAAAGGCCAAGAAACAGGAGTGCCATGAAGAGCTCTGGCAATCTTCAGAACTTGAACTGAGACAACTTGAGGCCAGCAAGGAGTCTGAAGACATATAGTTCCGCAATGCTCCCTGAAGATCAGTTTCCAACTACCCACTAAATTCCTGGCATTTAATCTTGATAAGATTATAAGTAATTTTTCTGAAGAGGAGAAAATAAAGATCAAAATTCAATCCTTACACTAATGATGAACGAAAGAAAGCAATATAATATTAATATAAAATGAAAAACATGAAGGGATCCAGGGACTCTTCTGGGACAGGGGGCCGCGAACCCAACTCCTCTGGGGCAGAGGGCCGGCTAACCCCAGCAGAGAAGCTCAACGGACTCCTCTGGGACAGGGGGCCGGCGAACCCCAGCAGAGAAGCTCAAGGGACTCCTCTGGGACAGGGGGCCGGCGAACCCCAGCAGAGAAGCTCAAGGGACTCCTCTGGGACAGGGGGCCGGCGAACCCCAGCAGAGAAGCTCAAGGGACACCTCTGGGACAGGGGGCCAGTGAACCCCAGCAGAGAAGCTCAGCGAACTTCTCTGGGACAGGGGGCCGGCGAACCCCAGCAGAGAAGCTCAACGGACTCCTCTGTGACAGGGGGCCGGCGAACCCCAGCAGAGAAGCTCAACGGACTCCTCTGGGACAGGGGACCGGCGAACCCCAGCAGAGAAGCTCAAGGGACTCCTCTGGGACAGGGGGCCGGCGAACCCCAGCAGAGAAGCTCAACGGACTCCTCTGGGACAGGGGGCCGGCGAACCCCAGCAGAGAAGCTCAACGGACTCCTCTGGGACAGGGGGCCGGCGAACCCCAGCAGAGAAGCTCAACGGACTCCTCTGGGACAGCGGGCCGGCGAACCCCAGCAGAGAAGCTCAACGGACTCCTCTGGGACAGGGGGCCGGCGAACCCCAGCAGAGAAGCTCAAGGGACTCCTCTGGGACAGGGGGCCGGCGAACCCCAGCAGAGAAGCTCAAGGGACTCCTCTGGGACAGGGGGCCGGCGAACCCCAGCAGAGAAGTTCAGCGGACTCCTCTGGGACAGGGGGCCGTCGAACCCCAGCAGAGAAGCTCAAGGGACTCCTCTGGGACAGGGGGTCGGCGAACCCCAGCAGAGAAGCTCAAGGGACTCCTCTGGGACAGGGGGCCGTCGAACCCCAGCAGAGAAGCTCAGCGGACTCCTCTGGGACAGGGGGCCGGCGAACCCCGGCAGAGAAGCTCTAGGGACTCCTCTGGGACAGGGGGCTGGCGAACCCCGGCAGAGAAGCTCAAGGGACTCCTCAGGGACAGGGGGCCGGCGAACCCCAGCAGAGAAGCTCAAGGGACTCCTCTGGGACAGGGGGCCGGCGAACCCCAACAGAGAAGCTCAGCGGACTCCTCTGGGACAGGGGGCCGGCGAACCCCAGCAGAGAAGCTCAGCGGACTCCTCTGGGACAGGGGACCGGCGAACCGCAGGAGAGAAGCTCAACGGACTCCTCTGGGACAGGGGGCCGGCGAACCTCAGCAGAGATATACCACCACGGGCCGCTCTGGAACTGGGGTCTAGTGGACCCCAGCAGAGAAGAAGCTCCAGAGTCTGCTCTGAGAACAAAAACTAGCGAACCACCATCAGAGAGGAAGTTACAGAAACTGGCCTGGGACCTGAATCTAGAGGAATACCTGAAGAGGAAACTCCACAGACTAGACTGAAGGACGGTAGAGCACCAGCTGACCCTGGGAAGTTCAAAGCCATCACTTCAATGATGGATCCCAAAATGTGAACAAATATGATCTCTACATCTTCTTACTTCTTTTCTTTGTGATCTAAAATATTTCCAAATTAAATAAACATTGAGCCTGGAAATGTAAAATTTGATGAAGAAAATAAATGAAAAAAGTTACTGGTTTTATGATTATTTTTTAGGTTAGTTTTCAAGGTTAATTTTTGCAGAGAGAGAGAATATTTATTTTTTATACGAAAAAACGAATTATTATTAAACATTAAACTATTAAACAGTACTAATGCTATATCTAGTTTCATATATAATATAAATATATGATTTTGATGTTTGATATCAAACAAATAAAAATAAAATTAAAAAATATATATATATATATAGAGGGGATGCTATAGACAGGTCACTTTCAATGTAAAATGTTTACATTTTAATGTTTAAAATTGGGCTCTATTGAGAGGAAGGCACTATTTAGAGGGGGCGCTATAGACAGGCTTAACTGTATATATATATGTTCGAATAAATAAGCTTGAGGGATGAGTCTCTTTTAATTACATTTATTTCAAGCTTTCGGGATCAACCGCCCTTCGACAGGACAAATTCTTAAATAAAAAAAAAAAAAATTAGAATTTGTCCTGTCGAAGGGCGGTTGAGCCCGAAAGCTTGAAATAAATGTAATTAAAAGAGACTCATCCCTCAAGCTTATTTATTCGAACATAATATTATGGGATTACCTATTAATTGTATATATATATGTTATAATTAAAGATGAATGAGATTTTCTGCTTGAATTTAGATCATGTTGAGATTAATTGAGGATAATGCTATGTTAATGCAGTCGTGGTCAATAGTCTTGAAAATATAATTAGTTTTGATCAGTAATTTAATTGAACTAAAGGATATATATAAAAACATAATTTGGTAGAAGTACTGCCTGGCTTAAAGCGATTAGAACAAGGAAAAACAAAAGATTATTTACATAATGTACAAAAGTTTTGAGCCGGCCAGCCGGGAACAACAACAAGTTTTTATAATGAAAACGGCGACTTCTGGTGGTCGATTTAGCAGAGTATTTTATCTATGAAATATATTTGAAAAACATATTTTTATATAACATATATATACTAGACTAATGACCCGGCTTCGCCCGTGAATTACCCCGAGTGCAATTTCCTTCATACTGAAAGTACATAAATAATAAATAGTAGAAGTGCCATAGAAAAGCAATACAGAAGTAACACATAAACCACAGATAAAAAGTGTGTGTGATGGCAAAAATAGTATTATATTAGTGTTTTGGTATTTGATTTAATTATATTTTGCAATCCATTTAGTTGTTTCTACTCAATATAGTTTACAATAGATGGCAGCTTTTGCACCCAACCCCCGAGGTACCCGCCCCAGCCGCAGGATTTGGTGTTATCTCAAGTGTGTATACTGTGTACTTGATAATAGTAACTATTTAAAACATGCTGTGGTATTTTCTCTCATTCAGTACTTTGTCTGTAGATGGTAACAACACTGCTACCGAAACATCGCACACTATTCATTGATTTTGGTTTGGTCTTATTACAGTAGAACCTCCATGAGAGGACACCTCTCTACAAAGTACACTTTTCATCACCAAAAATACCAGTTTTACTGATAGACACCTCTTCCAAAAGAACACTTTAGCACTGCAAATAACTGTTCTTTACAGGGAGGTTTTACTGTACCTTGAATTTCTAGATATTGATGAGGCTGAAGTGGGGATATAAAACTCAATTTATTGGTAGGTTGCAGTACATTGTCCTGGTGGGCTATGATCACCATGGCCCGTTCCAGGGCTGGGCTTGTGGTCCGGTTCTGGAGGGTTGTTGAGGTCCGATTCTCTGCGGTATACCCGTTGGGAGGGTTAGATATGGTACAAGACATCGTTCGTTCGCCGGCAAGGATAAAAAGGAAAAACAAAAAAAAAATAAAAATAGCACGAAGGTCAGACGATAACTGGCACGTTGTATTTTTAAGCATTCCGCGAAAACGGTGGTCTGTGGTCAAATACAACTTGTGCCTGTTATCTCTGTGGTGTCGTTTCTCTGATCATTAAATAAATAAATAAAAATTAAATTTAAAGAAAAAAATTTAATTTAAAAAAAAAATTTAATTAAAAAAAAAAAAAATTCAATTTATTTTGCAATGTCACGTGTATTTCCGGTCGGTTGCTTGTTGACACACAACAATATTATAACGAGATATTTTTATTTACAGTAAATTTAAAGCAAATGTTTCTATTAGTAAACATGTAAATAATGTAATATGAGGGGAATTATCTAGTTAGTTGTGAGGAAAACTTCACTCACCATCACTGGATAAAATAGAACTGTGTCTAATCCTGACAAGCTGCTAGTATTTATCAGTATTAAAAGGTAAGTATTTGGCTAACTTATATTTGGATGAATGTAACATAGCATTCAGTGCTATATTTAGTTAGACCCTTTATAAAGAGACGCATTGCTATCGTTTGTTTTTATTTAATAATTTATAGCAATTCTTTTGTCTAACTTATATTTGGTGGCCCATATATGAATGTAACATAGCATTCACTGCTATATTTAGTTAGTCCCTGGTGTATAAATTGGTGAACTGTGCAGGAGTGAGGTCAGCCAGGACCAGTGGTGGTAGTGAGCACCCCTCGGGTATGACATCATTTAATTTACCAATAAAATCAAAACAAACACAAGAATAGATGCAATGCAGTAGAACCTCCATGAAAGGACACTCTCTACAAAGGACATTTTCCACTTGAAAAAATTACTTTTTTTTACTATTTAGCAACTCTCTGGTAAGAGGACATTTCTTCCTAAAGGGCAACTTTGGCTCTGCATTTAAGTGTCCTTTACATGGAGGTTCTACTGTACTCCTTGAAATCTCACTATAGGTAGCATTTATAAACAAATTATTTGCTTAACCTTGGGCAGACATGTTCCACCCCAGTGTATGCTCTGTCCAAATGTCAGTTGTTGGGGAAGCAGTAAATACAGTAAAACCCCTCTATAGTGAACACCAATGGGACAGAGCCTTTGGTTCACTATAGCCCCGGTTTGGCTATTATTATTATTTTTTTTTTTTTACTTTTCAAAATTTTCAGACCGTATAATTAAAGGACAGCCATACACACAGAAAAAGGATGCCATTTATTAGTGGTCACCATGTTGTAATTCCCTTATATGAACAATATTAATAATGAATAATAAAATAAATTATTTGATGATAGGTTCATATTAGCATACCTGTACCTCTATGTCTAATTTAAAAATCAAGACATATCCTAGGCAAAGTTTTATTTGTTTTACTTAATTTGTTTTGTTTTTTACCTGCCATACAAACTATTGCTGGCTTTAACCCGGCATTGCGCGCGCCGGGTGAAAATTACCCATGGCAACATTTGAATGGAGAATTAACCAATAAAAAATCGGTTGGCGGAGATGCGGTTTCGTTTAGCTTCCTGACTCATCAATTAGTCTAAAGTTTTGGTTTCACATTTTGACAGCTCCCACTGAAATTCCATCTATTGTCACTGTCGGGTAAAAATTACCCGGCGCACGCACTCACGTAATTTTTTTGTTGCATTTTTTTTATAACATTTTTTAAAGTGAGATAAATAATTCGAATTAATAATTTAAAAAATAACTATAATAGGTTGATATATTTATCAGCCTATAATTCTATATAAAATGGAGGGAAAAAGGTCATATTTATTAGATCAAGAAGAGATTATTGTAGAAGGTGATATTGAAGAAGATCATCTAAATGAACATTTTTATGGAAGTTACACTGGAATATATTCAGATATAGGAATTTTGTGGAATAAGGGAATTATATCCCACAAACACATTTTTATATAGGGAGAGCCTCGAAAATCAAATGGTTCAAAAATTGTCCTTCACAAACAATAAAGCTGAGAACGCCTAATGTCATTACACATTTACTAGGCTTGAAAGGTGAAGAAGCAAAAAAATAAATATACACCTTTACAAGCTCTTTTGAAGAAAATTCTTGAATGTTTTGGCCCTTGAACTCATCAAAGAGCAACTAAATCAAAGAAAAATCATTTCTTCACTGCCTAAAAGACTATTAAAAATTTCCTTTTTTTACAGTTAAGTTAATTTAAATCATAAATGTATACTCTAAATATTTATTTCAATTATTTTTAGAAGGCACTTCAAGCCATAAAGAAGGTCAGGAACCGCAAGATAAAGCTTCCTACCAGATGTAGTGTGTCCCTCCAGTAAGGACAGGAAGACCTCGACTTTGTGCCATAAATGTGCAAAGCCAATTTATAAAGGACATACAATTACAGTTTGCAATGATTTCTCTAAAATATCCTCATGGAATTTTATATATTTAATATTGAAAAGGAGCAATAGTTTCATATTTTATATGCCATTACCAATTTTGAGGATTATTCAAGAATCGTTTTTAAAATGTTTAATCTGTGTAAAAAATATAAATATTTTATTAATAATTGCCTTTTTTGAAAATTAAAATGTTGTTACTTTGAAATAGAAAAGGTTTTGTTTTTCCTCAGTTAATATTTATATTCAAAATATGTAATTTTAATATCGGGTAAATTTCACCCAGCGCGCGCAAGTACGTTACATTTCTAGCGCGCGCACTCGAGGGTTAAAATCGCCATAGTTCATGGCATTAAAAATAATTTTGCCTTCAACACGGGCTCGTTTATTTGGATGTTTTTTTAGCTCTAACACATACTGTCATAATTTTTAATACCTTTCCATTTTATCTCTTATAATAGAAAAGTTATATTTTCTTTGTTTAACATGTGTTCTGAAATTTTGCCTGTGTTGTGTCACTTCGAAAAGTTTTGAAAATGGCCTTTGTTTTTTAAGAATAGCTTTTTTGGATTCTTTTTTGAAAAAGTTTACAGTTCTTAGAGAACGACTTCTCCAATGGTTCAGCCAGTTTTCCCAGTAACGAATGGCCGCGTATTGGAAGGAATTGTCTTTGGTGACTAGAAGCCCTCTGCATTCCTGTCACAAATCCAACAACTGTCTGGCGGAAATTTTACAGGAGAGGTCATAAAAGTCCTATGAACTATATTTGGTTAAGCTGGCAGAATTGGCAGAAAAAATGTATACAACCAGAAGTTCAACCTTAGCCGGAGTCGACCAAACAAGGCCAGACAACAGCAGATGTCAGCCCAGATTCAAACTCTCCAAATACAAGTGGATGGAGAACTCAACTGTTGTATTTGATCATCTTATTCATTGTTATTACGTATAAAAGAAAATAATTGGATTAGGTCTTATTTTCTTTTATTATAATCTATAATCCAAATTGTGCTTTATCATTGTTAGAATTTTGTTCCTGAATACTAAAAATGAACTGGCTTCACCCGTGGTCTCTGCTCTTTGGAATTTTTCCCGATATAATTTTGTATCTGATAATCAAATGATGATACAGCAATATTGTCATCATCATTTTCTGACTAAAAAAAACAACAACTATTTTTGCCCAAAACCTGTCAATTTCAATTTTTCTTGGCTAAAAATGCGACAAATATCCCTTCCATATTTTTCTCTATTACGATGCACTAGCGCGCCATCTGTTATCAAATTACAAAACTATTTTAGAGGCGTAATATTCTTTTTAAAATAAAACAATTTCTACTGTCCTTACTGCGATGGAAAAATTAATGGGAGGGCCTGGCTCATCAGTGGTGAACCCTTCCAGCGGTTTCGCCAGTTTAATCTACCATACCGCTGTTATATTGCATTTTTGGAACTTCCTTTTATAGTTGACTGTTGTAAGACTCATGGAATGGGTATTTTAGAAGAACTATGGACATAAGCTTTTAGGACAGCAGAATTAAATATAATTATAAATATATAATATGCTTCGAGCAATCGCTCTTCCGCAAATATCAAATTGTGTCTTTTATTTGAACAATTATATTACGATGCACTAGCGCGCCATCTGTTATCAAATTACAAAACTATTTTAGAGGCGTAATATTCTTTTAAAATAAAACAATTTCTACTGTCCTTACTGCAATGGAAAAATTAATGGGAGGGCCTGGCTCATCAGTGGTGAACCCTCCCAGCGGTTTCGCCAGTTTAATCTACCATACCGCTGTTATATTGCATTTTTGGAACTTCCTTTTATAGTTGACTGTTGTAAGACTCTTGGAATGGGTATTTTAGAAGAACTATGGACATAAGTTAAAAAGAATATTACGCCTCTGAAATAGTTTTGTAATTTCTCTCTATGTCCTGCTAAAACCCCTTTTTAAATGTACATTAGGTCAGCTGATATTACTTTCCATCTTCACCGCTAGAGGCGCTGCTTTCGAGCGAAAGGGCAAATTTGCAACGCAATTTGCAAATAACTCGACGAATATTCGGAATAGAGACCTGAAATTTTCACTAGTTTTTTCAGATTCTACTCTATATACTGTTAAAATTTCAGTCAGATTAGTAACGTATTGTGGACGTGTATAGCCGACATAGGAACAAACACACATACATACATACATACATACATACACTAACTTTTATATATATAGGGATAATATATTTGCCTCCATTAAATTTGGAATATAAAAAATGCAAATGGTTTCCAAAATGAAGAAAACAAAGAAATTCTAAAAACAAAAACATTATTACTAAAAGAAAAAAAAAAAGCCATTTTCAAACCTTTCTAAGTGAAACTACACATGAATATTTTCACAACACATGTTAAAATAATAAAATATAACTTTTATATTGAAAGAGATCAAAAAGAAAGCTATTAAAAATTGTTACAAAGAGGAATCCACTTCAACTTTTGCCGCGATTGCACGTGTTAGAGCAAAAAAAAAAAAAGAAGACCTACACAGGTTCATGATGAAACAAAAATATCTTTGAATATATCTTTTATATATATAAAAATGAATGTTTGTCTGTTGGTTGGTTGGTCTGTATGTCCGGTATACAAATTCGCAGTAGTTCACTAATTCAAACCAAAATTTCCATACATAGGTAAAAAATAACGAGGGTGACGATAGGCTATTTTAAAAAATATATAAATCATTTATTAAAACTATATATTCAAATTATTCAACTTAGCTCACGAGCAGCGCCCTCTAGAACACTCAGGCGTCGACGGCGGCGCGCGACGATTGGCTGCCGCCGTGCACGTGACCTCCCTGTGCGGCGGAAATGGCGGGCGGTCACGTGGGCCCTCGGGACAGCCATGCGCGCACAGGGAAGTCAGCGTGAACGCCGGGAGGCAACGGGCCCCACCGCCGCCGTGCTATAGTATTTGAATAAAAACATTTAATCGGGTAAAACCCGGGCGTTGCCCGGGTCATTCGTCTAGCTGTTGCTGACTGCCCTTGCTATATTTGCTATGTTTTATTTTGCTATGTTTTATGTGTTTGAATAATACATTTAATCGTGTAAACCCGGGCGTTGCCCGGGTCATTCGTCTAGTATTTAATAAAATTTGCCTAGGATTTGTCTTGATTTTTAAATTAGACATAGAAGTACATGTAAGCTAATGATAAGAAGAACCTATCATCGAATAATTCCTTTTATTATTCAGTATTAATGTAAGGAAATTGGTCAATTAAGGGAATTAAAACAAAGTGACCGCTATTAAGAGGCAGCCTCTTCCTGTGTGTATGGCTGTCCTTTAATTATACTGTCTAAAAATTTTGAAAAGTAAAAAGAAAAATAGCCAAACCATGGCTATAGTGAACCAAAAGCTCTGTCCCATTGGGGTTCACTATAGAGGGGTTTTACTGTATATTGAGAGGGCCTGGTTCATCAGTCGTGAACTCTCCCAGTGGTTTCCCATTGGAAGGTTTATTCTTAGTGTTTTAAACAAAACTATGAAAAGAAACTTCTATATTTGTAGAAATTTCAGATTTTTTTTTATTCAAACATAAAAGCCTGTTTGGGCAAGATAAGTTTTTTTAATTATTATTATCTATAGTACACATGTGGTACAAGCCATTATGGTGGGCAGTAGTTGGTGACTGCTTTTACTGTAAATACACCACATGTCTACACATGTGAAAAAGTCTATTGCACCTATAAATGTGCCAGAGTCCTTTTTGGTTACTTGCACTCATTAGTGGGGTTGGACTTTGGCAAGAATCAGGGGCCATTGGAGCAGTTTTTTTTTTTTATTGGAAAAAATGCCCAATGCGGGATTTGATCCCAGGTCGTAGTGGTCAAAAACCAACAGTTTAAACCACCCGTCCACCAACCCTCTTGGCAACATAAGTTCTTTTTTTTCTTATCCCTAGTACATGTGGTACAGGCCATGATAATCATGGTGGGTGCAACATAAGTAAATGGAATAAATAACAGCATCTTCATATTGAGAATGATATTATTATATATTATAAAGCCTGTCTTAGAGGTCACCTGTCTTGAGAGTTTTCCTGTCTTATTGTTATTAGTGTCAAGTTTGACTATTTGGACAAATATTCTCCAATTTGCTTACATAGTTTTCTCCGCAGTGCTTGATACAGAAGTGGTTTACCAGTGCCTTCTTCCCTCTATGCTGTTGGCCAAATTAATTAGCATATTCTGCCTTTTGGGGCGATTTCTCCTCCTTGGGATCAGAAAATTTATCACTAGAATAAAGTCTTGTCCAGGCTTTGAGTCACTCCCCATTTCAACCCTTGTCTTAATGTCACTTGTGTGTTAGTGGGAGAGAACCATGTGTTTTTCCAATAATACAGTTTTCATCTGATTCTGTCTAACACATTCATGTCTATATTATGTTAAGCCCCTATAATATTTTTGTTGGAATATCCTATAGCATCATTGAAGAATTGTGTATGTTTATTGGAGCCAATTTTATTCAACCTGTCTAAGGAGTTAGCCTTGCTTGCAAGTGCATATTTGCCTGAAACCAAATGGGTGAATCTGAAAATTCTAAACATATTTTTTAATGTGTGCTATACATTTCTTTTTAAATATAATTAAAATTTTATTTAAAGCCCTTACACCCTGCAATGAATAAAAATTGAAAGAGTATTGTAGAGTATTGTAGTTGGGCCCGATCTGCTTGAGCGTTGTAGTTGTCAAAGAAGCTCTGCGCCTTGTACGAACCATCGTAGCGCGGTAGTTCCACATCTCACGATAGTCCGGTCGCCGAGGAAAGCTGATGTAGAGGGAGGGCATGGCTCATCAGTAGTGAACCGTACCAGTGATTTCACCATTTTATTTGATTCTTTCAATTTTGATTGACTGCAGGATAAGGGCTGTAGAAATAATTTTTAATTATGTTTTAAGAGAAAAGTAGCATTTTTAAAATAATATTTTGATAATTTTCAATGATGGCACTAAGTTAACGATATTTCAAATGGAATCTCCCAAGATAGTTATTACTGGAATTAGAAATTGCTGTGGGGTTCACCACTGATGAGTAAAGCCTTCCCATTTATATTTTCACACTTCAGTTCACCAATTGTAGAATTTTATGCTATGTCATTAAAAGTATCCCACAACAGCACACACACTGTAACAGAATAATTCATTCATCCTCATTGATAGAGACATTTCTAATGGTGTACACCCATTTATGTAACATAAAATTGATGATATTCATGTACCAAACCTCTGCCTTTAATTATACATCAGAATGATGCACTGTTCATCATCTTAGTAAAACATTTACTAGTAATGATAAAGAATGAACCACAACATCAGTTTTGGCAAATTCAGACAAGAAGCCAACAACCTGTATACCATGGTTTCAAGCTTTGGCCCTCATCAGTGGGAGAGTGCCTCTTTTGGTACATGAATATCATCTTCCCACAATATTGTATTCTATTATAGCCTGAAAATTGGTCCTTGCCACCCTACAATCTTTAACACCTTTTTGGCAGATTTCATACCCATCTTGTAGGATGTTATGAAATTGAAGCCGCCCCTGTACTGATGAGGGTCAAAGCCATGGTATACAGGTTTCCTTTTTGTCTGAATTTGCTAAACCCGGTGTTGTGGCTTATTCCTTATCACCACTGAACATTGCATCGTTCTGATGTCTAATTGAAGGGAGCGGTGCCTCTTTTAGTACACCCATTCATATTTAGTCTTCCTACCTCTGAAGTAAAGTCCTGAACAATGTTTGTTTGTTGCCCAGACCATCACTCCCCAGATCAAGGACCTTCTAGGGGGAGGGGACCTACGTAAGCTGGATGTTGGCCCCACCTTCAACCCCACCATCTCCCCGCCCACAAGGAATTAGCCCCGCCTCTTTTCTCTAATTGGAGGAGATAGTGGTTGACTTTTGTGTTACTCGTCTCTATGTATAAAATCATATATTTAGTCATAAAGTAAGTCATAGGCTCACTTTTATGATATCTCAATATTGGTAAATTATAATAAAAAAAACTCTAATTCCAATTTGTTGAGAAGAAGAAAAATGAGATGATCTAGTCAAGTTGAGTGTCTTATAAATTGTGATACTTGAGATAAAAATTGTTACATATAGTTTTATCTAGAGTGTAAATAGCTTCTTTCCTCAATGATAAGGGATTTATTTGGAAATGAAATTAAATGCATTTGTGATATTTTTGAAAATTTATAAATACAATTATTATTAGTTCTAAAATTATTTTGCTATTTTCTAGGAATTCCTAGTATGTTTAAAAAAATATTTTATTGAGTGCATATTTTGTTTTAAAATAAAGATTTTTATTTGTAAACTTGATTGTTTTTTTTTTGTAAACCATTTTTAACACTTGGAATCTTGATCAAATCTGTTCTATATCCTATTTATTTATTGTCACCTTCCATTGACTCTATAGAATACTGTGGAAGTCCAAAGATGATAGTGTTGTGGAAGAAAGCTGTGGGAATTTAATAGATTTATATTTCTTAGCTGATCATTTAGGACTTGGTGAGTCCTGTACATTGCTGGGTAGGTGGACTCAACTCCATGGATAGGAAGTCACCCATACAGAGTGAAGGCCACTCTACTATTTGGACACACCTTGTTACACTAATTGTATTCTCCAGTGTAACAGTTGGTCCCCAATGTCACACAGCAGTGCTTGAAATGATCTCTTCTCTGTGGCCAAGAAAGACTGTTACTGTAGATAACCACTATCTATACTTATATAGGGCTTTATGTTGGCGAAACATCACAACAATACTATAGCAAAGGCCATCTAAAGCCATAAACCTGGACAGATGGAGCTCATTTGGAGAAAGAAAATTCAAACCTATGGGCCTCCTCATAGCCATAATTAAAAACTTGTCTAAAAGGTACAACTTTGAACCCTTATACAGTATCATCCTCTCTTGATGGAAAGTTGTCCCACTTGAGGCTCAAATGATGTGGGCTAACATCTGTGATGGGATTATAATACCAGGTATTTTTTGTAAATTTGTGGAGTTTTTTTATTTTCTCTCTATCTCTCGGGAAATCAACACTTTTATTTTTAATTCTTGAGAACTGTCCCTTTAATGGAGAGTTGCTAATTAGTAAAAATGTACATTTTGTCAATAAAACTGTCTCCTTTGTAGAGAGGTGCCCTCAAGCAGAAGTGTCCACTCTCATGATATTTTACGCTAAATATATTTATAAATGTGCTAAGGTATATGGTGATATTTGAATGTCTTGAGAAATGACTTTCTAACCTGGAGAGTTTTTAAGAAAGTGTATATTATGATTATAAACACAAGGTAATAAGACCAAATCCAAATAAATAAATAGTGTGTGACGTTTCGGTAACAGCATTGTTACCATCTTCAGACAAAAGTACTGAATGAGAAATTTTACCACAGCATGGTTTAAATAGATACAGTTATCAAGTGTGTAAACAATATAGCAGATAAGAATAATATAATTTTCTGAGAAACACAGATAATTATTCTTAGAATTAAAAGTGGAAAAACCCACTATTCTTTTTTCATATAATTAAAAGCATATCTATAAATATCATTTATATTTCCTCTTTCCTCCATTCTGTTAATTGTAGCACATTTCTTTTGAATGAAAAAGGCTTATATAAATTGTCTCTTAAAATATTTTTCTCATAATCTAGTATCTTTGTTTCTTTTAGGTTAAAATTATTATGCCCTGTGATTTTTCTATGTTCTACAAGTGCAGAATTATCAATTTTATCCCATTTCAGAGCATATTCATGGTTTTTCATTCTTTCTTTTAAAGTTCTGGATGTTTGTCCTACATAGCATTGGTCACATTTTTCACATTTCACTTCATAAATTAAACCTGCTCTTTTTGGTAAGTGAGTGTTCTTATGGTTGTTGATATATTGAGAGATAGGGTTACATGGTTTCCATGCAATTTTTATTTTTTCATACTTTTTGAATATATTAGTAGAATTTCTCTCTCTCTCTCTCTCTCTTTCTCTTGCAAACTTTTGATTTATAAATGGCAATGTGATAAATTTGGCTTGTTTGTTTTTGCACTTTAGATTTATAATTAAAGTATTATTCTCATATTTTTGGTTCATGTCCTCTATTATTCTATCTATCAATTTGATGGGAAAATCTTCATTGATTAGTTTTTTTTTTTTTTTTGATGTTGTTAATTTCTATATTTCTTTTAACTGTATCATTGATGAGTGTAAAAGTTCTATATATAAGAGCTTTTACAAATCCTACTTTTTGGCTGAAATGGTGCTGTGAGCTATAGTTCCAATAGGTTCCTGTCAGCCAAAAAGTAGGATTAGTAAAAGCTCTTATATATAGAACTTTTACACTTTACACTTTTACATGCGTTTCGCGTTGTTGGCGCTCGTCAGCGTGGAGTAGGCTGTAACCACTGCGACCAAAAAGATTTTTGGTCCTAGTGGCTTCTTGAGAAATCAAGAAATGGGTATTTAAGGCCAAACTTGCATAAATACACTATTGTTTATTCATATATATGTTATATTAAAATTATTTATTTAAAATGTTAAATTAAAATATTTTATTTAGAATTATGTTAAATTTTATTTTGTTTAAATATATATTTCATAGATAAAATTATTCTGTTAAATCGGCCGCCAGAGGTCATGCTTCCATATAAAATCTGATTGTTGTTCTTCCCCGTTGGCCGACCCAAAACTTTGTAATTATGTAAATAATATTCAATTTTATTTATTCTTACGCCTTAAGCCAGGCAGTACTTTTTACCAAATTATGTTTTTATATATTCATTTAGCACAATAAAAACAATTACTGATCAAAACCAATATTTTTATTATTATTCAATCAAGAATTTAGCCACGACTGCACCACCATAGCATAATCATCAATATGATCCAAAACAACAGAAATCTAATCTTATCTTTTATTTTTTTTAAATATAATATATATATACAGTAAAACCCCGCTAATACGAACCATGGAAATAATGAACCTTCCCTTATAACGAACACACGCCGATTCCCAATTCCATTCCATTGAAAATACCATCGTTAAAACTAACTTTGCGATTTTTAGAATAACAAACTACCCCTATAACTAACCTATTTTCGGTCCCAAAATGATAAAATCTATTTAAAATACTACGCTTATAACGAACTTAGAATTGTAATTAAAAAAAAATTAAAGCAACAAAATTTTGAGCATGTTTCAACTCACAGATCGCAATTTCAAAGCAATAAATTTAGCGGCATTGTTTGTTTTGATTTTCGTACTTTATTTTTGCTGTATGTTGTATAAATTTTAACACATTATACTTTTTATTAAATAGAATATATTTGCATCATGAAATTTAAAATATAAAAAATACAAATGGCTTCCAAAATGAAGAAAACAAAGGCATTTTAAAACAAAAGCGTTATTTCTTTAAAAAAAAAAGGCCATTTTCAGAACTTTTCAAAGTGAAACAACACAGGCAAAATGTTAAGAACATATTAAAATAAGAGAATATAACATTTCTAATATAAGAGATAAAATATAAAGCTATTAAAAATTGTTACAAAGAGGAATCATCTCAACTTTTTCTGAGATCGTACATTTTAGGGCTTAAAAAAAAGTCCGAATAAATGGTCCCGTGATGAAACAAAAATTATTTTTATGCCATTAACTATGGTGAATTTAAAGCCAGCAATGGTTTGCATGACAGGTTCAAAACAAAAGGAAATCTAGACTTAAGAAGAATATGTGGAAACATGAAATAGAAGAAAAACACATTTACTTTATTTGAATGGTGCAATGCTTGAAGAATGCTTTGAAGCAACAAGGTGTTAGGGCCATTTTTCCAAGTAAACATTGTATTATATAATGTGATAATGATGTTTTAAAATCATTTTATATCTTTGAATATGTAATTAATAAAACTTTGGCTAGGATTTGTCTTGATTTTTAAATTAGACATAGAGGTACATGTATGTTAATGATAAGAAGAACCTATCATCTAATGATTTTTTTTATTATTCAGTATTAATGTAAGAAAATAGGTCAATTAAGGGAATTAAAACAAAGTGACCACTATTAAGAGGCAGCCTCTTCCGGTGTGTATAACTGTCCTTTAATTATACGGTCTAAAAATTTTGAAAAGTAAAAAAAAAAATAGCCAAACCGTGGCTATAGTGAACCGTGGCTATAGTGAACCAAAAGCTCTGTCCCATACGTTTTTATTATTTAAAACCACGCAACAAAAATAACTGGGGTGAAATTTTGGAGGTTGGAACGGATTAATGGTAGTTCAATTGTTTTGTATGGGGAAATTTGCTTTGAGATACGAGTAATTCAAGATACGAGCAAGGTTGCGGAACGAATTAAACTCGTATGTCGAGGTACCACTGTATATTTGATTATTTTACACACAAAAGTAATTTTTAAATACAAGGTGGGATCAATAAATAAGGTGAATTATAATTTATTTAAAAAATAAGAATGATATTAAAAATTAGGACTTGATTTATTCAAAATAATCACCTTGGCTTTCTATACATCGTCTCCATCGTTCTGGTAACTTGTAAATATCCTCTTTATAGGCACTCTTAGGAGGCGTGTGAAAAAAATCTTGCACCACTTTCTGGACATCTTCATCCGAGTCAAATCGCTTTCCCTTTAACTCCTCCTTTAGTAGTCCAAAAAGGAAATAGTCGGAGGGGGCTAGGTCTGGACTATATGCAGGATGTTCTAAAACTTCAAAACCTAATTTAATGATTGTAGATACAGTTTTACATGATGTATGCGGCCTTTGAAACCCGAATACGGTTAAGTTTTTGGTCCAAATTAAGGAAATGTGGAATTCGTCCATTTTTGAACTCGTTAACCCATTTATAAATGTTTTTTTGAGACAAACAAGACTCACCATAGATATTTTTCATTCTTTGGCACATTTGAGATGTTTGAATACCTTCTGCATTAAAGAAACGAATAACTGCACGTTGTTCAAGCGTGGTGCAATCCTTCAAGGGAGCTTCCATTTTAGTTTATTTATAAGTCTCACGCCGTGCGTGGGAAAAAAGAACAGAACACCTTAAATAGTCTCTCGATGTTATATTTTAATATTCTGTGGTTTAAATTATTTTTGCTTTTTCAATTTTTAAGAAGTAAGATAATTCACCTTATTTATTGATCCCCCCTTGTATTTACTATATACTGAACCATATAATTGTATATATAGAGACTGAAATATCTGCCAAGGCTTCATAAAATTAACCTTAAAATGAGGTCCAACTGGAGAATTCTATAACAATCACAATCTTTTATATGAAAATTTACTTAAATTATTTTAACCTTTGTTGAAGAGATGAAAGGAAATTAGTTGTACCAAGTTTCCTCACTGGCTTGTTTATCTGTGTATATGTTTACATTGGAAGTATAGCCAATAGGAAATTTAATATTTATGGGGCTTTATGTAAATATAGGACCATATGTTCCTATGAATGGACAAAGATCTTCATCAAAATGGTCAGATTTTAGGTATAAGTACGAGTGCATTTGATTTTGTGTTGAGGGCCTAAAATGTTCTTATTTTGTTTAAAGGTTCATGCCAACTCTCTCCAAAAGAAATAAAGGATGAATTATCAGCAAGGTGAAACATTTTATTTTAACAAGATTACTTTAAACCTTTCCTAGATATCAAGTCTTTACAGAAAGTGGTATTGAGATCAACATTTGGTATCTTAGCTTTATTACAAATGAAATGTGCATAATACTGTAGAAATATTTTTCTTGATTGAATTAGAAAAGTTGAAAGGCAGTTAGACCAAATTAATCGGAGAAATATCAATATAGGCATTCAAGTCTAATGATAGAAACAAAATGTTACTTATGTTTACTTATTTGGTCCTAGTCTTATTACTATCTCAACCATCTTTAAGCCAAGTTGTGTCAACACTATTATAGAGAGTAAGCTGACCTGTATGTTGGAGTAGGCCCATGATGACAGCCGGTGTCAAATAGCCACAGTTCCCAAGTCAAGATGGCCGCAGGAGAGGTACACACAGTGGGTGTTGAGTCGCTAGGCCCCGGGTTAATTTATCCCAGTTCTAGTCAAGTCCAAGCTTGATCTCAGCCAAAAAAGTTAGCATGACAAGCATGCCCAAGGCTTCTGTGCAACAAGGCCCTCCACCATGTCGGAAGGAACCCTACTCTCTGTCAAATTACCACTGATAGCAAGAGTGGTCTTCCAGAAGTGTGGCCAAAAAGTGATGCCAGGAAAACTGGGCTCATTTCTTCACCTCCAAGGTAATAAACGGGGGAGGGAACCTCATGGAGCTAATTTTCTTTTGCCTGTAACAAACCCATGTGTTAGAATCTTGATACTATTTATGTGTATGGGTGATATCTAACACTGAGTGTGGTTAGTAGCACCAATGTAATGTGTCTGGCCCAATATTTTATTTTTTACTATATTTGAATATTTAGTATCCTTTGAAGCCTTTATTTAATTGACAAAGGTAGGCCATTATCGTGCTTACAATTCAAGTATGCTGTTACAAAATATAAAGTATATACTCCTATCCTTAACTTATTCTACTCCCAATCATATATGGTAAAATTAAAGCAAAACATATTGAGTAATCTGAGAAATGAATCATCTTTAAAAGTGAAAAGATAGGAAAGGGATAATAATTGAGAAACAACTTTTGAAAGTGGGTCTCCTCACCTCTGGCAGTATCCGTCAGCCTTACCACTGGTGGGGGGACATTCCGGACTGACCAAAGAGGTCCTATAATATCTAACCCCAAAATTGAGAAACCACTTCTAAAAGTGGGTCTCCTCGCCTCTGGCAGTATCCGTCAGCCTTACCACTGGTGGGGGGACATTCCGGACTGACCAAAGAGGTCCTATAATATCTAACCCCAAAATTGAGAAACCACTTCTAAAAGTGGGTCTCCTCGCCTCTGGCAGTATCCGTCAGCCTTACCACTGGTGGGGGGACATTCCGGACTGACCAAAGAGGTCCTATAATATCTAACCCCAAAATTGAGAAACCACTTCTAAAAGTGGGTCTCCTCGCCTCTGGCAGTATCCGTCAGCCTTACCACTGGTGGGGGGACATTCCGGACTGACCAAAGAGGTCCTATAATATCTAACCCCAAAATTGAGAAACCACTTCTAAAAGTGGGTCTCCTCGCCTCTGGCAGTATCCGTCAGCCTTACCACTGGTGGGGGGACATTCCGGACTGACCAAAGAGGTCCTATAATATCTAACCCCAAAATTGAGAAACCACTTCTAAAAGTGGGTCTCCTCGCCTCTGGCAGTATCCGTCAGCCTTACCACTGGTGGGGGGACATTCCGGACTGACCAAAGAGGTCCTATAATATCTAACCCCAAAATTGAGAAACCACTTCTAAAAGTGGGTCTCCTCGCCTCTGGCAGTATCCGTCAGCCTTACCACTGGTGGGGGGACATTCCGGACTGACCAAAGAGGTCCTATAATATCTAACCCCAAAATTGAGAAACCACTTCTAAAAGTGGGTCTCCTCGTCTCTGGCAGTATCCGTCAGCCTTACCACTGGTGGGGGGACATTCCGGACTGACCAAAGAGGTCCTATAATATCTAACCCCAAAATTGAGAAACCACTTCTAAAAGTGGGTCTCCTCGTCTCTGGCAGTATCCGTCAGCCTTACCACTGGTGGGGGGACATTCCGGACTGACCAAAGAGGTCCTATAATATCTAACCCCAAAATTGAGAAACCACTTCTAAAAGTGGGTCTCCTCGTCTCTGGCAGTATCCGTCAGCCTTACCACTGGTGGGGGGACATTCCGGACTGACCAAAGAGGTCCTATAATATCTAACCCCAAAATTGAGAAACCACTTCTAAAAGTGGGTCTCCTCGTCTCTGGCAGTATCCGTCAGCCTTACCACTGGTGGGGGGACATTCCGGACTGACCAAAGAGGTCCTATAATATCTAACCCCAAAATTGAGAAACCACTTCTAAAAGTGGGTCTCCTCACCTCTGGCAGTATCCGTCAGCCTTACCACTGGTGGGGGGACATTCCGGACTGACCAAAGAGGTCCTATAATATCTAACCCCAAAATTGAGAAACCACTTCTAAAAGTGGGTCTCCTCGCCTCTGGCAGTATCCGTCAGCCTTACCACTGGTGGGGGGACATTCCGGACTGACCAAAGAGGTC
The DNA here is from genome assembly GCA_030710605.1 of Cordylochernes scorpioides. NCBI lineage: Eukaryota > Metazoa > Arthropoda > Arachnida > Pseudoscorpiones > Chernetidae > Cordylochernes > Cordylochernes scorpioides. The sequence continues at coordinate 15,889,141 of CP092880.1, read as the reverse complement.
CTATAATATCTAACCCCAAAATTGAGAAACCACTTCTAAAAGTGGGTCTCCTCGCCTCTGGCAGTATCCGTCAGCCTTACCACTGGTGGGGGGACATTCCGGACTGACCAAAGAGGTCCTATAATATCTAACCCCAAAATTGAGAACCACTTCTAAAAGTGGGTCTCCTCGCCTCTGGCAGTATCCGTCAGCCTTACCACTGGTGGGGGGACATTCCGGACTGACCAAAGAGGTCCTATAATATCTAACCCCAAAATTGAGAAACCACTTCTAAAAGTGGGTCTCCTCGTCTCTGGCAGTATCCGTGAGCCTTACCACTGGTGGGGGGACATTCCGGACTGACCAAAGAGGTCCTATAATATCTAACCCCAAAATTGAGAAACCACTTCTAAAAGTGGGTCTCCTCGCCTCTGGCAGTATCCGTCAGCCTTACCACTGGTGGGGGGACATTCCGGACTGACCAAAGGGGTCCTACCATAGCTAACCCTACAATTGAGAAGCCACTTGTGATAGTGATTCATATCACAATAACAGAATCCATTAGCCACACCTCTACCATTGCCATTGAGGAGTCACCCAAACCTATCAACTCTTCATTAACTCTTATTCAGAATTTGCCTCAGTTTTCAAAACCATCAAACCTATTCAATTCCAACAAATTAAAACCATTTTTCATATCCAAATCTCTTGACTATAATTTAAATGTTAATTTGATGCTTGCTATAATTTGATCTCATACTCAAATATACATTAGCTTATTTCAGTTCAGAATCAACTTTATCTTTAAAAATTTATTAAAGTACCATACAGGAGATATATGCCTATAATTAACTCATGCAAACTGTGGTCAAATTATCTTCTTGCGACAGCACAAATGTTAAAGACACTTTTGCCATAGTGCTTTTAAGATGGCTAAAAGTGTGATATTGCAACTGCAAATGCTTGCATCAATGTGTCTGCAAAATCTCACAAGATTTGTTTTTTAGTTGCAAAGCAATTTTGATATCATTCGTTCTATAACCTAAGAGGTCATAGGTCACTGATTTCGACTATTTCTTAAATAAAATATCAACAACCCTTTGTTTAAATACAACTTAATCACAAAAATTGAATCATATTGCCATTGGGCGGGACAGCAGTGTTGTAAATACATTCACACCAAAGCTAAAAGTGATACATGGTGGCTTGTAAATGCTGGTGGTATGTCAAATGCCTTTACAAAGATATGAAGATTGTAAAATCACTGGTTTGATAACCTCAGTGTCTGCAAGTGACCAATCTAAACAATCAGTTGTTTTGTAAAGTAATATTGTGTTTTTAGAAGGAACTTAACAGGAAAGACATGCATGCCTTTTAAAACTTTATCAGCTAGAATGCACAATGAAAAAGGTTTAAGCCTAAAAGCAAAAAAAAAAACCTCCAATTCTTCAACCAAAATTGATTTAATTCATATAAAATATTATCCTCTATTTTCCTAATTTATTTACTTTATTTTCATTGCATTAATTTACTTAAAATAAAATAGTACTAAGAATTTTTCCTGTTGAAAAAAGGAGGAAGATAGGAGAGGGCACTGAACACCGGAGGATTTTTATTAAACCGATCACGGTAAGATAACACAACTAACTAACCAAGACATCCATCTATATATACACCGCAACACACCACAGAGTAACCGGTCACTGGTCAAAACAATTATATCATGAAATCCGAGAGAATTGCCATTTTAACACTTCCTCTCAATTCATCAGAGTTCTACATTCCAAATCCAGTGACGTGTTTTTCATACAAAAACCTTGGTAGGCCTTTAGTAAGGATGTCGGCAACATTTTCTTGGGTTGGTGTGTGGACGACCTCGACAAGTCCATCGCTGCAAATGCTTCTGATGTAATGCCATTTGATGTCAATATGCTTAGTTCTGGCATGATAAACCGGATTTCTCGCCAGCTGTTGAGCACCCTGGTTATCCGTCTTCAGAACAGTCGGTCCATTCAGCAATTCACCAAATCCCATCTCGTCCAACAGCGCTCTAAGGTAGACTGCCTCCTTTCCTGCTTCACAAAGTGCGATGTACTCAGATTCTGTGCTCGAAAGAGTGACAGTCTGCTGCTTCTTCGATTCCCAGGCAATTGGACCTCTTGCCAAAAAGTAAACAATTCCCGTATGAGATTTTCTATCCACGAGGTTTCCACCCCAATCAGCGTCGACATAATCATGAAGAGCCTCATTAGATTTCCTGTAGGTAATCCTCAAACATGAGGTGCCCTTCAAATAGCGGAGGACACGCTTGGCAGCATTCCAGTGCTGTCTCCTAGGATCACTACTGAACTGTCCCAAAGCACTAACTGCATAGGCTATATCGGGCCTTGTCGACACTGAGAGATATATCAATGATCCAATCAGTGATTGGTATTCTACCTTTTTCACTGGCTCATTCTCACCTTCTATAGATGAAATTTTTGTTAACTTGGAGTTCGAGTCCATGGGTGTAGAAATAGGCTTTGCCTCTTTCATCCTATATTTCGCCAGAAGTTCTTCAATATATCTCTCTTGATCTATGGATATTGAACCATCCTCTTTCATTTGTATCCTTATACCCAGGCAACAATTTATCCCTCCAAGATCCTTTATTTTGAATATTCTCTTCATACTTTCTTTAAAGGATTTCAACGTGTCTTCTCTTTCAGCCGCAATTATCAGATCATCAACATAGATTGCCACCAGGAGAATACCTTCATCATGCTTGATATAGACACAATTGTCAGATTGAAGTTGCTTCAGTCCCAAATTCTTTAATTCATTGTCAAGCTTTTCATGCCAAACTATTCCAGCTTGTTTTAACCCATAAATGGCCTTCTTGAGTCGACATACCTTCTCTGGATATTTTCTTGAGACGAAGTTTTCCGGCTGTGTCATATAAATTTCTTCTTTAATTTCTCCATTTAAATAAGCAGATTGAACGTCCATCTGATGGAGTATCAAGTTGTATTCAACAGCCAAGGCTAAAAACATTCTAATAGTACTTTGGCGTACTACTGGGGCAAAAGTTTCCTCGTAGTCTATTCCGTACTGCTGTGAATAGCCTTTTGCTACTAGGCGAGCCTTATGGCGCTCAACAGAACCATCACTATTGCATTTCGTTTTGAATACCCATTTGGTTCCTATGATGTTTCGATTCTTAGGGGGATCAACCAATTCCCAAGTTTTGTTCTCAATCAAGGAATCAAACTCTTCCTCCATTGCTTTCTTCCAAAAATAAGAATCTTTTCCAGACAGCGCTTCCTCTGCGTCTTTTGGATCTGGGGAGTATTTCGCCTCTAGAAGTTCTTGCGTTGACAAATTGGCTGTAGGGTACTCCTTTCTTGGTCGGCCAGGTTTTCCTGTTCTAATATATCTTGGTCGTCCTCTTCCTCTTCTTAAAATGACCACTTCACTTTCTGACGGCTCGTCCACTAAATCAGACATCTCTAGATCCGATTCACTTTCAATTTCAGTTTGTGATTTAGCTTCGGACGTGCTTCCCTTTTCTTCAACTAGAGGAATTTCCTTGACAAAAGGATCTTTTTGTGGACTAACATCGATTTCAATGACATCATTCCGAATTCTTGATAATTCTGGTTCAATAAAACGTACATCTCTACTTTTATAATTGTACGTGTACCAGGCTTCCAAAGTCTGTATGCCTTAGATTCTGTGAAATACCCTATTAACTTGTATTCCTCACTGCGAGGTGCGAATTTAGATCTATTCGGCCTATTATTCACGGCAAACGATTTACTTCCTATAATTTTTAAATGAGAAAC
>CP092880.1:15820292-15885238 GCA_030710605.1 Cordylochernes scorpioides | reverse complement strand
GAGCCGGCGAACCCCAGCAGAGAAGCTCAACTGACTCCTCTGGGACAGGGGGCCGGCGAACCCCAGCAGAGAAGCTCAACTGACTCCTCTGGGACAGGGGGCCGGCGAACCCCAGCAGAGATATACGACCACGGGCCGCTCTGGAACCAGGGGCTAGTGGACCCCAGCAGGGAAGAAGCTCCAGAGTCTGCTCTGAGAACGAAACTAGTGAACCACCATCAGAGAGGAAGTTACAGAAACTAGCCTGGGACCTGAATCTAGAGGAATACCTGAAGAGGAAACTCCACAGACTTGACTGAAGGACGGTAGACACCAGCTGACCCGGGGAAGTTCAAAGCCATCACTTCAATGATGGATCCCAAAATGAGCTCAATGTGAACAAATATGATCTTTCCCCTTCTTACTTCTTTCCTTCATGATCTAAAATATTTCCAAATTAAATAAACATTGAGCCTAGAAATGTACAATTTGATGTAGAAAATAAACGAGAAAAGTAACTGCTTTCATGATTATTTTTAGGTTAGTTTTCAATGTTAATTTTTGCAGAATATTTATTTTTTATACGAAAAATCGAAAAAATTACATATATATTAAACAGTACTAATGCTATATCCAGTTTCATATATAATATAAATATATGATTTTGATGTTTGATATTAAACTAATAAAAATAAATTTTAAAAAATTGAGGGGATGCTATAGTAGATGCTATAGATTTAAAATGTTTACATTTTAATGTTTAAAATTTGGCGCTATAGAGAGGAAAGCACTATTTAGAGGGGGCTATAGACAGGCTTAACTGTATATATAGATGTTATAAATAAAGATGAATGAGATTTTCTGCTTGAATTTAGATCATGTTGAGATTAATTGAGGATTATGCTATGTTAATGTAGTCGTGGTCAATAATCTTGAAATAGTTTTGGTCAGTAATTTAATTGAACTAAAGGATATGTATATAAAAACATAATTTGGTAGAAGTACTGCCTGGCTTAAAGCGATTCGAACAATAAAAAACAGATTATTTACATAATGTACAAAAGTTTTGAGCCGGCCAGCGGGAAACAACAACAACAAGTTTTTATAATGAAAACGGCAACCTCTGGTGGTCGATTTAGCAGAGTATTTTATCTATGAAATATATTTGAAAAAATATTTTTATAACATATATATACTAGACTAATGACCCGGCTTCGCCCGTAAATTACTCCAAGTGCAATTTCCTTCATACTGAAAGTACATAAATAATAAATATTAGAAGTGCCATTGAAAAGCATTACAGAAGTAACACATAAACCACAGATAAAAAGTGTGTGTGATGGCAAAAATTGTATTATATTAGTGTTTTGGTATTTGATGTAATTATTATTTGCAATCCATTTAGTTGTTCCAAAATCAATATAGTTTACAATAGATGGCAGCTTTTTCACCCAACCCCCGAGGTAACCGCCCCAGCCGCAGGATTTGGTCTTATCTCAAGTGTGTATACTGTGTACTTGATAATAGTAACTATTTAAAACATTCTGTGGTATTTTATCTCATTCAGTACTTTTGTCTTTAGATGGTAACAACACTGCTACCGAAACATCGCACACTATTCATTGATTTTCGTTTGGTCTTATTACAGTAGAACCTCCATGAGAGGACACCTCTCTACAAAGTACACTTTCATCACCAAAATTACCAGTTTTACTGATAGACACCTCTTCCTAAATAACACTTTAGCTCTGCAAATCAGTGTCCTTTACAGGGAAGTTCTCCTGTACCTTGAATTTCTAGATTATATTGTAACGAGATTTTTTTATTTACAGTAAATTTAAGGTGAATGTTTCTATTAGTAAACATGTAAATAATGTTATATGAGGGGAATTATCTAGTTAGTTGTGAGGAAAACATCACTCACCATCAATGGATAAAATAGAACTGTGTCTAATCCTGACAAGCTGCTAGTATTTATCAGTATTAAGTATTTGGCTAACTTATATTTGGTTATGAATGTAACATAGCATTCAGTGCTATATTTAGTTAGTCCTGGTGTATAAATTGGTGACATTGAACTGTGCAGGAGTGAGGTCAGCCAGGACCAGTGGTGGTAGTGAGCACCCCTCGGGTATGACATCATTTAATTTACCAATAAAATCTAAACAAACACAAGAATAGATGCAATGCAGTAGAACCTCCATGAGAGGACACTCCTGCTAAAGGACTCCTCTCTTTAAAGGACAGTTTCATTGACAAATTTACTAATTTTACTATTTAGCAACTCTCCAGCACAGGACACCTCTCTCAAAAGGACACTTTGTTTCTGCAAATTGGTGTCCCTTACAGAGAGGCTCTAGTATAAACAGTTAAACCCTGCTAATACGAACCCTGGATATAGTGAACCTTCCCTTATAACGAACCTAAGGCGAATCCTAATTCCATTCCATTGTAAATACCATCGTTATATTGAACTTTGCGATTTTTAAAATAACAAACTACCCCTATAACAAACCTATTTTCAGTCCCAAAATAATAAAATCTATTTAAAATACTATGCTTATAACGAACTTAAAATTGTAATTTAAAAAAATTAAAACAACAAAATTTTGAGCCTGTTTCACCTCGTGTACCGCGATTTCAAAAAATATTTAGCGGCATTATATGTTTTTATTTATTACCAGTTGCAAACAAGACACGCTATATCCGATCTGGATAATTGTGAGTGAAACTATTTACAATAATTATTTGTTTTGATTTATTTTTTACCAGTGGCAAACAAGACACGCTATATCCGATCTGGATAATTGTGAGTGAAACTATTTACAATAATTATTTGTTTTTATTTATTTATTTTTTACCAGTTGTAAACAAGACACGCTATATCCGATCTGGATAATTGTGAGTGAACTATTTACAATAATTATTTGTTTTTATTTATTACCAGTTGCAAACAAGACACGCTATATCCGATCTGGATAATTGTGAGTGAAACTATTTACAATAATTATTTGTTTTGATTTATTTTTTACCAGTGGCAAACAAGACACGCTATATCCGATCTGGATAATTGTGAGTGAAACTATTTACAATAATTATTTGTTTTTATTTATTTATTTTTTACCAGTTGTAAACAAGACACGCTATATCCGATCTGGATAATTGTGAGTGAACTATTTACAATAATTATTTGTTTTTATTTATTACCAGTTGCAAACAAGACACGCTATATCCGATCTGGATAATTGTGAGTGAAACTATTTACAATAATTATTTGTTTTGATTTATTTATTTTTTACCAGTGGCAAACAAGACACGCTATATCCGATCTGGATAATTGTGAGTGAAACTATTTACAATAATTATTTGTTTTTATTTATTTATTTATTTTTTTTTTTACCAGTGGTAACAAGACACGCTATATCCGATCTGGATAATTGCGCGTGAAACTATTTACAATAATTATTTGTTTTGATTTACACACACACATTCTATTTTTGCTGGTTATACTTTTTATTAAATAGAATATCTTTGCATCCATTAAATTTGGAATAGAAAAAATCAAATGGCTTCCACAATGAAGAAAACAAAGACATTCTAAAAACAAAAAGGTTTTAACTAAAGGAAAAAAAAGAAGCCATTTCCAAACTTTTCTAAGTGAAACAACACACGGAAATTTTCAGAACAAATGTTTAAATAAGAAAATATAACTTTATATTGAAAGAAATAAAAAAGAAAGCTAATAAAAATTGTTTCGAAGAGAAATCAACCTCATCTTTTGCCACGATCGCACGTGTTAGGTAGGGTAAAAAAAAAAAGTAAACATAACATTTAAAACTTTCCCAAGTAAACATGTATTATATAATGTGATAATGGTCAGGATATGCCTTTTTATTTTTAATATCAACACCTGGCCTTTTTATTTTTAATATTTTTTTCTTATTGTTTTTTCATGTGTTAAGCGTATTTACGCAAATTTGGCCTTAAATACCCCTTTCTTGGTTTTTCAGGAAGCCACTGGGACCAAAAATCTTTTTGGTTGCAGTGGTACAGCCCACTCCACACTGACGAGCGTGAAACACATTTGTGGATGGCTTTTTTTTTTTTTTATAATCAAGAAAATGGGTTGGCCAAATATCAGGGAACAGGTTAAATCAATGAATAATTGATTTCTATTCCACCAGATGGCGGTCTGCCTTCTGAAAAGCACATGTGCTCCTGGTCAGGATATGCCTTTTTTTATTTTTAATATCAACACCTGACCTTTTTATTTTTTATATTTTTTCTATTGTTTTTTCATATGTTAAGCGTATTTGTTATCGATATCTTAATTCTGTTGTCAATCCCTAATACTAAATGTCAATTAATAAACACATTTTGTGAGTTAAAAAAGTTATAAATCTTTATATATTCACAATATAATTCAATAAATTTTAAAATAACAATTGAATTTCAAAGTGAATAATTTGAGAAATGATGAGAAAACAAAACAAGATGTTTTAAAATGACAAAGGGCTTCAAAAAGCACTCGTTAATTGTGTCCCACAATATTCAACAACAAAGAATTCCATTTAAAAATTTAGAATAAACCGTAGAACCTCCCTATGAAGGACACTTAATTACAAAACCAAAGTGTCCTTTACGGAGAGGTGTCTTCTTACCAGAGAGTTGCCAAATAGTAAAAATGGTAAATTTGCAAATGTAAACTGTCCTTTATAGAGAGGTGTCCTTTAGCAGAATTATCCTCTCATGGAGGTTCTTTTGTATTATATTTATATCATGAATTACATGATAAAGCACAATTTGGATTATAGATTATAATAAAAGAAAACAAGACCTAATCCAAATAATTTATTAGTGTGTGACGTTTCGGCAACAACATTGTCACCATCATCAGACAAAAGAATAAATGAGAAAACATGTTACAGCAAGTTCTTATATAGTCCTGTTATCAAGTGTTTAAACAAGATAACAGATAAGGAAAATAGTTTTTAAGTCAACTTGAAATATTCTTCTTAGAATTAAAATTCATTCAGTACTTTTGTCTGAAGATGGTAACAACACTGTTACCGTAACATCACACACTATTCATTGATTTGTATTTGGTGTTATCTCAAGTGTGTATACTGTGTGTACTTGACAATAGTAACTATTTAAAACATGCTGTGGTATTTTATCTCATTCAGTACTTTTGTCTGAAGATGGTAACAACACTGTTACCGAAACATTACACCCTATTCATTGATTTGTATTTGGTGTTATCTCAAGTGTGTATACTGTGTGTACTTGACAATAGTAACTAATTAAAACATGCTGTGGTATTTTCTCTCATTCAGTACTTTTGTCAGAAGATGGTAACAACACTGATACCAAAACATTACACCCTATTCATTGATTTGTATTTGGTGTTATCTCAAGTGTGTATACTGTGTGTACTTGACAATAGTAACTATTTAAAACATGCTGTGGTATTTTATCTCATTCAGTACTTTTGTCTGAAGATGGTAACTACACTGTTACCGAAATATCACACACTATTCATTGATTTGTATTTGGTGTTATCTCAAGTGTGTATACTGTGTGTACTTGACAATAGTAATTATTTAAAACATGCTGTGTTGGAGTTTAATTTATTATTACTCGGCGTAAATGGTTTTATTATATTTGACCAGGAGTGCCTGGTCACGTGTGTGTGTTTGATTGTATATATACAATCAAACACACACGTGACCAGGCACTCCTGGTCAAATAAATTAAACTCCAACATTCCTCCCCGAGTTGATGGGTCACATCAAGTTCCGGAAGGGCCACCGGAAGCAGCACCAGCCTCACCAAGGGTCCTCAGAGCATTCCAACTGGTGTCCGCACGGAAACAACCCGCACCAGGCCGTCCTTCCCAGGATATGTCTCCACCACTCTGCCCATAAGCCACCTTGCAGGGGGCATTCTTTCCTCTTTTATCAATACTAACGTATTGATGTTGACATTGGGAGAGATGGTCTTCCACTTAGTTCCATCATTAGCTAACACGGCAGCTAGTTCTTTTAATTGATCCTGAGCCAGATAGAAACGTGAACGTAACTGTCGTGCAGCTCCTACAAAACCCGTTCCTTGATCACTATATAGCCGAGTGCAATGCCCTCTTCGCGCTACAAATCGCTTGAAGGCCAACATGAAGGTGGGTGTAGAGGCATCTGTGACCAATTCAAGATGTACGGCTCGGGTCACAAAGCACACAAATAGACAGATGTAGCCCTTTTCAGTCTTTCGGCCTCTACCCTTGGACATTCGAAGGTTCAAAGGTCCAGCACAATCTACACCACTTATTGAGAAGGGTTTACCCGGTGTTAATCTCTCCTTGAGTAAATCGCTCATTAGCTGGCCTTAAGTGACGCGATTGTATCGACAGAATGTCACGCACTCTCGAATGCATATTTTCACCTTATCTTTTACTCTCAGCATCCAATACTTCTGTCTCAATGTGGACAGCATCAGGTGCACACTTCCGTGCATAGTCCGCATATGAACCGCTTGAACAATCATCTGAGCCACCTTTCCTGATGAAGGCAATAGTGCAGGATGTTTTCGTTCATATGTCATAGATGGAGCCCATTTCAATCTACCGCCGACTCCAAGGATTCCTTGATCGTCGAGGAACGGTGCTAACCATAAATCTTGCTTGTGCGCCTTACTGATCCTAAAGTGGTCAAACTTCTTAGCTCTTCCCTGAAATGCTGGAACTGAATTGATTGAAGTACTCTCCGATGAGCATTCCTCAGTTCAGCTGTTGTTAAGTGCGACTGATATCGCTCCGCGCTGTAGCAGCAGTTATGGCAAAAACGCAATATCCAGGCCACCTTTCGTATATATCCATTAAAGGTCAAGCTTATCTCTCCGATAGCCACCAAGAAAGGTGTTTCACTGATGGCATTTCTGGGCCATTCTGTTGATTCTGCTGATAACCAGGTAGGTCCTGTCCACCAGATGGAAGACCGTTTCAGCTCGGACCCCAGAATTCCTCGCCTGGCAATATCCGCTGGATTATCTCCTGTGGGAACATAGCGCCACTCCCTGACCTGTGGACAACTCTGAATCTCCGCCACACGATTGCCGATGAAAGTGGGGAGATTTCCAGACATAGTTCTTAACCAACTCTAGACTATGGTAGAATTAGACCAACAGGTAGCACTCTCCAGTTTGATATCCAACTCTTCCATTATATATTTCACTAGTCTGGTCAGCAGAAGAGCTGCGCACAATTCTAAGCGTGGAATTGACATCTTCCGCATGGGAGCCAACTTAGTCTTTGATGCCAACAGTCTTACACTGACTCCATCATCATCAGTGGGAATTCTTATGTAAACAGCTGCCGCATAGGTGTCTTCGGAGTCATCACCGAATCCATGCAATTTTACTCCCTGGGTATTCCTTCCGAGACCTAACCATCGGGGTATTCTCAATCTTCCTATGAAATTCAATTCCTTTCTAAACTTAGTCCATGTCTCAATCAATGATTCATCCATCGGATCATCCCAATGTAATCCCGTTATCCACAACCCTTGAACCATTATTTTTCCTGTTACAAGGACAGGTGCCAACCATCTTAAAGGATCTTCTAACCTGGCGATGAAGGAAAGCATTTCGCTTGTGGTAATCGCCGATGTCTTTTCCAACGACTGAACTTCATATAAGAAACAGTCTTCACTTTGGATCCATCCCAAACCCAATGTCCTTATAACATTGGACTGTTCAAATGTAATCCCTTGTGCGCAATGTTCTCTTCAAATATCAAACGATTACCCTAAACAATTATTTTCGAAATAGGCATTTAAGGCCTATAGTAAAATCCAACATTTGTAACTTTGTTTCTCGGCAACATCACAATGATTTGATCAATTTCTTTAGTATCTGCGGGTTCTAGGGCTTTGAAGGTGATTGAGGCTGGAGAGCGTTCGTTACTTCCAGTGTCTTCCTCTTCCAAGTCTATGCTGGATTCTTCTTTCTTCATGCAAGGTATTTTTGAAGATATGGCTTTAGGGCTCTTTGTTTGAGCTCTTACCTCTACATCGCTTGAAGCCCCCACTCCAGAACCCTCCACATCAAGAGGCTCTGAAGGTTGAGAATCCTCAACTGCAGACTTTTCGTCAGAATCTTCTACTGCAATTTCTGGAACCTCTTGAGAACCTTGAGCTTTACCTTTTGAAGAATCAGGATCTGATGCTAAGGCATCGTCTGCAGGCTTAGAGGTATCGTCTGAATGCTCAGAGGTATCGTCCGAAGGCCTAGAGCAGTTATAGGATTCCGAAATCTTCTTTAGAGATCTCAAACCACTCAATATAATAGTCCTATAATCTACAGTATTCGCAATCCTTTCCAGTTTAGCACCTTTACCAGACTTTTCTGGAGACTTGTCTCCTAAATTAAGATTTTTCTCTGAAGTAGGCACTTGCCCTTTTGGAGAACTGGCTGTAGTATACAATATTGGAGTTACTACAGCTCCAGAAACAGTTTACTTCGATACAAGTTGCATTTTATTGTTTGGAAGATATTTGCCAATTGAACCTTTTTCTATTGTTTCTCTGTTCACATAGGTGATCCGGATGGTACAACCCTGTTTAGAAAGCGTTTTACTTTCTCCAACCTTTGCATCATCATTCAACTATTTCTTTTTCTTCCGGATTTTTGAGGTATGGGGCACCTAATTAAAATCATCCACAACCATTTCCTTCCCAAAAACCATCAGTTGTCCATTTTCTTCTTCCACAGAAATCTGAGGTAGTCCCAAGCATTGTTCTTAATGGCCATCAACCGGAAATATCTTTTCAGGTCGGCCAAAACCCCGAATTTATTCTCCCGAAGTTTTATCCTCACTTCAGGGATTCTTCTCAGCAGACTGGGTCTCCTCCTCAAATACCGCTTTAAGGCGAGTCCGCATTGTCCTGCATCTAGCCCTTCTGCTACCCTTGAATCAGTACCTTGTTCTGCCTCTAGCTTTCTTGCCACCTTTGAATCAGTACCTTGTTCTGCATATAGCAGCTTCACTTCTTCAGTGTTCTTTGAATCCATTCCTTGTTCCACATCCAGCCCCTTCTCTTCATCTGCTTCAACGGATTCTTTCCCAACTTCAGCCCTATGACTTTTGTCAGCTTCTACAACAGACTTTTTCTCGACTTAAGCATTTTTACTTTCTTCAGCAAAATGCTTTTTTACTACTTGAGCCTTTTTACTTTCTTCAGCAAAATGCCCTTTTACTACTTGAGCCTTTTTACTTTCTTCAACGGCAATCTGCTTGGATGTCTCTTCTACCATTTGCTCGGATGATACCACAATCCCAGCATCTTCCTTAATAGAAGCTGGATCAACTCCTTTCATCAAGGCAACTCCTACAACCCTTGGCTTCTTACTCATCCCGACTTCTAAACTGCTTCCATCGCAGATCTTCAAATCCAATTTGGGCAATCGGCAAACTCTTGTTCCAGGCAGCGAGCCCTTTTCTGAACTAGCACCATGGAGGGCTTCCGTATTTTTCGTCAGAGAGTTGAGGAAATGATTTATTTCATTTTCAAGATCTATCCACTTCCCATAATAATGGATCACTGTATCCTTCTCCTCCTCTAGTACCTTGTAATGAATCTCCTTATCTTCTAGCATCAATTCCCAGATCAACTTATCTTCATCCCGGATCTTCACCATATACTCCTCCATTATTCTGTAATTAATTCTTACGAACTTCTCCGAGGGAGCCTCCCCATCCAATTCTGCCTCCATGCTTTTAATCAGTTTGGAAATATCGTTCTTCGAACGGCTCTACTTCTTAATGCTCGCTTCATTCTAAACTTGCCTTTTGATCTTAACTTGACGTAACTTAACGCACTATACCTCGGCCTTTTCCTTTTTAATCCAATTTGCAAAACTTTCCTAAAACCTTATTTACATAAATTCTTTTTTCGAATCTTGCTTAAATTTGCATAAGCCTCTTTATCTTTATCTTCTTCAATTCCTTTAACCTATTTAGGCTTCTTTAACCTCTTTAGGCTTCTTCAACTTCTTTAACCTCTTTAGGCTTCTTCAACTTCTTTAACTTTAACCTTAGCCTAAATCCGGCTCGCAAGGACCAAAATGTTAAGATATCTTTTTCATAACTTATGAAGGCCGTTATCTAGAGGACTGTAACTTTGATGTTATCTAAATGACACCCTTATGGTGTTTCCAAAGCCTCTGCCAAAGAGAGAATAAAGGCACGACCAGTACTATTCACACACCCGTTTTATTTTCAAGCACACTATATATACAATCAAACACACACACGTGACCAGGCACTCCTGGTCAAATATAATAAAACCATTTACGCAGAGTAATAATAAATTAAACTCCAACATTCTTTTTTTTTTTTTTTTACATTGGCATGATCCGATGGATGAATCATTGATTGAGACATGGACTAAGTTTAGAAAGGAATTGAATTTCATAGGAAGATTGAGAATACCCCGATGGTTAGGTCTCGGAAGGAATACCCAGGGAGTAAAATTGCATGGATTCGGTGATGACTCCGAAGACACCTATGCGGCAGCTGTTTACATAAGAATTCCCACTGATGATGATGGCGTCAGTGGTAAGACTGTTGGCATCAAAGACTAAGTTGGCTCCCATGCGGAAGATGTCAATTCCACGCTTAGAATTGTGCGCAGCTCTTCTGCTGACCAAACTAGTGAAATATATAATGGAAGAGTTGGATATCAAACTGGAGAGTGCTACCTGTTGGTCCGATTCTACCATAGTCTAGAGTTGGTTAAGAACTATGTCTGGAAATCTCCCCACTTTCATCGGCAATCGTGTGGCGGAGATTCAGAGTTGTCCACAGGTCAGGGAGTGGCGCTATGTTCCCACAGGAGATAATCCAGCGGATATTGCCAGGCGAGGAATTCTGGGGTCCGAGCTGAAACGGTCTTCCATCTGGTGGACAGGACCTACCTGGTTATCAGCAGAATCAACAGAATGGCCCAGAAATGCCATCAGTGAAACACCTTTCTTGGTGGCTATCGGAGAGATAAGCTTGACCTTTAATGGATATATACGAAAGGTGGCCTGGATATTGCGTTTTTGCCATAACTGCCGCTACAGCGCGGAGCGATATCAGTCGCACTTAACAACAGCTGAACTGAGGAATGCTCATCGGAGAGTACTTCAATCAATTCAGTTCCAGCATTTCAGGGAAGAGCTAAGAAGTTTGACCACTTTAGGATCAGTAAGGCGCACAAGCAAGATTTATGGTTAGCACCGTTCCTCGACGATCAAGGAATCCTTGGAGTCGGCGGTAGATTGAAATGGGCTCCATCTATGACATATGAACGAAAACATCCTGCACTATTGCCTTCATCAGGAAAGGTGGCTCAGATGATTGTTCAAGCGGTTCATATGCGGACTATGCACGGAAGTGTGCACCTGATGCTGTCCACATTGAGACAGAAGTATTGGATGCTGAGAGTAAAAGATAAGGTGAAAAGATGCATTCGAGAGTGCATGACATTCTGTCGATACAATCGCGTCACTCAAGGCCAGCTAATGAGCGATTTACCCAAGGAGAGATTAACACCGGGTAAACCCTTCTCAATAAGTGGTGTAGATTGTGCTGGACCTTTGAACCTTCGAATGTCCAAGGGTAGAGGCCGAAAGACTGAAAAGGGCTACATCTGTCTATTTTTGTGCTTTGTGACCCGAGCCGTACATCTTGAATTGGTCACAGATGCCTCTACACCCACCTTCATGTTGGCCTTCAAGCGATTTGTATCGCGAAGAGGGCATTGCACTCGGCTATATAGTGATCAAGGAACGGGTTTTGTAGGAGCTGCACGACAGTTACGTTCACGTTTCTATCTGGCTCAGGATCAATTGAAAGAACTAGCTGCCGTGTTAGCTAATGATGGAACTAAGTGGAAGACCGTCTCTCCCAATGTCGACATCAATATGTTAATATTGATAAAAGAGGAAAGAATGCCCCCTGCAAGGTGGCTTATGGGCAGAGTGGTGGAGACATATCCTGGGAAGGACGGCCTGGTGCGGGTTGTTTCCGTGCGGACACCAGTTGGAATGCTCTGAGGACCCTTGGTGAGGCTGGTGCTGCTTCCGGTGGCCCTTCCGGAACTTGATGTGACCCATCAACTCGGGGAGGAATGTTGGAGTTTAATTTATTTGACCAGGAGTGCCTGGTCACGTGTGTGTTTGATTGTATATATACAATCAAACACACACACGTGACCAGGCACTCCTGGTCAAATATAATAAAACCATTTACGCCGAGTAATAATAAATTAAACTCCAACACAGCATGTTTTAAATAATTACTATTGTCAAGTACACACAGTATACACACTTGAGATAACACCAAATACAAATCAATGAATAGTGTGTGATGTTTCGGTAACAGTGTAGTTACCATCTTCAGACAAAAGTACTGAATGAGATAAAATACCACAGCATGTTTTAAATAATTACTATTGTCAAGTACACACAGTATACACACTTGAGATAACACCAAATACAAATCAATGAATAGTGTGTGATGTTTCGGTAACAGTGTTGTTACCATCTTCAGACAAAAGTACTGAATGAGATAAAATACCACAGCATGTTTTAAATAATTACTATTGTCAAGTACACACAGTATACACACTTGAGATAACACCAAATACAAATCAATGAATAGTGTGTGATGTTTCGGTAACAGTGTAGTTACCATCTTCAGACAAAAGTACTGAATGAGAGAAAATACCACAGCATGTTTTAAATAGTTACTATTGTCAATACACACAGTATACACACTTGAGATAAAACCAAATCCAAATCAATGAATAGGGTGTGATGTTTCAGTAACAGTGTTGTTACCATCTTCAGACAAAAGTACTGAATGAGATAAAATACCACAGAATGTTTTAAATAGTTACTATTGTCAAGTACACACAGTATACACACTTGAGATAACACCAAATACAAATCAATGAATAGTGTGTGATGTTACGGTAACAGTGTTGTTACCATCTTCAGACAAAAGTACTGAATGAGATAAAATACCACAGCATGTTTTAAATAGTTACTATTGTCAAGTACACACAGTATACACACTTGAGATAACACCAAATCCAAATCAATGAATAGGGTGTAATGTTACGGTAACAGTGTTGTTACCATCTTCAGACAAACAGACAGAATGAGATAAAATACCACAGCATGTTTTAAATAGTTACTATTGTCAATACACACAGTATACACACTTGAGATAACACCAAATCCAAATCAATGAATAGTGTGTGATGTTACGGTAACAGTGTTGTTACCATCTTCAGACAAACAGACAGAATGAGATAAAATACCACAGCATGTTTTAAATAGTTACTATTGTCAATACACACAGTATACACACTTGAGATAACACCAAATCCAAATCAATGAATAGTGTGTGATGTTACGGTAACAGTGTTGTTACCATCTTCAGACAAAAGTACTGAATGAGATAAAATACCACAGCATGTTTTAAATAGTTACTATTGTCAATACACACAGTATACACCCTTGAGATAACACCAAATCCAAATCAATGAATAGTGTTTGATGTTTCGGTAACAGTGTTGTTACCATCTTCAGACAAAAGTACTGAATGAGAGAAAATACCACAGCATGTTTTAAAAAGTTACTATTGTCAAGTACACACAGTATACACACTTGAGATAACACCAAATCCAATCAATGAATAGTGTGTGATGTTTCGGTATCAGTGTTGTTAACATCTTCAGACAAAAGTACTGAATGAGATAAAATACCACAGCATGTTTTAAATAGTTACTATTGTCAATACACACAGTATACACACTTGAGATAACACCAAATCCAAATCAATGAATAATGTGTGATGTTTCGGTAACAGTGTTGTTATATATATAATATATATTTACATGTCTTCAAAAATCCAGGTTCTATTATTTTATAAATAAAAACTCTGATCCCCTCACATTAAATCATTATGCACATTTCATTCTAATGGGTTATAGTTCTATTATTTGAAATATGACTCAATTAAAAAAAAAGTTCCAAATAAAAAATCAAATTCTCATCGCGAGTAATCAAGTTAAAAAATACTGAAATATTCAAATTTATATAAAATGTGACTTAAATAAAAATGAGGGTGTAGGATGTCATCATATAAATTGATAGAAGAGATAACTTTATGAAACTCTATATCTTAATTATCAGTTTTTCCTATCTAATTACATTATTAGGTAGAGTTGAACATTTATTGGAAAAATATATATAATATTACAACTTATTTTTTAGCTGTCATTCTAGCAACATATAATAATTCTAAACTCCACCTTTGCCGGTCCCAAGCCCAGATGAAAAAGGAGGAGGGGGAGCAGTAACAAGCTCACTAAAAAACCTGGGCTCAGCTGGCCCGGCTGATAGTACCCTGTAAGGGCTTCTGATCCAGGGATACAGGATGAGCAGCGTTTGTACTCCATGTTAGGAGCAGCTGCACATGGCGTCTGTTCCTCATGTCAGAGGCGGCCATTTCTTTTGGAGCTAATTCGGCCTGCCACTGAGTAGTGCTCCCAGTCTTAATGACACAGGCAGACACATTCTACTTCACACAGTCATGATAATTGTCAAACAGACACCATCACGGGTCACAACTTGATAACCTAATATTATTGAGTGGAGATAGGAAAGAAGATAATAATTCTAAGGCCTCAATTTCTAATGTCAGAATTATTTCAACCATGGTTATAACAATGATATACAATTACAATTACAATTATTTTATTTCAAAAGCGCTATATCCCGCAAGGGATACTTGCGCCAAACAAGGAGAAGAGTCTATTTACATGAGTTATTTACATTATTCAACGAATAAAAACATTAGAGATCCAGATTTTGTAGAAATTTTAGAATGTATTTACAAAATGAATTGAACTTTAGATATGAATTTTTATTGGAAATCAAATCGTTTAATTCATAAACAACTAGTTCATTCTTCATTCTATAATCTTGAAATGCTGGGCAGTCGATCAGTAGATGTCTTGAGGTTTGTTCCTCCATACCACAAAAGCAACTTGAATCCTCCACTGCCTTTATTCTATTTAAAAAACTTTTGAAATTTCCGTGGTTTGTAACAAATTGAGTATTATAAAAATTTGGACGAAAGTATTTAGGGATTTCTTGGGGAAAAAAGCTTAAGAAAGTATTATTTGCTTCGTTTTTCAGAACATTCATTCTTGATTTGAGAAAGGTATCTATAATTCCTGGAATAAATGGGTCATAAATTTGTTGATCATCTGTGGATAAGTTTCTCAGATCAGATATCATGATTCTGGATTCGATAAAGTCTGAGATCAGAGGAATGTTGGCCAAACTATGAACACAGCTATATGATGTGGATTTATAGGCTTGTATACACCATGTCAGTATTTGATATTGGGTTGAATTTAATTTTTGTAAACATTTTTTATTTAAATATTTGAACCAAATTTCGGCTCCATATGTAAGTATTGGTCTAAAAATGGATTTATATAAAGTTAGCCTTTTCTGGGTGCTTAGACCCCAAGATTTCCCGCAAATTGAGAAAAGATAATTTTTAAAGCGTTTTGTACGATTTACTATTTCTTCTATGTGGTATGTAAAATTTATTTTGTTTTTTCTTCTGTGATTTGCAATTATTATTCCTAAAATTTTGGTCTTCAGAGTTGGTATGATTATTTCATTATTAAATTTGATTTGGATTTTTTCTTTGTTATGTAAATAAAGTATATTAGTTTTTTCTAGACTTATTTCAAGTTTGTTACTCTTACACCATACATCAATCGTATTTAATGCCTGTTCTATAACTAATTTCAGGTCTTTGCAATTGTTGTGCCAGCATATAATTGAAACATCATCCGCATAACATACCACTTCACTATTAGGAACTTGATATTTGATCAAAAGATCGTTTAGTAATATTATCCATAGTAGTGGAGATAGCGGGCCACCCTGCGGACATCCCTTTGTAATTTGTTTATTTATTGTTAAGTTCTCATATGTAAATTTCGTTTTCCTCGATTTGAAATATGATTGAATAGTCCTTATTAAACTTTCCGGCAAATTATCTTCATCTATTATTTTTAAAATCGCAGGCCACCATGCGTTATCAAAGGCTCCCGCAATATCTATTGTGACCAGAGCTGTCAGTTCTTTGGTTTTGTGTTCCATTATTATATCGATTATATTATTCAAGGCTGTAATAGTAGATTTTTACTTGATGAATCCATGCTGTTTGGGACTTAATAAATTGTTTTGCATATAATATTCATAAATTTTCTTTTTAATAACTTTTTCGTAGATCTTAGACAGATTAGATGTTAACGAAATAGGTCGATAGCTTTTTATTGATTCGACGTTAGATTTGTTTGGTTTCATTAGAATTTTTAAAACTGTCGTTTTCCATTCCCTTGGAAAATATCCCATCTGAATACATTTATTTAATAACGAATGTAGCACAGGAAGTATCAGAGTCTTTGAGTATTTTATCATGTTATTACTGATATTATCTTGACCTGGTGACTTTTTAACATTGGTATTGTCAATTAGATATTCTATTTCTTCGGTATCAATATGGATAGCGCTTGAATTCCTTAGAAAAGGTTCGTAACTTCTAACCAATTCTTGTTGTTGGTTGTCTTGATCAATTCTGTCATCTGCAATTAATACATTTATTATGTCTGTAATGCGTTTTTCTTTTTCTGATTCTTGATTGTTGTCTATTATGGGAAGTCCTTTTTGCTTGTTTGAGGATTTGAGCTTTTTGAAAATTTTATATGCGTTACCAAAAGGATCATTTGATTCATTTTCTTCGATGAAAATTTTCAAACTATTTCTCTTTGCTTTCTTTATCATATTATTAAATTTGTTTCTGACTTGTTTAAATCTTGTTGCATCGATAGTCTTACTGTGATAAAATAAGTTTCTTACATAATGAAAATGTGTTTTCATTAGTTCAAGTTCTTTATTAATAATGATTTAAATGTTGACTTGTAGAGAGTTGTATTGGAGAGTTGAGATATTGGTGTGCAGTGGTGTGCAACCACAAGTCCCTGAGCAGCCCCTGCCAGGAGGAAGTGGAGTGGGCCTTCAGAGAGCTGTCCCAGACTGGGGAGGAGACCCTCAGTCAGGAGCAGCTGCTGGCTGAGGGGGAGGAGAAGTTGGCTAAGTCTGACATGGTGGAGCTCATGGCCTGTCTGCTTCCCCCGCACCTGGTGCCCATGGCCGCTCAGAGGTTCTTGCCTCAGGTAGACATGTTCTCTTTAAAAAACTTATGTTAGAATCTAGATGGAAAGTTTGCCGGGAGGATATTGATCTATTGATCTCTCTCCCATCACCGACCCGAATTTGCTAGTTTGGAATAGCAGTCAATAGGCAGCATCTAGCTTTGACGACTATTTTGACGGGAGAGGCGACCTTTATCTCTATAGCGCTGCATCCTCCTAGCAAAATTTCCATCTATATTTCGTCCATAGACTTGGCCTAGCCACTTTGTCAGCTAAACATCTCTTTGGCAGATTGTGAAGATTCCATAAGATCCCTCGTGGATCTCATGGAATAAAGTCCACTATGGGCAGACGAGAGCCATTAGTTCGAAACCATGGTCTCTAGATGGACGCTTCTCAGTTTGTTAAAGCTGGCGTTGTGGCTTTGTCACTGACACAAGCTAGTTTGCTGTGACAGTCAATAAATGGCGTCTTGTTTTGACATCTATTTTGACGAGAAAGGTGATCTTTATCTTTTTAAATGTTATGATCTGTCTGATAAATGACCACCTCCAGAAGAGACCAGGGATATCCATGTTTTATAAATGGTCTCTCAAGAGAGTAGTTCAATACAAAGATGATCAACACAGTCTCTACCATGTTACAAAGTAACAGAACACAATAGTGCCAACTGTGGGTTGAGGATTGGATCATTCAGTGACATTTCTCTTAGTCCTACAGGACCATTACTACAATTAGTGAACAGAAGAGGTTCAGGAAGACTCATCAGTGGTGAACTTTCCAAACTAACTTGACAATCTATCAGATTATTGTAGCTTTTCTTTTGTTCATTCTTATATTCTGAAGATATATTTAAAAAATGTATATAGAAAACATCGAACTGCTTTTCACATGTGTAGACATGTGGTGCACTTACAGTAAAATCAGTCTCCAAATTCTACCCACCATGATTATCATGGCCTGTACCACGTGTGCTAGGGATAATAAAAAAAGTAATAATAATGAAAGTAAAGTAAAAGAATGAACCACAAGATGTGCTTCTTATAAATTCAGTTTGCTTTCTAACATCTAGGGGGCCCAGAGACCTGAGGAAGAGTTAATACTTGAAAGCTAGCTGAACTTACGATGATAAGAATCACCTTGTGATTTAATTACTTCCATTGTCCATTCTGCTTATAAAGTCTGCATTGGAAGGTTTATTCTTAGTGTTTTAACAAAACTATGAAAAGAGGCTTCTATATTTGTAGAAATTTCAGATTTTTTTTTATTCAAACATAAAAGCCTGTTTGGGCAAGATAAGTTTTTTTTTAATTATTATTATCTATAGTACACATGTGGTACAAGCCATTATGGTGGGCAGTAGTTGGTGACTGCTTTTACTGTAAAAACACCACATGTCTACACATGTGAAAAACAGACTATTGCACTTATAAATGTGCCAGAGTCCTTTTTGGTTACTTGCACTCATTAGTGGGGTTGGACTTTGGCAAGAATCAGGGGCCATTGGAGCAGTTTTTTTTTTTTTAATTGGAAAAAAGTGCTCAATGTGGGATTTGATCCCGGGTCGTAGTGGTCAAAAACCAATAGTTTAGACCAGTGATTCTCAACCTTTTTTTTGTTGCGGCACTATTTTAAAGATTTGAAAATTTGGCGGCACAATTTTAGAATTTCGCGGCACACTTTTGCTAACTTGAATGCAAGAAAATTCAAATTATGTATCAATATTTCTATGCAAAATATAAGTAATATACATCTCTAACATTCAATTTGCTAATTTCGTTATTTTAAAAAGTAAAAAAATGAAAAAGAAAAAAAGAAAAACCAATACAAACGTGAACATAATCATATGACTAAAATTCGGCGGCACATTTTTAGAATTTCGCGGCACACAAAATTACCGCGGCACAGTGGTTGAGAATCACTGGTTTAGACCATCCTTCTACCAACCCTCTTGGCAACATAAGGTCTTTTTTTTCTTATCCCTAGTACACGTAGTACAGGCCATGATAATCATGGTGGGTGCAACATAAGTAAATGGAATAAATAACAGCATCTTTATATTGAGAATGATATTTTTATATATTGTAAAGCCCGTCTTAGAGGTCACCTGTCTTGAGAGTTTTCCTATTTTATTGTTATTAGTGTCAAGTTTGACTATTTGGACAAATATTCTCCAATTTTTGCTTATATAGTTTTCTCAGCAGTGCTTGATACAGAAGTGGTTTACCAGTGCCTTCTTCCCTCTATACTGTTGGCCAAATTAATTAGCATATTCCGCCTTTTGGGGCGATTTCTCCTCCTTGGGAGCAGAAATTTATCACTAGAATAAAGTCTTGTCCAGGCTTTAAATCACTCCCCATTTCAACCCTTGTCTTAAGTGTCACTTGTGTGTTAGTGGGAGAGAACCATGTGTTTTTCCAATAATACAGTTTTCATCTGATTCTGTCTAACACATTCATGTCTATATTATGTTTAGCCCCTATATATTTGTGTTGGAATATCCTATAGCATCATTGAATTGGTTTAAGAATTGTGTATGTTTATTGGAGCCAATTTTATTCAACCTGTCTAAGGAGTTAGCCTTTCTTGCAAGTGCATATTTGCCTGAAACCAAATGGGTGAATCTGAAAATTCTAAACCTATATTTTAACGCTATACTTTTCTTTTTAAATATAATTAAAATTTTATTTAAAGCCCTTACACCCTGCAATGAATAAAAATTGAAAGAGGGAGGGCATGACTCATCAACAGTGAACCGTAGCAGTGATTTCACCATTTTATTTGATTCTTTCAATTTTGATTGACTGCAGGATAAGGGCTGTAGAAATAATTTTTAATTATGTTTTAAGAGAAAAGTAGCATTTAATAATATTTTTATAATTTTAAATGATGGCACTAAGTTAATGATATTTCAAATGGAAGCTCTCAAGGTAGTTATTACTGGAATTAGAAATTGCTGTGGGGTTCACTACTGATGAGCCAACACCATTGATGAGCAAAGCCTTCCCATTTATATTTTCACACTTCAGTTCACGAATTGTAGAATTTTATGCTATGTCATTAAAAGTATCCCACAACAGCACACACACTGTGACAGAATAATTCATTCATCCTCATTGATAGAGATGTTTCTAATGGTGTACACCCATTTATCTCTATATATATATAAGTCAATGTCTGTCTGTTTCGCGATAAACTCAAAAACTACTGAACCAATTGGTACCAAATTTGCATGTCGCTTTTTATAAACCTAAGGAAAATATTCTGCTACATTTTGATTAGTATTTTTGGCTATTTCTTTTTTTCATTTGAAGAACTTTTTTTTTACGCTGAGTAATCCGGAATGGAATGAATACCCAAATATGGCCATTTTTTATAAGCATCGGTGGTTCAGTGGTAGAATGCTCGCCTGCCACGCGGGCGGCCCGGGTTCGATTCCCGGCCGATGCATTTTTTTTTTTACAATTTTTAAAACTCATTTATATTATATATATTATGAATATATATTATTATATCAACTATATTAATCAAATCAAATACCTAAACACTAATATAATACAATTTTTGCCATCACACACACTTTTTTCCTGTAGTTTATGTGTTACTTCTGTATTGCTATTCTATGGCACTTCTAATATTTATTATTGATGTACTTTCAGTATGAAGGAAATTGCAATCGGGGGAATTCTCGGGCGAAGCCGGGTCATTCATCTAGTGTAACATAAAATTGATGATAATCATGTACCAAACCTCTCCCTTTAATTATACAGTGGACCCTCGGTTTGCGAGCATAATCCGTTTCAGAGCCATGCTCGTACTCCAAAACGCTCGTAGTGCGAAACTAATTTCTTATTTTTAATAATTGAAACTCGGGCAATTCTTCTTGCTACGAACAATTGCACAGTTTCCCACATTTTACATATTTCCCGAATCTGATCTGAAGGGAGGGATCCCAGTGAATTTTCATCAATCACGATTACGGGCAACCATCACGAGTTGCTCGTAATGCGAAATTTCACTCGTAATCCGAGGTAAAATTTTTCAAAAAATTTTGCTCGTACTGCGAAAAGCTCGTACTCCAAGGTGCTCGTAAACCGAGGGTCCACTGTACATCAGAATGATGCACTGTTCATCATCTTAGTAAAATATTTACTAGTAATGATAAAGAATGAACCACAACATCAGTTTTGGCAAATTCAGACAAGAAGCCAACAACCTGTATACCATGGTTTCAGGCTTTGGCCCTCATCAGTGGGAGAGTGCCTCTTTTGGTACAATAATATCATCATCCCACAATATTGTATTCTAATAAAGCCTGAAAATTGGTCCTTGCCACCCTACAATCTTTAACACCTTTTTGGCCGATTTCATACCCGTCTCGTAGGATGTTATGGAATTGAAGCCGCCCCTGTACTGATGAGGGTCAAAGCCATGGTATACAGGTTGTTGTCTGAATTTTCCAAAACTGGTGCTGTGACTTATTCCTTATTTAAACAAGGTAAAATCCTCTGGAATAAGTTGGTAAAGAAAACATTCAAGACAAAGAGGATGAGTTTCTTTTTATGAACATGCGTTCGAGCTTTCGGGCATAATGTCGCCCTTCAACAGGAATAAAACTACAAATAGAATCAAGATACTTCTATATATATACAGGTGATTAGCATAAACAAGAAAACTATTATTTTTAGAGAGATAAAATTTAAGTTTTATGTATGATATACAAAACAGGAATCATGAGGGGCGTGGAGCCCGTAAGCTTGCAGCCCGTGCATTTCAATAAAAAATTTCTCTCTTCGTTTTATAGCTATTTACAATACAAAACAGGTAATAGGAGAAATGTAATTATGTTAATATATGGTTTAATCTATTAGTAAAGAATCTATAGGTTGTTGTGTGAACAACTTATGTAAATAATTCATTATAAAGTTCCGAAATATCAATGTGCCTATTGATGCTATTATATTTCAGAGATAGCAGAAATAATGACCCTAGATCCCTCATAGCCCAGCACATTTCAAACACAGGACATACTTTTAATACAATAGAACCCCGTTCGCATTTTTCTAACATTCAGCATAAATATAAAAGATTGGTTGTAGAGGCGCTGCTATCTCTGAAATATAATAGCATCAATAGGCACATTGATATTTCGGAACTTTATAATGAAATATTTACATAAGTTGTTCACACAACAACCTATAGATTCTTTACTAATAGATTAAACCATATATTAACATAATTACATTTCTCCTATTACCTGTTTTGTATTGTAAATAGCTATAAAACGAAGAGAGAAATTTTTTATTGAAATGCACGGGCTGCAAGCTTACGGGCTCCACGCCCCTCATGATTCCTGTTTTGTATATCATACATAAAACTTAAATTTTATCTCTCTAAAAATAATAGTTTTCTTGTTTATGCTAATCACCTGTATATATATAGAAGTATCTTGATTCTATTTGTAGTTTTATTCCTGTTGAAGGGCGACATTATGCCCGAAAGCTCGAACGCATGTTCATAAAAAGAAACTCATCCTCTTTGTCTTGAATGTTTTCTTTACCAACTTATTCCTTATCACCACTGAACATTGCATCGCTCTGATGTCTAATTGAAGGGAGCGGTGCCTCTTTTGGTACACCCATTCCTATTTAGTCTTCCTACCTATGAAGTAAGGTCCTGAACAATGTTTGTTTGTTGCCCAGACCATCACTCCCCAGATCTTTGTCAAGAACCTTCTAGGGGGAGGGGACCTACGTAAGCTGGATGTCCCTTTTGTTGGCCCCACCATCTCCCCGCCCACAAGGAATTAGCTCCGCCTCCTTTCTCTCATTGGAGGAGATAGTGATTGACTTTTGTGTAACTCAACCCTATGTATAAAATATAAGATTATATATTTAGTCATAAAGTAAGTCATTGGCTCACTTTTATGATATCTCAATTTTGGTAAAAAAAAAAAAACTTTAATTCCAATTTGTTGAGAAGAAGAAAAATGAGATGATCTAGTCAAGTGTCTTATAAATTGTGATACTTGAGAGTAAAATTGTTACATATAGTTTTATCTAGAGTGTAAATAGCTTCTTTCCACAATGCTAAGGGATTTATTTGGAAATCAAATTAAATGCATATGTGTTATTTTTGAAAATTTATAAATACAATTATTATTAGTTCTAAAGTTATTTTACTATTTTCTAGGAATTCCTAGTATGTTTAAATATATATTTTATTGAGTGCATATTTTGTTTTAAAATAAAAATTTTCATTTGTGAACTTGATGTTTTTTTTTTTTTTTGTAGACCATTTTTAACACTTGAAATCTTGATCAAATCTGTTCTATATCCTATTTATTTATTGTTACCTTCCATTGACTCTATAGAATACTGTGGAAGTTCAAAGATGATAGTGTTGTGGAAGAAAGCTGTGGGAATTTAATAGATTTATATTTCTTAGCTGGTCATTTAGGACTTGGTGAGTCCTGTACATTGCTGGGTAGTTGGACTCAACTCCACGGATAGGAAGTCACCAGTGTCCATACAGAGTGAAGGCCACTCTACTATTTGGACACACCTTGTTACACTAATTGTGTTCTCCAGTGTAACAGTTGGTCCCCAATGTCACACAGCAGTGCTTGAAGTGATCTCTTCTCTGTGGCCAAGAAAGACTGTTACTGTAGATAACCACTATCTATACTTATATAGGGCTTTATGTTGGCGAAACATCACAACAATACTAAGGCAAGGGCCATCTAAGGCCATAAACCTGGACAGTGGAGCGCATTTGGAGAAAGAAAACTCAAACCTATGGGCCTCCTCATAGCCATAATTAAAAACTTGTCTAAAAGGTACAACTTTGAACCTTTATACAGTATCATCCTCTCTTGATGGAAAGTTGTCCCACTTGAGGCTCAAATGATGTTGGCCAACATCTGTGATGGAGTATAATACCAGGTCTTTTTTGTAAATTTGTGGAGTTTATTATTTTCTCTCTATCTCTGGGGAAATCAACACTTTTATTTTTAATTCTAAAGAACTGTCCCTTTAATGGAGAGTTGCTAATTAGTAAAAATGTACATTTTGTCACTAAAACTGTCTCCTTTGTAGAGAGGTGTCCTCAAGCAGAAGTGTCCACTCTCATGATATTTTACGCTATATATATTTATAAATGTGCTAAGGTATATAGTGATATTTGAATGTCTTGAGAAATGACTTTCTAACCTGGAGAGTTTTTAAGAAAGTATATATTATGATTATAAACACAAGGTAATAGACCAAATTCAAATAAATAAATAGTGTGTGACGTTTCGGTAACAGCATTGTTACCATCTTCAGACAAAAGTACTGAATGAGAAATTTTACCACAGCATGGTTTAAATAGATACTGTTATCAAGTGTGTAAACAAGATAGCAGATAAGAATAATATAATTTTCTGAGAAACACAGATAAGTATTCTTAGAATTAAAAGTGGAAAAACCCACTTTTTTTTTCATATAATTAAAAGCATATCTATAAATATCATTTATATTTCCTCTTTCCTCCATTCTGTTAATTGTAGCACATTTCTTTTGAATGAAAAAGGCTTCTTTAAATTGTCTCTTAAAATAATTTTTCTCATAATCTAGTATCTTTGTTTCTTTTAGGTTAAAATTATTATGCCCTGTGATTTTTCTATGTTCTACAAGTGCAGAATTCTCAATTTTATCCCATTTCAGAGCATATTCATGGTTTTTCATTCTTTCTTTCAAGGTTCTGGATGTTTGTCCTACATAGCATTGGTCACATTTTCCACATTTCACTTCATTAATTAAACCTGCCCTTTTTGGTAAGTGAGTGTTCTTATGGTTGTTGATATATTGAGAGATAGGGTTACATGGTTTCCATGCAATTTTTATTTTTTCATACTTTTTGAATATATTAGTAGAATTTCTCTCTCTCTCTCTTTCTCTTGCAAACTTTTGATTTATAAATGGCAATGTGATAAATTTGGCTTGTTTGTTTTTGCACTTTAGATTTATAATTAAAGTATTATTCTCATATTTTTGGTTCATGTCCTCTATTATTCTATCTATCAATTTGATGGGAAAATCTTCATTGATTAGTTTTTTTTTTTTTTTTTGAAGTTGTTAATTTCTATATTTCTTTTAACTGTATCATTGATGAGTGTAAAAGTTCTATATATAAGAGCTTTTACAAATCCTACTTTTTGGCTGAAATGGTGCTGTGAGCTATAGTTCCAATAGGTTCCTGTCAGCCAAAAAGTAGGATTAGTAAAAGCTCTTATATATAGAACTTTTACACTTTACACTTTTACATGCGTTTCGCGTTGTTGGCGCTCGTCAGCGTGGAGTAGGCTGTAACCACTGCGACCAAAAAGATTTTTGGTCCTAGTGGCTTCTTGAGAAATCAAGAAATGGGTATTTAAGGCCAAACTTGCATAAATACACTATTGTTTATTCATATATATGTTATATTAAAATTATTTATTTAAAATGTTAAATTAAAATATTTTATTTAGAATTATGTTAAATTTTATTTTGTTTAAATATATATTTCATAGATAAAATTATTCTGTTAAATCGGCCGCCAGAGGTCATGCTTCCATATAAAATCTGATTGTTGTTCTTCCCCGTTGGCCGACCCAAAACTTTGTAATTATGTAAATAATATTCAATTTTATTTATTCTTACGCCTTAAGCCAGGCAGTACTTTTTACCAAATTACGTTTTTATATATTCATTTATAGCACAATAAAAACAATTACTGATCAAAACCAATATTTTTATTATTATTCAATCAAGAATTTAGCCACGACTGCACCACCATAGCATAATCATCAATATGATCCAAAACAACAGAAATCTAATCTTATCTTTTATTTTTTTTAAATATAATATATATATACAGTAAAACCCCGCTAATACGAACCATGGAAATAATGAACCTTCCCTTATAACGAACACACGCCGATTCCCAATTCCATTCCATTGAAAATACCATCGTTAAAACTAACTTTGCGATTTTTAGAATAACAAACTACCCCTATAACTAACCTATTTCGGTCCCAAAATGATAAAATCTATTTAAAATACTACGCTTATAACGAACTTAGAATTGTAATTTAAAAAAAAATTAAAGCAACAAAATTTTGAGCATGTTTCAACTCACAGATCGCAATTTCAAAGCAATAAATTTAGCGGCATTGTTTGTTTTGATTTTCGTACTTTATTTTTGCTGTATGTTGTATAAATTTTAACACATTATACTTTTTATTAAATAGAATATATTTGCATCATGAAATTTAAAATATAAAAAATACAAATGGCTTCCAAAATGAAGAAAACAAAGGCATTTTAAAAACAAAAGCGTTATTTCTTAAAAAAAAAAAGGCCATTTTCAGAACTTTTCAAAGTGAAACAACACAGGCAAAATGTTAAGAACATATTAAAATAAGAGAATATAACATTTCTAATATAAGAGATAAAATATAAAGCTATTAAAAATTGTTACAAAGAGGAATCAACCTCAACTTTTTCTGCGATCGTACATTTTAGGGCTTAAAAAAAAGTCCGAATAAATGGTCCCGTGATGAAACAAAAATTATTTTTATGCCATTAACTATGGTGATTTTAAAGCCAGCAATGGTTTGCATGACAGGTTCAAAACAAAAAGGAAATCTAGACTTAAGAAGAATATGTGGAAACATGAAATAGAAGAAAAACACATTACTTTATTTGAATGGTGCAATGCTTGAAGAATGCTTTGAAGCAACAAGGTGTTAGAGCCATTTTTTCAAGTAAACATTGTATTATATAATGTGATAATGATGTTTTAAAATCATTTTATATCTTTGAATATGTAATTAATAAAACTTTGCCTAGGATTTGTCTTGATTTTTAACTTAGACATAGAGGTACATGTATGTTAATCATAAGAAGAACCTATCATCTAATGATTTCTTTTATTATTCAGTATTAATGTAAGAAAATAGGTCAATTAAGGGAATTAAAACAAAGTGACCACTATTAAGAGGCAGCCTCTTCCTGTGTGTATAGCTGTCCTTTAATTATACGGTCTAAAATTTTTGAAAAGTAAAAAAAAAAATAGCCAAACCGTGGCTATAGTGAACCGTGGCTATAGTGAACCAAAAGCTCTGTCCCATTGGGGTTCACTATAGAGGGGTTTAACTGTATATATATTATTTAGTTTCACTCCAAACTCAAGAGATTCAATGAATAAAATATAAGGATGAAGAAAGGTTACACCTGACTGAACATAGGATGTAGTGGTTTCTTGTTATCAGACCAAGGAATCTAGGGAACAGTTTTGTTAGTACAATAGAGAACACAAGGTAATAAGACCAAATCTAAATAATTAAAAAGTGTGTGACATTTCGGTAACAGCGTTGTTACCAAAATGTCACACTATTATTCGATTTGGTCTTGTTACTTTATATTTATAATCTATAATCCAAATCCTTATCAGTTACAGTAGAGAATCAAATTACAAGTTAGAAAAAGAATCAATGTGGATGGAGACACCATTCAAATTGTAAAGGGCAATACAGTTAAACTCCCATGAACCTCCTTGGTCAACCTATTTGACAAAAAAAAAGAAATGTGGCACACAGACATGGGGTTAGATATAAGATGTAATAATAACAAATGAAAAGCATTTGCTGAATACCAATTATCTTCTTATCTACACTCAATCTTATTGAGGTGTCGAATCTGTGGATCTTTGAGCTTTTTAATGATGTCTGCTGAGGATGAGTAGAGTCCATCAATGGATGGTATAATGCAGTCAACGATGTAGTTTGGAGAGTTACATTTGGGAAGATGATGCATGTCCCTTCTCTGTACAAGTCATGTACCTGCAGTAGATTAGATGTAAAGAAAGTCTCTTTCCTCTTTTAAGAGGTAGATTGTCTGGCCTCAGGGTGGCCAATGACTTTGCCAGTGTGTCTGCCAGTTCATTTCCAAGGATACAAACATAAGCTGGAAGCCATTGTACTAGGACAGAAATGTTGATTGGAAGTCAGTTTACAGATTTGGCAATGCTCTTGAGAAGTGGTTCATGGCTGATGACACAGGTATGAAGGGTGTAAATGGTTTATCTTGAATCAGAATAGATTATTATTTACTAGGTGATTTAATGTTGAAGTTTTTGAGAGCAGTATCTATTGTAGAAAGTGTCCTGATTTGAAATATGAAAGGTGCTGAAGGTGGGAAATGGAAATTTGTTCAAAAATATTTTTGATGTAAACAGAGCAATACCATGGTCAGACAGCTCATTTCAAGATGGCCTATCAACAGTATAAAATGGGGATGTAAATGAGAGAGTAATTTTTGTCAAGGATTTGGAAGGCAAAAACTGAGTAATATCAAGCTGAGTTTGATGTAATACCAACCATGATTTAGATGGGGGTCGGTGGACCATTGGCTTTCGACCACTAGAACCCAGGATCGAATCCTGCATTAGGCACTTTTTTCTAATTAAAGAAAATACTCTAACGACCCCCAATTCTTGGAAATGTTCAACTTATCTAGCGAGTGCAAGTAACTAAACAGGGCTCTGGCATATTTGTAAGTGCAAATGTCGAACTACTTTTCACAAGTGTAGACATGTGGTGCACTTACAGTAAAAGCAGTCGCCGGCTTCTACCCACCATGATTATCATGGCCTGTACCACGTGTACTTGGGATAAGCAAAAAAAAAAACGTTATTGAAACATCACATACTATTTATTTGTTTAGATTTTTAAATTCTAAATAGTAGCCAGTAATATTCTGATCCTAGTCAGATAAATTAACCTTTACACCACACCACCAACTACATTGTGCCTATATAAAATATTTACCATATATATATTAACATGGATCTAATTGAACTCTCTTATTTAGACAATATTATAAATGAAGCACACACAAGATGTTTGGGTGACAGAGAGTAAGAACTTGTATAAACTTTCAAATATAATGATACGGCTCAATTTAGATCATAGATTTTAAACACAAGGTAATAAGACCAAATCCAAATAAATAGTGCGTGACGTTTCAGTAACAGCAGTTACCAAAACACACACTATTTGGATTTGGTCTTATTACCTTGTGTTTACTCTCAAATATAGTATATAAGTAGAAGAGTATCTGGCAGGTCCTGATGTAATCTAGCTTTATGTTATGGAGTAAAACCCCTTGTGAGATGTGAAACACTTTTTTATACTTATCCAGATTATATGTAGTATACAGGCCATCAAAATCTCTCTTTTTTTTATTATTATCCCTAGTACACGTGGTACAGGCCATGATAATCATGGTGGTTAGAAGATGGCCACTGCTTTTACTGTAAGTGCTCCACCTGTTTACATATGTGAAAAGCAGTTCGACTTTGCACTTACAAATGTGCCAGAGCCCCGTTACTTGCACTCACTGATGGGGTTGGACTTTAGCAAGAATCGAGGGCCATTGGAGCATTTTTCTTTTAAATCAGAAAAAAAGTGCCCAATGCGGGAATTGAACCTAGGTTGTAGCTGACGAAAACCAAGGGTTTAGACCATCCTTCCACCAACCCCCTGATGGTGATGTTTTAGTAACAACGTTGTTACCAATACCATATCAAATTAGTATCATTCAGTACATTTGTCTGAAGATGGTAACAACTCTGTTATCAGAATGTCACAAACTATTTATTTATTTCGATTTGTTCTTATTACCTTGTGTTTGCTAAAAATATGTTTATTGTGGTACAATGGTAAAACAAATTTTCAGGTCAAAATACTATGCAAAATTACAGGATGATGATATTTATATGCTAAGGTTAGAAACACAAGGTAATAAGACCAAACTCAAATAAATAAATGGTGTGTGACGTTTCGGTAACAGCGTTGTTACCATCTTCAGACCAATTGACTGTTCCTTCAGTACTTTGGTCTGATGGTAAAAATTCTGTTACCGAAACATCACACACTATTTATTTGTATTTGGTCTTATTACATTGTGTTCCTAATCTTTAATCCGAATTTTACCTTGTCTTTCCAATGTTACAAGGTAATAAGACCAAATCCTATGAATAAATGGTGTGTGACGTTACAGTAGCAGCATTGTTACCATCATCAGACCAATTGAATGTTCATTCAGTACTTTGGTAAAATGGTAGCAATGCTGTTACCGGAATGTCACACACTATTTATTTATTTGTATTTGATCTTATTACATTGTGTTTGCTAAAAATCTGTTTATTGTGATACAATGGTAGAACCAATTTTCAGGTCAGAATACTATGCAAATTACATGATGATTATATTTATATATTAAGGTTAGAAACATAAGGTAATAAGACCAAATCCAAAAAATAAATGGTGTGTGACATTTCGGTAACAGCCTTGTTACTATCATCAGACCAATTGCCTGTTCATTCAGTACTTTGGTTTGATGGTAACAATGCTGTTACTGAAACATCACGCACTATTTATTATTTGTATTTGGTCTTATAACATTGTGTTCCTAATCTTTAATCCAAATTGTACCTTGTCTACCAATGTTACAAGGTAATAAGACCAAATGAATAAAAGGTGTTAGGTTTATGTAACAGCTTTGTTACCATCATTAGACCAATTGATTGGTCATTCAGAAATTTGGTCTTTTTGGATTTATTTGGATTTGGTCTTATTACAT
The DNA here is from genome assembly GCA_030710605.1 of Cordylochernes scorpioides. Lineage (NCBI taxonomy): Eukaryota > Metazoa > Arthropoda > Arachnida > Pseudoscorpiones > Chernetidae > Cordylochernes > Cordylochernes scorpioides. The sequence goes on along the minus strand of CP092880.1, from coordinate 15,854,301 downwards.
TGTGTTTCTAATCTACAATCCAAATATTACCTTGTCTTACCAATGTTATTTCTCTATTCTAAAATCCATTAATTTTGGCCATGAATACCACCTTCCTGGTAAATTTGATATTTATAAGATTGTTAGAGGTTATTAAAGGGTCTTTAGCCACTATTATGACTCTGATAGTCAATAATCTCTGTAACATGGATAATAATAAACAATATGGTACATCACACAGCTATATACAGCGGGGATAGATTACATCCATACAAATTATGATAAGGCAAAATGTGGATCATAGAATCATAAACACAAGCTAATAAGACCAAATCCAAATAAATAGTGTGACGTGCCAGTAACAGCATTGTTACCATTTTCAGACAAAAGTACTGAATGAGAAATTATACCACAGCATGTTTCAAATAGTTACTGTTATCAAGTATGTAAACAAGATAGCATATAAGAAGATAGTTTTCTGAGAAACCTAAAATATTAACTTTGAATTAGAAGAGGAAAACCCACTTTTTTAGATATAATTAAAAGCATATCTGTAAATATATTTGATATTTCCTTTTTCTTCTATTCTGTTAATTGTAGCACATTTCTTTTGATGAAATAAGCTTCTTTAAATTGTATCTTATAGTATTTTTTAATAATCTAGTATCTTTTTTCTTTTAGATTTATATATATATATTTTTAAATATCCCCAGTATACGTGGTACAGGCCATGATAATCATGGTGGGTAGTATGCGACTGGTTTTACTGTAATTACACCCCATGTCTAAACATGTGAAAAGCAGTTCGACTTTTGCACCTACAAATTTGCCAGAGCCCCGTTTGGTAACTTGCCATCGCTGGTGGGATTGGACTTTTACAAGAATCTGGGCCATTGAAGCAGTTATTTTATTAGAAAATGGTGCCCAATGTGGTATTCTATCTCGGGTTGTAGTGGTCAAAACCAACGGTTTAGAACATCCTTCCACCGACCCCCATTCTGAAATTATTATTCCAGGGTGAGCTTAGATTTCTTGATATTCTTAAGGCATTCATAAAATCCTAAGTAGTTTCTAAGGAGGTATTCAACTAATAAAGTGGCTAGGCTTATTCTGTGGCAAAAATAAAATACAAATTTTATTAGTAATAAGTTAGGGTATACAATTTGGATTATAAACAAAAGGTAATAAGACCAAATCTAAATGAATAAGTGTGTGACATTTCAGTAACAGCGTTGCTAACATCTCTAGACAAAAGTACTTAAATGACATTTGTACTCATATATTTGAATAACTACTTTTATCTGAGGATGGTAACCATGCTGTTACCGAAACATCAAACACTTATTTTGGATTTGGTCTTATTACCTTGTGTTTATTAGGAATATATTAATAAAAAAAGGAAAGGTTATTTCTCTTGTAATTAAATCTTTTTAAAATTTCAAATAAGTGAAACATGTAATTGTGTTTCATATGAGGTTGTCACCATGTTTTTTTTTATTTTTCCTAACTGTGCGGAATGGATTTAAAATGAACAGTTACACAACATGGTGAAAGTTTGGAAAATATTTATTTATAATGCCTTTGAAAAAATTCTTTGTCATTTGTAGGTTTGAAGAATGCAGTCGAAATTCAGAGATGACTGGCTGAAACTTCTATAAAAAACACAAAAATATATATTAGTTTAAAGTTAATTGGCGAGAATATATTTGTAGAGGTGTTGAAATTTGAAACAAATTTACATGCTTTTGTAAACAATGACAATAAATTACAGTGGTACCTCGACATACGAGCGCCCCAACATACGAGTTTTTTGAGATACGAGCCAAAGAGCAAGTGATTTTTTGCTTTTAGTTACGAGCGAAATTCGAGATATGAGGGTTCGGTAGTGTTGAAAATATTAATCTGTGATTTTAAATGTTTCTTTTTGACCAGTACTTTTGTTTTGTTTTTGCTTTTCCTAAAATGTTTCTTTCTTCTTCTTCATTGTTATTTGTTCTATATGCAAAGCTTTGTTTTTTGAGACTTGAATAAACAAATTCAAGTTTATTATATTTTTGTGTGCTTTTAAAGTTAAAACACAACAGGTAGTAACACGCAGTCGCGCCATCACGAAAAGTTAGCAGCGTGCTTCCGCTGTGATAAGTTGTGTTTTGTGTTTTTGTGTTGCGTTTACATTTACAGTTTTAGTTCATTTATTTTTATAACCATGGATCGGAAGAAAGTTTGTAAAAAGTCAAGTGCTAAGAAAAATATGATGAGTATTGAATTAAAACGTGAAATTATAGAAAAACATGAGCAAGGTGTTCGAGTTGTTGACTTGTCGAGGCAGTATGGCCGTAGTACGTCCATGATATGTTCTGTGCTTAAACGGAAGGAGTCGATAAAGAGTGTAACGCCGGCTAAGGGCCTTATGATAATTTCCAAACTGCGAACCTCCCTTCATGAAAATATGGAGAAACTGCTGATGGTGTGGGTGACAGAAAAGCAGCTCCAAGGAGATACCTTGACGCAGACCATAATTTGTGAGAAGGCAAAAGCGATCTACGGAGATTTGCTGAAGCAAACCCCGCAGACTTCCATCGACGAGGCATCTGAAGATATGCAAGTAATTGGTTTTGAAGAGTCAGAGGAGGAGGTTATTTCTACAAGTGAGATAAAGGAGATCTTAGGAATGTGGGAGAGAGTTTCACAGTTCGTGGAAAAAAAAACACCTAGAAAAAGTTGCAACAGGTCGTGCATCTGACCTTTTTAATGACACTTGCCTAACTCATTTCCGGAACATTCTGAGAGGGAGGAAGAAACAAACCTCCTTGGACATGTTTTTTTCTAAATGGCCTACAGGTGAAAGCGAGAAAAATGTAGCGAAAAAAGGCAAAGACCAGTGAGGATATCTAATTTATTTCTTTACATTCTCTTTTTTGTTTTTGTGCAATAAATATTTGATATTTATAAATACGTTTTTATTATTTAAAACCACGCAACAAAAATAACTGGGGTGAAATTTTGGAGGTTGGAACGGATTAATGGTAGTTCAATTGTTTTGTATGGGGAAATTTGCTTCGAGATACGAGTAATTCAAGATACGAGCAAGGTTGCGGAACGAATTAAACTCGTATGTCGAGGTACCACTGTATATTTGATTATTTTACACACAAAAGTAATTTTTAAATACAAGGTGGGATCAATAAATAAGGTGAATTATAATTTATTTAAAAAAATAAGAATGATATTAAAAATTAGGACTTGATTTATTCAAAATAATCACCTTGGCTTTCTATACATCGTCTCCATCGTTCTGGTAACTTGTAAATATCCTCTTTATAGGCACTCTTAGGAAGCGTGTGAAAAAATCTTGCACCACTTTCTGGACATCTTCATCCGAGTCAAATCGCTTTCCCTTTTACTCCTCCTTTAGTAGTCCAAAAAGGAAATAGTCAGAGGGGGCTAGGTCTGGACTATATGCAGGATGTTCTAAAACTTCAAAACCTAATTTAATGATTGTAGATAAAGTTTTACATGATGTATGCGGCCTTTGAAACCCGAATACGGTTAAGTTTTTGGTCCAAATTAAGGAAATGTGGAATTCGTCCATTTTTGAACTCGTTAACCCATTTATAAATGTTTTTTTGAGACAAACAAGACTCACCAGAGATATTTTTCATTCTTTGGCACATTTGAGATGTTTGAATACCTTCTGCATTAAAGAAACGAATAACTGCACGTTGTTCAAGCGTGGTGCAATCCTTCAAGGGAGCTTCCATTTTAGTTTATTTATAAGTCTCACGCCGTGCGTGGGAAAAAAGAACAGAACACCTTAAATAGTCTCTCGATGTTATATTTTAATATTCTGTGGTTTAAATTATTTTTACTTTTTTAATTTTTAAGAAATAAGATAATTCACCTTATTTATTGATCCCCCCTTGTATTTACTATATACTGAACCATATAATCTATATATATAAAATTGAATGTCTGTCTGTGTGTGTGTGTCCTCTATGGATTCAAAAACCATACATCCAATCGCCGTGAAAATTTGGGATATTATTAGGCATATCCCCGGAAAGGTTTACGAAAAATAATATCTTGAATATCTTTAATATCCTTAGAGTTATTTGCAGATTTGTAGCTTTAACTCGCAATCAGCGCCACCATTGAGACGGAGATAGGCTTAAGTTTGCTGCTCCTGATGACCTTGGGTCTGCCCCACCCCGTGAGAGAATGGATTCGCCCGGCCGCCAGTACCCACCGACCAATCAGGGCAGAGTTGGTGACACAGCTATGCCAAGTAGACAAGAAAAAAAGCCTCGCGGGAGCTTGCCCAAGATGACCTCCGGGAACTTCGTCCATCTTCCATAAACGACCATGAATTTATTCAACCTTATCGAGTATTTTTCAAGGGACCGGGAAAAAATGTTCACTAGATAAAACGGTGATTTTGTAATGTAGAAAATTAGGAAAGACAAAATTCAGAATGACACGGCACACAGGGACCGGGAAAAAATGATCACTTTATCAGTTTCAAATTATCAAAATATATCTATTTCTTTTTATAAGTTTATAGAGAATTGTTTTAACAAATGTTCGTTAGACAGACCTTTACTCGGGTACCGATTAATATTGATTTTATTCAACTTATCGAGTATTTTTCAAGGGACCAGGAAAAAATGTTCACTTTATCGAGAGATTCGTTAGACAAACCTTTACTCGGGTAAAACACGGGCGAAGCCGGGTACATCCGCTAGTTGTATATATAGAGACTGAAATATCTGCCAAGGCTTCATAAAATTAACCTTAAAATGAGGTCCAACTGGAGAATTCTATAACAATCACAATCTTTTATATGAAAATTTACTTAAATAATTTTAACCTTTGTTGAAGAGATGAAAGGAAATTAGTTGTACCAAGTTTCCTCACTGGCTTGTTTATCTGTGTATATGTTTACATTGGAAGTATAGCCAATAGGAAATTTAATATTTATGGGGCTTTATGTAAATATAGGACCATATGTTCCTATGAATGGACAAAGATCTTCATCAAAATGGTCAGATTTTAGGTATAAGTACGAGGGCATTTGATTTTGTGTTGAGGGCCTAAAATGTTCTTATTTTGTTTAAAGGTTCATGCCAACTCTCTCCAAAAGAAATAAAGGATGAATTATCAGCAAGGTGAAGCATTTTAACAAGATTACTTTAAACCTTTCCTAGATATCAAGTCTTTACAGAAAGTGGTATTGAGATCAACATTTGGTATCTTAGCTTTATTACAAATGAAATGTGCATAATACTGTAGAAATATTTTTCTTGATTGAATTAGAAAAGTTGAAAGGGGCAGTTAGACCAAATTTATCGGAGAAATATCAATATAAGCATTCAAGTCTAATGATAGAAACAAAATGTTACTTATGTTTACTTATTTGGTCCTAGTCTTATTACTATCTCAACCATCTTTAAGCCAAGTTGTGTCAACACTATTATAGAGAGTAAGCTGACCTGTATGTTGGAGTAGGCCCATGATGACAGCCGGTGTCAAATAGCCACAGTTCCCAAGTCAAGATGGCCGCAGGAGAGGTACACACAGTGGGTGTTGAGTCGCTAGGGCCCGGGTTAATTTATCCCAGTTCTAGTCAAGTCCAAGCTTGATCTCAGCCAAATAAGTTAGCATGACAAGCATGCCCAAGGCTTCTGTGCAACAAGGCCCTCCACCATGTCGGAGGGAACCCTACTCTCTGTCAAATTACCACTGATAGCAAGAGTGGTCTTCCAGAAGTGTGGCCAAAAAGTGATGCCAGGAAAACTGGGCTCATTTCTTCACCTCCAAAGTAATAAACGGGGGAGGGAACCTCATGGAGCTAATTTTATTTTGCCTGTAACAAACCCATGTGTTAGAATCTTGATACTATTTATGTGTATGGGTGATATCTAACACTGAGTGTGGTTAGTAGCACCAATGTAATGTGTCTGGCCCAATATTTTATTTTTTACTATATTTGAATATTTAGTATCCTTTGAAGCCTTTATTTAATTGACAAAGGTAGGCCATTACCGTGCTTACAATTCAAGTATGCTGTTACAAAATATAAAGTATATACTCCTATCCTTAACTTATTCTACTCCCAATCATATATGGTAAAATTAAAGCAAAACATATTGAGTAATCTGAGAAATGAATCATCTTTAAAAGTGAAAAGATAGGAAAGGGATAATAATTGAGAAACAACTTTTGAAAGTGGGTCTCCTCACCTCTGGCAGTATCCGTCAGCCTTACCACTGGTGGGGGGACATTCCGGACTGACCAAAGAGGTCCTATAATATCTAACCCCAAAATTGAGAAACCACTTCTAAGAGTGGGTCTCCTCGCCTCTGGCAGTATCCGTCAGCCTTACCACTGGTGGGGGGACATTCCGGACTGACCAAAGAGGTCCTATAATATCTAACCCCCAAATTGAGAAACCACTTGTAAAAGTAGGTCTCCTCGTCTCTGGCAGTATCCGTCAGCCTTACCACTGGTGGGGGGACATTCCGGACTGACCAAAGAGGTCCTATAATATCTAACCCCAAAATTGAGAAACCACTTCTAAAAGTGGGTCTCCTCGTCTCTGGCAGTATCCGTCAGCCTTACCACTGGTGGGGGGACATTCCGGACTGACCAAAGAGGTCCTATAATATCTAACCCCAAAATTGAGAAACCACTTCTAAAAGTGGGTCTCCTCGCCTCTGGCAGTATCCGTCAGCCTTACCACTGGTGGGGGGACATTCCGGACTGACCAAAGAGGTCCTATAATATCTAACCCCGAAATTGAGAAACCACTTCTAAAAGTGGGTCTCCTCGCCTCTGGCAGTATCCGTCAGCCTTACCACTGGTGGGGGGACATTCCGGACTGACCAAAGAGGTCCTATAATATCTAACCCCAAAATTGAGAAACCACTTCTAAAAGTGGGTCTCCTCGCCTCTGGCAGTATCCGTCAGCCTTACCACTGGTGGGGGGACATTCCGGACTGACCAAAGAGGTCCTATAATATCTAACCCCAAAATTGAGAAACCACTTCTAAAAGTGGGTCTCCTCGCCTCTGGCAGTATCCGTCAGCCTTACCACTGGTGGGGGGACATTCCAGACTGACCAAAGAGGTCCTATAATATATAACCCCACAATTGAGAAACCACTTCTAAAAGTGGGTCTCCTCGCCTCAGGCAGTATCCGTCAGCCTTACCACTGGTGGGGGGACATTCCGGACTGACCGAAGGGGTCCTACCATAGCTAACCCTACAATTGAGAAGCCACTTGTGATAGTGATTCATATCACAATAACAGAATCCATTAGCCACACCTCTACCATTGCCATTGAGGAGTCACCCAAACCTATCAACTCTTCACTAACTCTTATTCAGAATTTGCCTCATTTTTCAAAACCGTCAAACCTATTCAATTCCAACAAATTAAAACCATTTTTCATATCCAAATCTCTTGACTATAATTTAAATGTTAATTTGATGCTTGCTATAATTTGATCTCATACTCAAATATACATTAGCTTATTTCAGTTCAGAATCAACTTTATCTTTAAAAATTTATTAAAGTACCATACAGGAGATATATGCCTATAATTAACTCATGCAAACTGTGTTAAAATTATCTTCTTGCGACAAAACAAATGTCAAAGACACTTTTGCCATAGTGCTTTTAAGATGGCTAAAAGTGTGATATTGCAACTGCAAATGCTTGCATCAATGTGTCTGCAAAATCTCGCAAGATTTGTTTTTTAGTTGCAAAGCTATTTTGATATTATTTGTTCTATAACCTAAGAGGTTATAGGTCATTGATTTTGACTGTTTCTTAAATAAAATATCAACAACCCTTTGTTTAAATACAACTTAATCACAAAAATTGAATCATATTGCCATGGGCTGGACAGCAGTGTTGTAAATACATTCACACCAAAGCTAAAAGTGATACATGGTGGCCTGTAAATGCTGGTGGTATGTCACATGCCTTTTCATAGATATGAAGATTGTAAAATCATTGGTTTGATAACCTCAGTGTCTGCAAGTTATCAATCTAAACAATCAGTTGTTTCGTAGAGTAATATTGTGTTTTTGGAAGCAACTTAACAGGAAAGACATGCATGTCTTTTAAAACTTTATCAGCTAGAATGCACAATGAAAAAGGTTTAAGCCCAAAAGCAAAAAAACTCCAATTTTTTAACCAAAATTGATTTAATTCATATAAAATTTTATCCTCCATTTTCCTAATTTATTTACTTTATTTTCATTGCATTAATTTACTTAAAATAAAATAGTATTCAGAATTTTTCCTTTGTTTAAAAATGTATAAATACAAATTTATCTATCACAAAAAATTATTGATGATACATGCTGAAAAATTTAATAAAAAATGTATTTGGTTATATATATCATATAAAATTATCCACTCGCAGTGAATGCTGTGATGAAATCATATAACCGACTTTAATTCAACCGAAAGCACTGATCACTTAGAGTGTTGCATTAAAGAGGTTAGACTGTACATTACTCTGGGTGTAGGCACATTGATCCAATAATTAGCAGAAATTTGAAGTGATTAAAGGTGTTGTAATTATAAATATTCAGTACTTTATTCCGTAGAAATATCTGATTTTTGTAGGAAAGAAACCTTTGAGTCTTAATGTTTTCATTTGCTATATATAGAGATAGCATGTTATTGCTTTATATTAGTTCAGTACTTTTGTCTGAAGATGGTAACAACACTGTTACCACAAACTATAATCTAAATTGTACTGTAATTATATATATTCAAATAATCTTGTTTGGATTTAAAGGATCTATCAGCCAGAATTACATAGTCCTATTTTAAACACAAGGTAATAATAAGACCAAATCCAAATAAATAAATAGTGTATGACGTTTCATACTTCAGTACTTTTGTCTGAAGATGGTAACAATGCTGTTACTGAAACGTCACACACTATTTATTTATTTGTATTTGGTCTTATTACCTTGTGTTTATAATCTATAATCCAAATTGTGCCTTATCATACTCCTATTTTATTACACCATCAAACACCACCTACCCTAACACAGCTAAAAGTTATTTAAAAGAGGTAATAAATAACAAGCTATTTTAAGATTTGAAGACTTCCACCATCTGAGTAAACTCTATATATAGCACACCATTAAAGTATATACGATAGAAACTCTCCCTGAAGTATTTGCAGGGCCAGAGTGTCAATTAGAGAGAGGTGTTCTCTTATTGGCTAATTGGTAAAAATAGGAATGATAGCAAAGAAAACTGCATAGAATTGTCTACTACTGTCAATTCTACTGAACAGTATGTCTAGTGAAAAAGCCCTAACCTAATGATGATAGCTCTACCTGAGTATAGACTCAGATGTTCCTAAGTTAGGTGATGGTAAAATATGATATAGAACTACTTTAACCCAAGATCCTGTATACTTCAACAGTCAGCTCCTTGATATGACCAACCTCCCTAGCAAGTGAAATCACCCAAACATGGCTGTGTTACATTTTGAGACAAGAGTGTAACTGCTTTCTACATCTGAAGACATGTGGTGTATTTACAGGAGAAACAATCACAACCCCTACCCTGCCCTTTGTAAACATTTTTGAGGCCTATATCATGTGTACTGTGGAGATAGTAACGATAAAAGTAAAAGTGTTAAGTCATATCACCCACACACAAATTAAAATAAATTTTTCAAATTTAATTATAATATATTTATAGAGAATGTTTTTCATTATATAATATATAAAAATCATTAATTATATAAAATAATTTTAAATATATATGAAGTTTAATTGAAGAAGTTAAGCAGTTTAAGACTTATTTTTAACTTGGTGTTGATTTATATTAATCTAACATGGGGAAATGTTGCAGGTAAACACCCTTCTCAACTAATTACCCCCCCCCCCCCCCCCTAATTACCTCCCTAAATACCTTAACATTTCTATTTATTTTCTTATTAATCTATCTTATTTTTGTAATATGTATTTTCCTTTAAAAAGGAAAAATTATATACGTTTTAATTAATATAAACCTTTAAATATACATATTTAAGAATTAAATTTAAAAAAACTACCAACCTTTAAAATCAAAGATTTGTATATTTGAAATATATCTTTGAGGCCCGAGTTGCAAGCAAATTTCCAAAACTTATTGATTATATCCTTGTTAATATGATTGGAAAATGGCTTTAACTTTCGCTTCACTTGGTGATATATTCGCTTAAATATTTTTATCATATATTATTTTAAAATTCATTAAATTCAAAATTTCCTTCAAATCCCCTCGAACGCTTTTGTTTACTTACAAATTTGAAAAATATTCAACAGAGTAAAATCATTTATGATATTTTAAATTAATTAATAATCAATTATTATAATGTTGTAAAAAAAATATATATATATATATATATATATATATGTATATTAAATTAAATATATATATTATTGTATAAATGAATAATTAATTATTATTTATTTCAATAATGGCATTTTATTTTATTAAAGAATCTTTTTATTTCAATAAGAACATAAACGACATATTTCTGATTATATTTTGAAATTTATATTTAATAAATGCTTAGACTCTTAAATTTTATTTGAACATATTAATAATTAGCACATTTGATAACTACATTAGAGGTCCTGAAAATTTATTCATGAAAACCCTTTAGCCATTTCTGAGATATATTATCATTATGAAGTATTTATTAAACCAAAAAACGTTTCTTAAGGCCCATTAAAATGTGTATAGCCATGTAGAATTCATATGTCATTAATAATGTGCAAAAATCAAATGATATATTAAACGTGTATTTCGTCTATTTCGAAAAAAAAGTATATATGTTTTAAACTTTTAAAACAAGTTATGCGCGCGCACACACACACTATTTTTAAATTCAAAAACATTTTACACTTTAATACCGAAATTTTTATTTTCAATTCATATTTTCCTATTTGAAAATATCTTAGAGAATATACTCCATAATTTTTATTTAGTATTTAATGAAATAATATTTCAGTTGAAATAGAATTATTTAAGACATTTTCTAATCATTTCAATCAAGCATTAGAGTTAAAGCATTTAAGATTGTATCAAGTAAATTCAACCGCTTTTAAATATGACATTGCAATTTTCCTATATTTCCAGCTTCATCCTGGTTCTCTAAATAAACTCAAACGATTTTCATAACCATCGTTCAAACGATTTTTCAGGTTGAATTAATGTATCACACAAGGTAGTCTTTTGGTTGAAATATTTCTACATCGCATAAATGAATAACTATTAATTTAAATTAATATAATAGCACATTTTCAATTGAAAATATTTATTTGTTTATGCGAATGGCGAGGTTTTTTAAAATTCCTATTTTGAAGAACTTAAGGGAAGGGCTAAATTACAATATTTTTATTCTGAGCCTATAAAAAATCTATTTAAAACACAGCTTTGAAATACTAAAGGAACAATTAGAAATAATATTTTACTCAGAATTAAAAAACCTATTTAAGAAAATATAAAATGCTTTATTTCTCATTCTTGATTAAAATGGATATAAAAATGGTTTGAATAGACCAATCTATATATATATATATATATATATGTGGTAACCGGTGGTCAAACCTGTAGTAGCCGAGAGGGACAGTCAGGGCGTGGAGAGTTTTCCAGTACCTCTCTGCACTTTGGAAGACCTTTAACAGTTTTCACAGAGTACAGGCAGTCGTGGTCGAGGCAGAGCGGAAAGCTTGGGAATGTCCACACACAAAAAACGAAGAGACACAGTTGTAGTAGGAAAGTTCCGTGAACAGATAGGAGTTGAGCTAAGCAAGATGGAGTTAGAAGAGATCTTACTGTTTTACATGGCGATCAGGTGGTCCTGGCTATAAGCGACAAGGGCTCGCACGGACGGTGAAAGGGGTGACTGCTGACTAACTATGGACTAACTGCGGACTAACTGCGCTCGGCTAAAAAGCGAGGTGTTTATATACCATTCCCGAGGAGGGGGGGGGGAGTTGGACTTTAAACGTCTGCGGCATTCCGCACCCTTTGGACCAGATGGCAACGGGCTGCCGAATTCCTTTTCAGGGTTGTTGGATTGTAGACGTTTTTGAACTTTTCAATCTTGCTTTAACTCAGCTCTTAATCTATTACATAGTTTTATTTATTTGTCTTTAGTTTGTACAAAGTACATTACATATGGTGATGCAATGACACAGATTAATCATGCGCATAATTATTTATAGATGTGTTTCTATATACAACATGACAATCTTGTTATAAGTAATTATACAATATAGGGTTGTTGTTTTAAATTACCATATATATATAATTGAATGTCTGTCTGTCTGTACTCTATAGATTCAAATACCATACATCCAATCGCCGTGAAATTTTGGGATATTATTAGGTATATCACCGGGAAGGTTTTCGAAAAATAATTTCTTGAATATCCTTAGAGTTATTCGCAGATTTGTAGATTTAACTCGCAAGCAGCGCCCCCTAGCGGGGGATAACAAGTTTTTTGTCTATAAGTTTTATTATCACTTAGTTTATTATCTTAAAGATTATTTATCAAAAGTAAGATTTTCTACCTATTAATTACGCACAAGTAAAAGTTAGTTTTATCATTTATCTACAATATATATATTGGGAGAATAGTTAAATGATGATTTTGTAATGTAGAAAATTAGGAAAGACAAAATTCAGGATGACACGGCAAATTATTTGAGACAAGAATAATGATACAATTCCAAGGCATGATACTATTCCTTTAACTTCCAATTACCGAAGGAACCAATTAATATTGATTTTATTCAACTTATCGAGTATTTTTCAAGGGACCAGGAAAAAATATTCACTTTATCGAGAGATTCAAATTTACGAGTTTCAAATAATCAAAATATATCTATTATTATTTTTTATAAGTTTATAGAGAATTGTTTTAACAAATGTTCGTTAGACAAACCTTTACTCCCGGGCTACATCTAGTTTCAAATAAAATAAAAATATTTTAATTAAACTAAAAATATCTATAGCATAATTTTTACAATATATTGAAAATTTTGAAAAATATCGATAAAAGTGAGAATGTTTATTATCAAACTGTAAAAGGTTGTTATATATTAAAGAGTTAAATGTTAATAAAGTGTTAAATTATGTCTTAAAAGTGCAAAACCTCTTGAGATAAATTATCAATAATTTCTCTAAAAATAGAATTATGTAAGTTTAATTAACTTTTATAAACTGAGAAACGTCCACCTGGAGACCATGGTTTAGGGCTAATGGCCCTCCTCGGACTTTATTCCATAAAATCCACAGGGGACCCAATGGAATCCTCAAAAACTACCAAACAGGTGCTTAGTTGATGAGGTGGCTAGGTCAAATTTATAGCCAAAATACTTTACTAAAGATGTTTTTGTGGCTTTGTCACCGACCCGAGGCCACTAGTTTGCGGCGACGGTCAATAGATGGCGTTTAGTTTTGACCCATATTTTAATGGGGGGGGGGGGAGATGTGACCTTTAATTTATTATAATGTATTCTATATCACTTTAGTAAAATGCATCACACGTATCTGGGTTACCAGCTGACAGCGTCAACTCAACTCAACAGGCGGCAAAGCATTTTAAAAACAAGGCGCTAAATGCTATTAATGCGGTCAGGGCAATATCGACTAAAACAAGAATCAATTCTATCAGATCTTCACTCAAGCTTCTAGACTCAATGGCTCTGTCAACCTTGCTCTACGCAGCTCCAATTTGGGCAAACAACCAAAAAAACTTGGTTGACAGGGTACAAGACAATTTCTTACGGAGACTTCTAAATTTACCCAGATATACTCCTGGTTTTATTCTACGTATGGAGTGCGGAAGAACGTCACTGGGAGTTACGGTGCTGAAAATTACACTCAGGTTCTGGTTTAGAATTCTAAAAATGAACAGCAGCCGACTCCCCCATATATGCTTAGCTCAACTATATGAGATATCAAGAAATAGAAATATATATATTGGACTTGCGGAAAGTTTGGCCAACATACTCAACTCAACAGGATTTTCTTGGTTAATTGACTGCAACGATGCAAGGATTATCCGGCAAGAAATACCTTTGATAACTAAAATTGCAATAGAACAATCTATTCAAAGTGACCAGGCAAAAATAGAGAATTCTAAATTCTACCCTCACTATAAGTATTTACACAGTTCATTCCGAATTGAAAGCTATTTACTTAGCAACTTTCCATTCCCAATAAAACGCTATATCGCACAACAGAGAATACTATATTCGTTTTTCAAGGAAAACCATACAAACATTTTCAAAGAGGGTGATAAGATTTGTGATCTCTGCAAAGAAAATATGGAAACTGAATTATCTCATTATATCTATGAATGCCAAGATATTAGTGAGGAGAGAAGGACATTCTTTTTAATGGTAGACACCAGCCAACTTAGGTCAATCCAAATGATGTTAACCAGTGCCCAAACAAGCAGACTAGTTGCTCAGGCCCTATATAATTTTTACAAGGCAGTAGGTGTAAAGAGGGAGAAAAGAGAACTTGGAAGCTATTGTTCTTACACCTCAGAATGATGACGAAACATCGAGGGGCCATCGTGTTGGTCGACGATGAGATTGCGGAGCTGGTAATATGGATGGCTGTGCTGGAGTAAACCTCCTTTTTTGTGTTTGGATGCTATATTTATGGCGAACTAAATAACTTAGTCCCTATTTCTGCTCCGCGCTTATGAAATTGAAGACTTGGGGCGATGGCGTCGACCTTTCATATTAAATCTTACTTTTCCTTATTACTAATAATTGTATATAGTTGCGGAACTACTGGTTTCCTGTGCTGCTCTTTTCCTGATATTGCACCTTGTACGGAGAATCTGTATAAGACTAATGTCTTAATAAAGGCTTTGTGTGTGTGTGTGTGTGTGTAGTAAAATGCATCTCCTTATCGTGCAACTGAAAGTTGCTGATGGCTTGCGCCATCTATCGGAATAAACATCAACTATTCTGTTGATTTTTAAGTTTTCCAGAATTGGCCAGATACCCATTCTTGATTATTCAATAAAAGCTAACCACGTAAGCGTTTCGGGCTGTTGGACCTTGTCAGCATTGTGAAAGCTTTACCTCAACGACAAAAAAAAAAAACTGGTCATTCAGGCATCCTGAAAAATCATGAAACCTGGTAGTTAATGCGTTATCACGCATTTCTGGCCTTAACTACCAGGTTTCATGATTTTTCAAGATGTCTGAATGACCAGTTTTTTTTTTTTGGTCGTTGAGGTAAAGCTTTCACAACGCTGACAACGTCCAACAGCCCGAAACGCGTCCGTGGTTAGCTTTTATTGATTAATCAAGAATGGTAATTTGGAAAATTCTGGAATAATTAAAAATCAAAGATTAGTTTATTCCTACAGATAAGGCAAGCCATCAGCAACTTTTATTTGCACGATCAAGAGATGGATTTTCCTTAATATTCTTGAAGGTTGACGTAATGCCTTGCCCTCAAAATCCGCTATGCAAAGCCTGCATTAGCTATACAATTAATTCCTTTTTACAAATGCATATATAAAACTTATTGTTATTGTTGTCATGTCCAAAGAAGAGTCTCAGATGTCTCCATGCATCTCCATCACAGCAGCAGCAATATCCACTATCATATAAAACTTATTTTTTATTTAATAAAATGGATTTTATATGCTCTAGATGTTTGTTTTTCTAAATGATAAAAATAGTATTTTTGTTGATGAAAACTTTCTTTTGTAGAGAGGTTGCCCCTAGCTGGAGTGTTGTGCTGCATTTATTAAATTTATTGGAGCCACTATCACACTTGTATATTCAAATTCAATTTAAAATATTCATTAAAAATAGGTTAGTAGATATACAATCATGGACAAACTCTAAGGAAGTTGTACCTTTTAGAATGTATATCGGGATTCAGAGAATTTCTCTGAAAGATATTTGATACACAGTGATGTTAATTAGAGACCATGGTTTTGAGGTATTGGCCTTTTTCAGTCCAGTGGGGAACTTATTTCATGGGATCCACAAGGGATATAATAGAATCTTCACCATCTGTCAAAGAGATGTTTAGTTGGCAAAGTGGCTAGGTCAAATCTATGTGCAAAATATATATGGAAATCTCGCTGGGAGGAAATTGATGAGATACGAGGACCATTAGCCTGGAACAATGGCCTCTAGTTGGACGTTTCTCAGTTCGCCAAAGCTAATGTTGTGGCTTTGTCATCGACCCAAGGCCGCTGGTTTACGGCGACGGTCAAAAGATGGTGTCTAGTTGCAAGGGCGTCAACTCGATATTTGAAATATCGAGGAAAAAAGAATTTTGTTGAAACGTCGAGATAATAAAAAGATTTATTGGCCGAAGTATCTTTAATTCTAAGAAATATGAATACCGGCCAGAGGCAAAACCTCTATTTTCATCATTATCATTATGTGAAAAATACTAAAAAAATAATAATGGTCAGGTGTTGGTATTAAAATAAAAAAGGCATATCCTGACCACGTTCACATGAACTATTGAACTTTTTTCAATATATATAAACATTTTGAAGCCTCACTGGTTTAATCGACATTTCCAGGGATTGTTCAAACCCTGCAGCAACGATCAATGTAGCGCTAACGTGCCAACGACACACCCCACGTCGTAAACCTTGTAACACAATTAGCGGCTATCAGGGCCAATAACGAAGCATGCATATTGGATGGGATCGCCCCCAGGAGAGTAGGGGCCCCCCAAGGTCCCTCAGGACCTGTGTCATGGAAAGTCAGAGAGGATTGCATCCATGGCTTGACTTTTATCTTTGTACTTAGGATCGCAAAGACTTTTTGAATGTCTTGAATAACTCAATTATTGAATTTCTTTATCATGTCATTAAACGCTCGATTTCCACGTTTAAAAGGTTTCTCCAAGTAAACATGATGCAGGCCATGATAATCATGGTGAGTAAGACTGCCTACACTGTAAGTACACCAAATTGTCTCCATGTAGAAGTTGTTCCACATTTACAAGTACAAGATACTAAAATCCTGCTTGGTTACTGGAATAAATGGTGAGGCTGGACTCGTGTAATAAATGGTTATTAGGCTATTTTATGTTTTAAATATTTCTTTATTATCTCTCAAAAACTATACGTTATTGGTTGACTGTCTCCGCAATCTAGCAGACTTGGGTCAGTGACAACACTGATTTTACAAACTCAGAGTCCCCACCTGGGAACAGTGCTATGGCTCTTGTCAGTCCGGAGTGAGCTTTACTGTCACGAGATCCACAAGGAATTAATGGAATCTCCAGTAGTTGTCAAAGATCTGTTTAATCATCTCTGACCAAAATATGCTATATTGTAGAGACGTTAAATAGATGGTACATTGTGTTTTCGCGCCTATTGTGCCATGATAGGTAGTCATTCTTTTGAGAGATCCATTCATCCTTGCAAAGTTTTCTTTATTACACGTTTATGTCAAGCCCAGGTTCGGATTGTGTAGACTCCGCCACGGTCAGATGGCGGGAGAATTGTCACACACTGATTGTATTTCCAAGTTAGCATATGATTCTGCAACAACCCATCTTCCTAATACAAAAGTGAAAGTATACTAGGAATAGGTGGATAAACTATACTCGTGGACTTGAAACTTAAGTGGAAAGTCTTTGATGATGTCACCGATTATCTTTTTTTTTTTTGAGACAGAAGCAATTTTGTCCACATTTGGTTATCCCCGTGTGTCTTCAATAAAGGTCACTATAATATATTTCAGAGTTATTGTCTGAATCCTAATATACATGTTAAATGGTATAATTCCTTAAGTTTTATTCACGAGTGTATATATAAGAAAAAGGCATCTTATTACCATCCATCTCTGACATCAGTATAACTTTACCTTCGTTCTATTAGAATTTAACACACTTATGGCCATAAATACCCATTCTTTGATTGTTCAGGAAATCCCCAGGACTAGTTGAGGCCTGCAAGAAGATGACGATGGCCAGCCGCTTGAGACGTCTACTTAGATTTTCTTGAGTTTTTCAAGAAATTTGAACTTGGACAATATTCTGGAATATAAAAATAAACCATCGATTAATTGATACTTATTCCGAAAGATGGCGCAAGTCATCAGTAACTTTCAGTTTCACGATCAAGAAAATATTTTTCCTAACATTTTTAAACTTTTATTGGCATTTTTTTCGTTAAATTTTTATTTGTCAATTTTCACCCAGGGGTGTTTCTAGTCCTCCTTACCATTCCCAGAGCTATCCCACCTGAATTCTAAATGAACCATCAATTACACCCAAGTGTAGTAATTGTTAGCAGTATTTCGTGTTTTGAAACAAGGAAGCTTCTCTATAATGAGGAGAACAGCAATATTACTCATACTTCTCAGATCAAGCTATCTTGCAGGTGTCGTTAATGGTTCATTTTCCGTTCCACCGTAAATTTCAAACTTATAAGCATACAACTCCAAATGAATGACTTAGAAAACACACCCAGCTTAAGGGATTTATTTGACTATACACTCATGAACAAAACTTAAGGAAATGGAAGGTCTTTGATATTGACGGTCGTCTCTCTGTTTTTATTATTATTATTATTATTATTATTATTTTAAGGAGACAGAGGCAATTTTGTTCACGCTCGGTTATCTTATGTATCTTCAATAAAGATCACTGTAATATCTTTCAGAGTTATTGTCTGAATCCGAATATACATGCTGAAAGGTACAACTTCCTTAGATTAAGTCCATGAATGTGTAGTGTTTCCAATAATGACATGCGCTTGTTTATAAAAATATTTCTTTTCTTATTCCTTTGGTACAGATATGAATAATCTAAATTTGTTCGATGCTTGGATATAACCGTGATCACTTTAGCCGGCATATATGGCTTTATAGATGGAAATTTTGCCGGGAGGATATTGATCTAAAAAAAAACCAAAGGTCATCTCTCCCGTCAAAATAGACGTCAAAGCCAGTTTTGCGGCAACGGTCAATAGATGGCGTCTGGCTTTGACGTCTATTTTGACGGAAGTGGTGACCTTTGTCTTTTTAGATATATGGCTGTGTAGACACCATTGAAATGGATCATTGACGATTTTTTCCCCAAAAACGATGACTGATATAAGATGTTTTCACATACTCGCTGCCAACAATGGCCTTGCAAAAATCATCTGTATTCTCAGTATGGAAAACTGATGTGAATAAATACACCGATAAACTCTTTCTTATTCCATATCTAGTAATGTGTATCGTTTATCTGGATGAAATTATGTTCAATCTAGTCTTCAACCATCCAGTTCAAAACTACATTATTGGGTGCCGCTCAAAAGAGAGCAACCCAGGTCAGTATATTTACAATGAGAAATGGACAGATTTAAAGCACGAATGTTTCTTAATTTATAAAACAAACTTATACTCTCCTTACTGCGATTAAAAATATTGGTAGGGCTTGGCTCATCAGTAGTGAACCCTCCCAGCGGTTTCGCCAATTTAATCTACCAGACCACTTCTTAGAGCTCTAATACTGTATTGGACGATTCTGCTTATATATGCTACAATGAAGAGTGAAATCTTAGAAATTGTTTTAAAGCAAACTATGGACATAAGCTTTTTGGACAGTAGAGTTACATATAAATATTTGCATCGAGCAATGTTCTTCCGCAAACAATAAGTACAAGGCCAGTATTTCTTTCATCGCAGTAAGGACAGTAGAAGTTTGTTTTATATTTGAAAAGAAACATTCGTGCTTAAATACTTCCATTTCTTATATATAGATGGCACGACATTGCATTATATTTACAATAACGTGGAGGGTGGGTAATATACAATATATAGTTCATTTACAATTTTATTATACTTGTATATACAATATATTTGTTATGATTATTTTTTGTTTTGTTGTTGAAAAAGAGAGAGAGAGAGAGAGAGAGGTGCAGTCGTGAAAAAATAAAGATAGTTATCTACCTTTCAAGTAGTTTTTATTTTGAATTACTTGAAGTAAATTTACACATAAAAATTATTTTTCACAGCAATATAGAATTTATAGAATGAATTCTATAATCGTGATTTTAAAAAATAGATAAGGTCAACTATACATATTTACAACAATTATTAAAGTGGTATGTTCTAAATCTATGGTCAAAAAATGTAGAACAGTCAATGAATGAAAATAAAATATATGTTTTTTCAAAAATGAAATAATTGCATTTTAGAATATACAATATATATATACACAATATGTACGGTAATTTAAACTACACTTTTGAACGAAACTTAATGAAGTCAAAAGTGTTTATTGTTGCTAGTCGTCTGTTTTTTAAATAGACAGAGGCAATTTTGTTCACATTTGGCCGTGTGTCTTCAATAAAGGTCACTGTGTTTCAAATATCTTTAAGGGTTATTGTCTGAATCCCGATATACATGCTGAAAGATACAATTTCCTTAAGTTTTTCATTGAGTGTACATTGTTTTGATGTATATTTAATAGAAAGGTATCCTATATCTTATTATATCCTATATCACACAAGTATCCTCCGTTAAAATTACAAATAGTTTGTAGTTCTCTTGTAAAAATATTGTATTCTGAATAAGAAAGTTGATATGTTTATTGTGGATTGTAAAATTTTAGTTAAATTAAAAGTTTATTGTAAAATTGATAGAAATGAAGCATCATTTGGAATTATTTCTTTTAGAGAAAGAGAAATAGTATTTAGTTAATTGAACAAAATTAGTTTAGGAAACAAGGTACTATACATATATTTGTGATAATTTAAGCTATTTTTGAAGCGCCTGTTTCTTTTTTAATATAAATCTTACTGCTCTTTTGCGATAATAAAATAATGGAAAAGTCTGGCTCATCAGTGGCGCTGTAATGCATCATGATAAAATTTTATATGTGATAATCTGTATATAGAAATATGTAACCCCACCACAATATATTCAATGTATCGTCAAAAGATTTAATAAACGTTAGGCTTCGCGAAAAGGGAATAACAATTAACAGGATTGCATCATCCAGGAAATAAAGGGCACTGCCCAGAACACATAAAACTAAAGTTCAAAGACCTTCTTCTTCCTGGAAGATTGCAATCATGGCGACAATGGAGGTACTAAGCCAATCACAGTTAAGTATGTTAAATCAACAACCAATCACCTTTAAGCATGACCAACTAATAGAAAATCAGAAGAAAACACGTGGAAGGATCTCCACCAATGAGAAGCCGAGAGAGTGAATGACTACGATGATCTCGGACAAGAAGTTAGAGAGAAGGTAGGTGACCGGGCTAGAAGCAAGGTGTGCTCAACATAGGTTCCAACCAAGGTAGTGCCCGCTCCATCATGTGAAAGGCAAAGTACCTCCTTCAGTCTCATCACTCTCTCCCTTTCGCAAAGTCTATTTTCTATCCCATCCAGGTGTGCTCGTATTTCCCTCGTGAAAAACCAACAATTCGACCAAGACTGCGCTACCAATCACCAATTCAATATAATCCGACATAGGATTCTCACCACAATTCACCAGGACTCAACAGGATTTCACAGTAAGTCGGTAGGATCAATCGAAATATTATAGAGAGTCGAAAGGATCCAATCGGAATATCACAGTAAGTCGACAGGGTTCAACCCGATTATTATAGAGAGTCGACAGGATATGATGGAAAACGAGCCACCACAAGACGCGAAGAGGGAGGGTAGAGCGGGCACTCCCGTGCCCGAAATAGAACCGACACGCACCCTGGCGGAGATTCTCCTACAGTTGACCGCCGTGCTGCCGCAAGTGGGGTCGACCCAACACGCGGAAGTGGACATCCCCCCCTTCGATGGAACCTACGCCGCATGCCAATTCTTCCAGGCCAACGACCGGAAGATGGACAAAGCCTTCGTGACCACCCCCGAAAAGTTGCTCAGGTTGCCTCGCTACCTGACGCGCCAACCCCTGGAGCTCTTCAGGAAACTCCGGTTGGCCACCCAGACCTACTTCCAGGTGAGGCAAACCCTCCTGGACCTCTACCTGGAGTCAAACAGGGGGTCCTTCGCCAAGTAATTCGCCCTGAAGTTTGCTGGGCAGGCAAGCCTGGAGGAGTACTACAGATGGAAGACAGCGCTGGGCATGCAACTGGGCCTCCCACAGGAGGTAATCCTCGAGACGCTGACGGAGGGATTGCCGCTCTCCGACCAGCGCCTGGTCCGCGTGGTTCCTCCTGAGAGCATGGGAAAGTGGTTCTACTGGTGCAACGGATCCACGGACCCAGCGCACCAACTTCGCGTCACCACGAGGAACAACCGCCCAACATGTCGGGCCCATACACCAGCACACCAAGAAGAACAGGTGCGTGGACTGCACCTGCACCGCCGTCGAACTGCAAATTCTGCGGCGCTCACCACTGGCATTCTGAGTGCCGCAACAAACCAGCTCCACACGCGACCGCGCGGGCAGTGCGTCCCGCCTAACATCCACCCCAAGCCCAAAGCGGACAAGCCGCCCGAGACGCCCCAGCCTTTCGTCTACCAGGTAGGAAGGCCCCGACCTTTCGTCAGTCAGCTAACGATAAAACTGTCCATCACCCATGAACTCTCACCCCCTATCCTAATTGACACAGGCGCAAGTCTGAACATAGTGCCCAATAACCTCTATAAAAGAAGGAATAATGTAACAACCACCATATATCAACATGATGTTGAGATGTGCAGTCTTGCGTGGATGATTGTATCACCAATACCCCATGATAGGCATAGAGTAGCTGATAAGATCAATACTGAATAAGGAATAATGTGTCAACCACCATACATCGACATGATGTTGGGATGTGCAGTCTTGTGTGGATGATTATATCACCAATACCCCATCATACACATAGAGTAGCTGATAAGATCAACATTGAAGAAGGAAAAATGTATCAACCACCATAAATTTTCATAATGTTGGGATGTGCAGTCTTGTGTGGATGATTGTATCACCAATACCCCATGATAGACATAGAGTGCCTGATAAGAAGGAATAATGTGACAACCACCATACATCGATATGATGTTGGGATGTGCAGTTTTGTGTGGATGATTGTATCACCTATACCCCATGATAGACATTTAATAGCTGATAAGACCAACACTAAAGAAGGAATAATGTGACAACCGCCATATATCGACATGATATTGGGATGTGCAGTCTTGTGCGGATAATTGTATCACCAATACCCCATGATAGACATAGAGTAACTGATAAGATCATTACTAAAGAAGGAATAATGTGAAAACCACCATACATCGTCATGATGTTGGTATGTGCAGTCTTGTGTGTATGATTGTATCACCAATACCCCACGATAAACATAGAGTAGCTGATAAGATCAACACTGAAGAAGGAATAATGTGAAAACCCAATACATCGACATGATGTTGAGATGTGCAGTCTTGTGTGGATGATTGTATCACCAATACCCCATGAGAGACGTAGAGTAGCTGATAAATTCAACACTGAAGAAGGAATAATGTGACAACCACCATACATTGACATGATGTTGGGATATGCAGTCTTTTGTGAATGATTGTATCACCAATACCCCATGATGGACATAGAGTAGCTGATAAGTCCCTTACTTGTGCTGCTTCTCCCATCCGCCACATAGAGGAGGATTTCTGGGCAGGCTAAAGATGGATAAGTCTACCATTGGATCAACGGTATAAGGGTGTGGAAGACAAGGAGAAATCACCGCATTATTCCCTCCTACCAAAATCCCCAAATGATGGAACAACACTGAACCCCTAGACAATATTGCCATAAGCAGGCCGCAACTATATAGATAAAAGATTCTGATTGAATAGATACATCAGTCGTAAGACCGATTCAACTGAAATAACAACTATAAATATTTAAGGTTTGGATAAAAGCTTACAAATTAACTGAGTATTGTGTATATCACGTGTAAGTTACAAGATCCTTGTTGCCACTGTTTGAGAACCTAATTCTTGACCTCACACCCTTTTCGAGCAGTTCGTTTGAAAGAGGAGTATAGTTGAGAAATTTCTCCCTGTCGAGCTTTGAACAATGAAATTCGTATCACTGGACGGTGTAACCAGCATAAAATAATTAAAAACTATAGCAACTCAATGATTGCTGTGAAGAAGGGAAATTTATTTATAATTGATATAAAAATTACAGTTAAAGAATTACTTTAAAAGGAGAGAGATAGAGTTTTTAGTCTCGAGACGCGAGCAGGCGTCAACAACAAGTAGAGAACAAAGAGAAGATGGGAGGGGGCGAGAGGGCGGAAGTTGCATCATGGGCGGTGACATCACCGCCGCCGCGGGGGGGAGGAGGGCGTCTTCTTACACGGCTTTCTTACATTTGAAGGCCTCCCTCTATATATCTTCAAATAAAATGAATACAAACACATACATACAAAAAAAGACAGTGGATCTGCAACATACTCCCACCAATAATTATGGAGTAATTATTCTTCTGGATTCACTATGATCAATATCTGTCAGGCGGCTTGACAACTCTTCCTGATCTTGTGATAACAGGTGAATCTTTCCCTCGGATGCTCCGTTGCGATATACTTGGTGTGTCAAGATTTATCTTCTCTTTCTCTAGATCACGTCCTTTTCCGAAATCTTCTTTAGAATGGTTTTCGCTTGATTCAAGAAAGAACAATCGTTGAACAGGTCGCAAAAAATTTCCACGCTTAGTTTTTATCATAGCGACTCTAACAATGCCATCTTTTCCCGGGTAGGTCTTCTCAATAACTCCGATTGGCCATTCTGTTCGCTTTTTGTTATCGACCTCCATGAGTACAACATCGCCTTCTTTAATTGACTTTGTCTTGTTTCTAGTATTTTGTCGCAGAAACCCTAAGTACTCTTTTCTAAATCTTTGTCGAATTGTCTCGCGTAACTTTTGTACTTTTCCATGACTATCTTTCAGGAACTTAGAGTCGACAATGTCCGCTTCAGGTACAAATAAGCATGATGCATTGTCACACATGAATTTGGCAGGTGTTATAGGTACCAAGCCAGATTCTTCACTGATCGCGGTCAAAGGTCTCGAATTCATTGCTGACTCCACTTCACATATCACAGTCTGTAGTTCTTCATATGAGACTGTTTTGTCTCCCAATACTTTTCGGATCAGTTGCTTCATGAGACCCACAAGGCGTTCCCACCATCCTCCCCAAAATGCTGCTGTTGGGGGGTTGAAATTCCACTTAATACGTTGTACGGTGGCATAACGTAGGACATCATTCCAATTAACTTTCTTGAATAAGTTATTGCATCCGACAAAATTGAGGCCGTTGTCAGAGTACACAATGCTTGGTCTACCACGTCTTGCAACAAATCTTCGAAAAGTGTCAAGAAATCCTTCAGTAGACACTGTTTTTGTGAGCTCCAAATGTACAGCTCTGTACACAGCACAGGTGTACAACACTACCCATATTTTCTTTCCACCGGTCTCAGTCAAAGGTCCAGCTAGATCCACACCGATCACTCCAAATGCTGGTGTCGATCCAATCCTGGTTGCTGGAATTGGAATGCTCTCAGTCTGGACTCTCTTGGAATTGTAACGACGACACGTAGCACATGCAGAGATGATACTTCTTATGGTTCTCTTGCCTTTTAGAATCCAAAAACGACGTCTCACTAGTTGTTGAGTTGTTTGAATCCCGGCATGGGACATCATCTCGTGCTCTTTTCGAATCAAAAGCTTGACTACTTGGTTTTCCCCCGGAAGAACTATTGGGCATCTTGTATCATAGTCGTCTTCTCCAAAATACAGTTGACTCTTGATTCGATATAGTCCATATTCATCTGTAAAAGCATTGAGCTTGTTTATTCGCTTATCATCTCTCCCAAAACTTATTAGTTGGATATGCCGTAATACTACCTTTTCAGCTTCTTCGAATTCTTCTACAGAAATTTCTTTTGACATCTTATCATGTTGTCTGGGTCGCGATTGATCTGAGACGGTCTTCCTTTTAAAACGCAGTAAATAAGCAACAATCCGTACTATACGATGATAAACTCCATACCTCTCAAGTTTGTCCATGAAATTATCTTTCGTGCTGTTGACAGCGATGTTTACTGTCTTCTTCAATTCCTTATTGATTTCTTCTTCATCAAAAATCGGATCAAATTGATTCCAGCTTGCTTCTTCTCCCCAGAGAAAAGAGGGTCCCTCCCACCATTTATGCTCTATCAATTTCTTTACACTGCTCCCACGTGATGGAAGGTCAGCTGGATTGTTTACCCCTGACACATGATGCCAATTCTCTTTCTTCGAAATAGAACAGATTTCGTTGACTCTGTTTCTGACAAATGTTGCCCACGGTTTCTCATTTTGAATCCAACGAAGTGCAGTTGAGGAGTCCGTCCAAAACCAAATATTAGTCTCTGGTATTGCAATCGATTCTGATATAATCTTCATGACTTGCTTAGTCAATCTGGATCCGATGAGGCATGACATTAATTCTAATCTCGGAATAGTAAGTTTCTTTTTGGGAGCTACTCTTGACTTTGATGCGACGAGTTGTACATTTACTTCTTCATTTTTCACTGTTCTTAAGTAAATGCAGGTTGCATAGGCATCTTGACTCGCATCACAAAACACATGCAGTGATGGCTGTTCAAACCCATCTCTCATCACCCACCTTGGAATCCTGACAGACAACAATTCGGGAATTTGACTCTGCCATTCCACAAACTTCTTCACAATGTCCTCTGGGACCGGCTGATCCCATTTCAACTCAGACTTCCAACATTGTTGTAGGATGATCTTCGGCACTATGGTGAATGGAGAAAACAAACCGAGAGGGTCAAACACAGCATGGGCCTCCGATAGCATAATCCTCTTTGTCAATTTATGAGTATGATTTTCTATTTCGGCATCATTCTCTTGATCCAATGACTTGTAGGTTGGAGTCATCATTAGCTTATCCGAAATTGTCAAAGTGTCATCAGCTGTGTCCCATTTCATACCTAGCACAGAAATATTCTCACCGTTAACTATGCCGGGGCCACCCATCTGCCACTCTCTTAGATTGAATCCTGCTGGGCTGAGCAGGTCAATAGACTGCTGTTGAAAGACTTGTGCCTCTTCTAACGAAGTAACACTATTGACGCAGTTGTCCATGTACATACATTTTAGCAATGGGATTACTTCTCTTTCATATTGCTCCAAATGTAACTTCAATGTAGCAGCTAGGAGGAAAGGACTTGATGTAACTCCGAACACCACTCTCTTGTGTTGATAAATCCGAAGATTCTCTTGCTTGCCGTCCTCCCACCATAGAAATCTCAAAAATTGCCTGTCTTCTTTTGCCACTGATATTTGGAGGAAGGCCTTTTCTATGTCTGCTACTACGCCGATTTTATTGAGTCGAAATCTCAGCATGATATCCGGAATGAGCTCCAATAAGTTGGGTCCTTTCGCCAAACAATCATTCAGAGACCATCCACCCTTTGTCTTACAGGAAGCATCAAAAACCGGTCGTACTGGTGTCGTGCTGCTACCAGATTTCACTACTGCTCGGTGTGGTAGAAAGTATTCTAATGTATCATCTTGATCTGACTGGATTCTTTCAATGATCCCATTTTCCTCCCATTCTTCAAATATCTTGTTGTAATGGTGATAAAAGCCTCTTTTCTTTAGATCCTCTGTCATCTTCCGGAGTCTTTTCTCGGCATGGCTTTTATTTTCTTTTAGCTTCTGGGCTGGTTCTATCCATGGAAGGTGCACCTCGTATCTACCAGATTCCAATTGCTTTGTTTCAGTCCGAAACTTATCCATAATAGCCTGATCTGTCTCTTTCTTTGATTCTGCTTGCCCGTCATCCATGACTCCAATATTTTCCAGAGACCATAAATCGGAAACCTTTATTTCTTGTGTCATTAAAGATGTGATCAGCATACTGTTATGAACCTGGTTAGGATTTTTATCTGGGAATTTTCCTTCCGTTTTGCCTTGAACTACCCAACCTAGCAATGTTTCTCGAGCAATACGATCATCCGATAATCTTATCATATTGGCTGTAGCTATTTTTGGGTTAATGTCTGCACCGAGGAGAAGCTCTACCTCATCACTTTCGGCTTTAAATGCTGAGAGTTGTATCTTCTTTGACGCAAGTTCGCGAGCCCATGAACCAAATGTAGGCTTTCTTATACATCTGGCTATTTGATTAGTGGCCGATGCCGGACATGAAATGCATCTATCATTCTCAATACTTGATAGAGTCAGGCAGTAGATCCGATGTCGATCAGTATACCTGATCCCACCAAATATTTCATGATCAAGCTCTTCTTCTCCCATGATAGGAACACCCAAATCCTTTACAATGTGTTCCAAAATGTACGATTGGGATGATCCACTATCAATTACTGCCCTTACCACTTTGCTACCTTTAGGACCCCAAACTTTCACTAATAATGTCTCAAGGCATGCTTTGTTGCTTACACAGTTGGACATCTCGTTCACCGTAGCTACATCACTCGAACCTGGAGTTGGCGTTGAATTCTGTGGTCGTTGTGGACTCTGAAAGAAAGATGTACACCTCTACACATGATGGCATAATGCCCATCCCTCTTGCAGAAATCACAGCGCACTTTCTTTTTACATTGCCTGCTTCTGTGGCCTGGAAGCAGACATTTAAAACATCTCTTGTAGCTCTTGATTTTCTCATTTTTCTGGTTCATGCCCATTTTCATTCCTTTTCGACAGTCTTGACTTGGATGACCATTGTCGCAGAAAATGCATTTAAATTTCTCACGCAGTGTTGGTGAGATGTCGGAATGCATAAATCCAGAGGTTGTAGCAATTTCACGCTTTGCATTAAAACTTCTTTTCTTCGTCTCTATCTTCCCTGGTGTAGGCTGAGCTAAGGAATCTGAATGCTTATTGTAGGCCATTTCTCTATCCTTAGTCTGATTGACCTCACGACGAAGAAATTTCATCAAGCTTTCTAGGTCTTCTGGTTCACTGCTGCGCTGCCATGAGATGAGGACATCCTCCGGTAGACATGATTCAACTACAGGATACAATATATCGGCACATTTGTCCGTAGTTACACCAAGCATACGTAAATGCCTAATTTGAGAGTTCAACTTTGTCACAAGATCTTTAAAGTTGACCTTTCTCTCTTGTGCACTTCGGATGACCAACCACAATAGATCTCGAACATAGACCTTTATTAGCATGTTATCTCGCCCAAATCTTTCTTTAAGATCTTTGATTACCGAAGCATAATTCTTTCCTGAGACAGGATAACTTAGAACTAGTTGCTGAGCTTCAGAATTTTCTAACATGCAGTCTACAAGATATTGGTACTTATCTGAGTCTGAGAGATCCTCGTCGTTGTGGATGTCTTCAAACCTTGACCAGAAGGTGATCCATTCCCGTACATCACCTCCAAACTCTGGGAGTTTTCTCTTGGGAAGCAGAACTCTTCTCCGGGTTGTACTGTTGCTCGTTTCCGAAGATGTTTCATCAGGCTGGGGCGACACACCTTTCTTCGGATTCAGTACTTTCTCTAACTCTTCTCTCATCCTTTTGATAAGTCTGTCGTACCTCAGACGTTCATCATATTCTTTGTCCTGTTCATCTTCAGTCACTTCTTCATCCAACATGGCCTCGGTTACTTTCTCATCCCATTCATGAAGATCTCGACATAAATCTTCAAGCTGTAGTGCTGAGACCCTCAAGTCTGTCTTGTCCAGTTCTTCTACTGGCTTCTTCAGGGCTGTTTCAACACTGTTGATGAGCTTTGTGATTTGGCCACGAACAGGCCTTCTTCCTTTCTTGAGGCGATTCATTTTGAGTTACAAAATATGCTGTTGCACCATCCTGTCGCGGACGCCAAAAAATGTCGAGCTTTGAACAATGAAATTCGTATCACTGGACGGTGTAACCAGCATAAAATAATTAAAAACTATAGCAACTCAATGATTGCTGTGAAGAAGGGAAATTTATTTATAATTGATATAAAAATTACAGTTAAAGAATTACTTTAAAAGGAGAGAGATAGAGTTTTTAGTCTCGAGACGCGAGCAGGCGTCAACAACAAGTAGAGAACAAAGAGAAGGTGGGAGGGGGCGAGAGGGCGGAAGTTGCATCATGGGCGGTGACATCACCGCCGCCGCGGGGGGGAGGAGGGCGTCTTCTTACACGGCTTTCTTACATTTGAAGGCCTCCCTCTATATATCTTCAAATAAAATGAATACAAACACATACATACAAAAAAAAGACAGTGGATCTGCAACACTCCCCCTTGCATCTTGAAGTCCACGTGGCGGCACTCAAATGGCATCGCCACGTCTAAAATGGTGACCTTCTCCTCTGTCACTACTATATCAGGTCGAAGGTTTGAGGAGACTTCAGGGACTTTCTGATGGTTGAACGTTCGTTCCTGTAACCCCGTGGCCTTTTTAGTCATTCTACAATGTAGCGGTTCCTCTTGTTGAAGGTGACAGAGAACTTGCGACAGTGTTGTGGAACGTGGGGAAGAGTTTGGTCTGCTTGACCGTATGCTCTGCATCGTTTGTCGTCGTGTTAAAATCTCTTGGCTCAATTTAATGAGAGAACTTCAGTCTCTCCTTGGACGATGAACGGAGACAGAGCGAAGTGTATGTATCTCCCACTACAAAATTCATAAGACGTTTTAACTCATTTTATTCGTCTTATTAAAGGAAGCTTTCAGGTAAGACTTCTTCAGTTGAAGAAAGGCTTGTCCATAAGCTTCCTTTAATCATGTGAATAAAATGAGTTGAGCCGTCTTAAGAATTTTTGTAAATTATCGTAATACGCATTCCTGTAATGATGAATATCTCTCACTGTTGATGAAGCCGTTGAAAGACTTGTTCCCGTAGGTGAATTAGAAAACTTTTCCCCGATTATGTTTTTCATATTGGTATCTTTAAGAATCTGCTGAAGTCTTGCCATGACTTAGCTGTTGGCGACTGCAGAGAATCTATTTATTGTGTCCAGTTTCTTGCCGATTGTGGAAGTCCCCAATGGAAAGATTGTGCACCCATTAGAGAAGAACGATTCGTTTTGAAAGGCCTCAGGAAGCGTTTCTGGCGTCACTTCAGATTGAGGTGATGTCTCAACCATCTCTGGCAAAGATTTCAAGTTTCACTGACAGACACTCTGCTATATCTTCTTTCATTGCAGGCCGTTCCTGCTTCCTCTCCACAACTATTTTGTGAAAATTTTTGGCGAATGCGGAGGTTTCAGAATCTGGGTTCATGAGGAATCGGAAGGCATGTTGGATATTGGCTAAATCGGTCCAGTCACCTAAAGGCACCATTCCGATTCTGCCTTTAAAGGAGCGATAAAGGGTAACTCATTGCTGGCCCGCTGGGGCAGTTTGAGCTAGTTCTTTCCTAGACTCATGATCAGTAGGTCGACCTCCCTGAATGAAGTCTTTCTGCACCGGGAAACTCCGAAGAAATAATTCTAACCTTGGGTAGATGAAGGTCTTGGTAGCGTCGAACTTCTGCCAAAGAGCTAGAAGGCTGTTGTGGATCTTTTCCATAACTTCCATGATGATCCTGATGTCTTCATTTAGTATTCTTTGTTTTGCTTGCAAAGTGTACTTGGTTTGATTGAAATTATTTGGTTTGATTGAAGTGGACTTGGTTTGATTGAAGGGGACTATTTTCGATTGTAGTGGACTATGTTTGTTTTAGTTGGTTTGGTTTGATTGAAATGAATAATGTTTGATTGAGTGGGGACTTGGTCGATTTGAAGTAGACTTGGTAGTTTTGAAATGGACTTGGTTGATTTGAAGTGGACTTGGTTGAATTGTAGTGGACTTGGTTGAATTGAAGTGGACTTGGTTGAATTGTAGTGGACTTGGTTGAATTGAAGTGGACTTGGTTGAATTGAAGTGGACTTGGTAGAATTGAAGTGGACTTGGTAGAATTGAAGTGGAATTGGTTGAATTGAAGTGGCCTTGGTTGAATTGAAGAGGACTTGGTTGAATTGAAGTGGACTTGGTTGAATTAAAGAGGATTTGGTTGAATTGAAGTGGCTTTGGTTTGATTGAAGTGACCTTGGTAGATTTGGAGTGGACTTGGAAGTTTTGAAGTGTACTTGGTAGTAGTGAAGTGGACTCAGTAGAATTGAAGTGGACTTGGTTGAATTGCAGTGGACTTGGTTGAATTGTAGTGGACTTGGTTGAATTGAAGTGGACTTGGTTGAATTGAAGTGGTCTTGGTTGAATTGTAGTGGACTTGGTAGTATTGAAGTAGCCTTGGTAGAATTGAAGTGGACTTGGTTGAATTGAAATGGACTTGGTTGAATTGAATTGGACTTGGTTGAATTGTAGTGGACTTGGTTGAATTGAGTGGACTTGGTTGAATTGAAGTGGACTTGGCTGAATTGAAGTGGACTTGGTTTGATTGAAGTGGACTTGGTAGAATTGAAGTAGCCTTTGTAGATTTGAAATGGACTTGGTTGAATTGAAGTAGACTTGGTTGAATTGAAGTGGACTTGGCTGAATTGAAGTGGGCTTGGTAGATTTGAAGTGGACTTGGTTGAATTGAAGTGAACTTGGTTTGATTGAAGTGGACTCGGTAGATTTGGAGTGGACTTGGAAGTTCTGAAATTGACTTGGTAGTATTGAAGTGGACTTGGTAGATTTGAAGTGGACTTGGTTGAATTGAAGGGAACTTGATTTGATTGAAGTCGACTCGGTAGATTTGGAGTGGACTTGGAAGTTTTGAAATTGACTTGGTAGAATTGAAGTGGACTTGGTTGAATTGAAGTGGACTTGGTTGAATTGAAGAGGACTTGGTTGAATTGAAGTGGACTTGGTTTGATTGAAGTGGACTTGGTTGAATTGAAGAGGACTTGGTTGAATTGAAGTGGACTTGGTTGAATTGAAGAGGACTTGGTTGAATTGAAGTGGACTTGGTTTGATTGAAGTTGGACTTGGTAGATTTGTGAAGGACTTGGAAGTTTTGAAGTGTACTTGGTAGTATTGAAGTGGGGGGACTCAGTAGAATTGAAGTGGCCTTGGTTGAATTGAAATGGACTTGGTTGAATTGAAGTGGACTTGGTTGAATTGTAGTGGACTTGGTTGAATTGTAGTGGACTTGGTAGTATTGAAGTAGCCTTGGTAGAATTGAAGTGGACTTGGTTGAATTGAAATGGACTTTGGTTGAATTTTGAATTGGACTTGGTTGAATTGTAGTGGACTTGGTTGAATTGAGTGGACTTGGTTGAATTGAAGTGGACTTGGCTGAATTGAAGTGGACTTGGTTTGATTGAAGTGGACTTGGTAGAATTGAAGTGGACTTGGTTGAATTGAAGCGGCCTTGGTTGAATTGAAGAGGACTTGGTTTAATTGAAGTGGACTTGGTTGAATTGAAGAGGACTTGGTTGAATTGAAGTGGACTTGGTTTGATTGAAGTGGCCTTGGTAGATTTGGAGTGGACTTGGAAGTTTTGAAGTGTACTTGGTAGTATTGAAGTGGACTTGGTTGAATTGAAGTGGACTTGGTTGAATTGTAGTGGACTTGGTTGAATTGAAGTGGACTTGGTTGAATTGTAGTGGACTTGGTTGAATTGAAGTGAGCTTGGCTGAATTGAAGTGGACTTGGTAGATTTGAAGTGGACTTGGTAGAATTGAAGTGAACTTGGTTTGATTGAAGTGGACTCGGTAGATTTGGAGTGGACTTGGAAGTTTTGAAATTGACTTGGTAGTATTAAGTTGGCCTTAGTAGAATTGAAGTGGTCTTGGTTGAATTGAAATGGACTTGGTTGAATTGAAGTGGACTTGGTTGAATTGAAGTGGACTTGGTTGAATTGAAGCGGACTTGGTTGAATTGAAGTGGACTTGGTTGAATTGAAGAGGACTTGGTTGAATTGAAGTGGACTTGGTTTGATTGAAGTGGACTTGGTAGATTTGGAGTGGACTTGGAAGTTTTGAAGTGTACTTGGTAGTATTGAAGTGGACTCAGTAGAATTGAAGTGGCCTTGGTTGAATTGAAATGGACTTGGTTGAATTGAAATGGACTTTGGT
>CP092880.1:15789953-15820192 GCA_030710605.1 Cordylochernes scorpioides | reverse complement strand
AAACGACTGCGTTTCAACCAATCCTCACCATTCAAATCGAACAACAAGAAATTCCGCAACGATATTGTCACAGAACGGTTAAGTCGACAGGATATATTACCACATATATATATATAGTAAAACCCCGCTAATACGAACCCTGGATATAATGAATCTTCCCTTATAACAAACACACTCAGATTCCCAATTCCATTCCATTGAAAATACCATCGTTATAACGAACTTTGCGATTTTTAGAATAATGAACTACTCCTATAACTAACCTATTTTCGGTCCCAAAATAATAAAATATATTTAAAATACTACGCTTTTAACGAACTTAGAATTGTAATTTAAAAAAAAATAAAACAACAAAATTTTGAGCATGTTTCAGCTCACAGATCGCGATTTCAAAGCAATAAATTTAGCGGCATTGTTTGTTTTGATTTTTGTACTTTATTTTTGCTGTATGTTGTATAAATTTTAACACATTATACTTTTTATTAAATAGAATATATTTGCATCCATTAAATTTGAAATATAAAAAATGCAAATGGCTTCCAAAATGAATAAAACAAAGGCATTTTAAAAACAAAAGCGTTATTTCTTAAAAAAAAAAAAAGGCCATTTTCAGAACTTTTCAAAGTGAAACAACACTGGCAAAATGTTAAGAACATATTAAAATAAGAGAATATAACTTTTCTATTATAAGAGATAAAATATAACACTTTTTTAAACATGGAAACTTTCTCCTTGGATTATAAATACTATAGAATAAAGCGTTAGGAGAAAATAATTTTTAATAATCGACTACATGAGCTTTCGGGCAGTCACGCCCTTCAACTGGTAATGATACATGATGGCAATAGGCCTTAAATATTTAAGGCCTATTGCCATCATGTATCATTACCAGTTGAAGGGCGTGACTGCCCGAAAGCTCATGTAGTCGATTATTAAAAATTATTTTCTCCTAACGCTTTATTCTATAGTATTTAAAATATAACACTATTAAAAATTGTTACAAAGAGGAATCAACCTCAACTTTTTCTGCGATTGTACATTTTAGGGCTTAAAAAAAAAGTCTGAATAAATGGTCCTATGATGAAACAAAAATTATTCCATTAACTATGGTGATTTTAAAGCCAGCAATGGTTTGCATGACAGGTTCAAAATAAAAGGAAATCTAGACTTAAGAAGAATATGTGGAAACATGAAATAGAAGAAAAACACATTTACTTTATTTGAATGGTGCAATGCTTGAAGAATGCTTTGAAGCAACAAGGTGTTAGGGCCATTTTTCCAAGTAAACATTGTAATATATAATGTGATAATGATGTTTTAAAATCATTTTATATCTTTGAATATATATTTAATAAAACTTTGCCTAGGATTTGTCTTGATTTTTAAATTAAACATAGAGGTACATATATGTTAATGATAAGAAGAACCTATCATCTAATGATTTATTTTATTATTCAGTATTAATGTAAGAAAATAGGTCAATTAAGGGAATTAAAACAAAGTGACCACTATTAAGAGGCAGCCTCTTCCAGTGTGTATGGCTGTCCTTTAATTATATGGTCTAAAATTTTTGAAAAGTAAAAAAAAAAATATAGCCAAACCGTGGCTATAGTGAAACAAAAGCTTTGTCCCATTGGGTTCACTATAGAGGAGTTTTACTGTATATATATTATTTAGTTTCACTCCAAACTCAAGAGATTCAATGAATAAACTATAAGGATGAAGAAAGGTGACTGAACATTGAATGTAGTGGATTCTTGTTATCAGACCAAGGAATCTAGGGAACAGTTTAGTTAGTACAATAGAGAACACAAGGTAATAAGACCAAATCTAAATAAATAAAAAGTCTGTGACATTTCGGTAACAGCATTGTTACCAAAATGTCACACTATTTATTTGGATTTGGTCTTGTTACTTTATATTTATAATCCAAATCCTTATCAGTTACAGTAGAGAATCAAATTACAAGTTAGAAAAAGAATCAATGTGGATGGAGACACCATTCAAATTGTAAAGGGCAATACAGTTAAACTCCCATTAACCTCCTTGGACAACCTATTTGGCAAAAAAAAATGTGGTATACAGACATGGGGTTAGATATGAGATGTAATAATAACAGAATGAAAGGTCCTCTTTTGGCATTCAAATGTCATGGTACTAGGGACGTTTTCATGGTCTCCACAGCACATGATCATGCCATGATACCTGTAACCAAGAAAGCCAGGAAATCTGACCAATCTCTCACCATGAAACCAGCTGCAGTATTGGACTACAACAAGCACAAGGCTGGTGTTGACAGAAGTGACCAGCTCCTCCCTTACTACTCTTTTCAGCGGAGAACTATGAAATGGTGGAAAAGGCTTTTCTTTCACATCTTTGGCCTGACAATAGTCAATTCTCATATAATTTATAATAAATTAAATCCAACATCCAAACTGTCACTCCGAGACTACCATCTTGTCATTATGGAAAAACTGGTTGAAGAAGCCGGAGTTGAGATCACAGATCAACAACTTGGTAGTTCAAGCTCAAAAGCCAGACTTTTGGAGAGACACTTCATTACAAGAATAAAAGAAGAAAACAAGCCAAATGTAAATATCCAACGAAAATGCAAAGTCTGTGCTGAAAAAGGAAAAAGTGCCATTGGAAAAAGAATAAGGAAGGACACTGCTTATATGTGCAAGACCTGCCTTGTTCCTCTGTGTATAAATGATTGTTTTGAGGCTTTTCACACCAAGGAGAAGTATTGGCTCTAATTGACTCTTAGAAATGGCCTTTATAAATAGTTTTTACAAATTTTCAGCATGTTTTTTTGTATATATAACATTTGTCTATGTGTTGGAGTTAATTTAGTTTTTTTTTTTTTAATATAATTTTTAATTTTTTATTATTTTTATTTCTTTATCAAAATTCATTTTATATAGCATTAAAAATAATTTTAAACCCTATATATATTGGCTTATAAATTTGGCATATATTACTAAAATAAATATATCAAATTTTATTTTTCATAAAAGTGTCATTTTTACTGCGTCCTGGTGGACCATGAGGTCTGCTTAGGCTGCGTCCTCGAAGTGTTAATGATGTCTGTTGGGGATGAGTAGAGTCCATCAATGGATGGTATAATGCAGTCAACGATGTAGTTTGGAGAGTTACATTTGGGAAGATGATGCATGTCCCTTCTCTGCACCAGTCATGTACTGCAGTAGATTAGATGTAAAGAAAGTCTCCTCTTTTAAGAGGTAGATTGTCTGGCCTCAGGGTGGCCAATGACTTTGCCAGTGAGTCTGCCAGTTCATTTCCAAGGATACAAACTTAAGCTGGAAGCCATTGTACTGTGACAGAAATGTTGATTGGAAGTCAGTTTACAGATTTGGCAATGCTCTTGAGAAGTGGTTCATGGCTAATGACACAGGTTTGGAGAGTGTAAATGGTTTCTCTTGAATCAGAATAGATGATTATTTTACTAAGTGATTTTATGATAAAGCACAATTTGGCTTATAGATTATAATACAAGAAAATAAGACCCAATCCAAATAATTTAATAGTGTATGACGTTTCGGCAACAGCATTGTCACCATCACCAGACAGAAGAATAAATGAGAAAAAATACCACAGCAAGTTCTTAAATAGTACTGTTATCAAGTGTTTAAACAAGATAACAGACAAGGAAAATTAGTTTTTTAAGACAACTTGAAATATTCTTCTTAGAATTAAAAGTGGATTTTTTTTTACTATAATTAAATGCATATCTGTTTGTTTGTTTGGCTTATCTTGTTTAAACACTTGATAACAGTACTATTTAAGAACTTGCTCTTGTTATTTTTCTCATTTATTCTTTTGTTTGATGATGGTGACAATGCTGTTGCCGAAATGTCACACTATTAAATTATTTGGATTGGGTCTTATTACCTCGTATTAGGTGATTTAAT
The DNA here is from genome assembly GCA_030710605.1 of Cordylochernes scorpioides. NCBI lineage: Eukaryota > Metazoa > Arthropoda > Arachnida > Pseudoscorpiones > Chernetidae > Cordylochernes > Cordylochernes scorpioides. Next base: position 15,816,260 of record CP092880.1, on the reverse strand, counting down.
GTTGAAGTTTTTGAGAGCAGTATCTATTGTTAAGAGTCCTGATTTGTAATATGAAAGGTGCTAAAGGTGGGAAATGGAAATTTGTTCAAAAATATTTTTGATGTAAACAGAGCAATACCATGGTCAGACAGCTCAGTTTCAAGATGGCTATCAACAGTATAAAATGGGGATGTAAATGAGAGAGTAATTTTTGTCAAGGATTTGGAAGGCAAAAACTGAGTAATATCAAGCTGAGTTTGATGTAATACCAACCATGATTTAGATGGGGGTCGGTGGACCATTGGCTTTCGGCCGCTAGAACCCAGGATCGAATCCTGCATTGGGCACTTTTTCTAATTAAAAAAATACTCTAACGACCCCCAATTCTTGGAAATGTTCAACTTATCTAGCGAGTGCAAGTAACTAAACAGGGCTCTGGCATATTTGTAAGTGCAAATGTCGAACTACTTTTCACAAGTGTAGACATGTGGTGCACTTACAGTAAAAGCAGTCTCCGGCTTCTACCCACCATGATTATCATGGCCTGTACCACGTGTACTTGGGATAAGCAAAAAAAAAAAAGTTATTGAAACATCACATACTATTTATTTGTTTAGATTTTTAAATTCTAAATAGTAGCCAGTAATATTCTGATCCCTAGTCAGATAAATTAACCTTTACACCACACCACCAACTACATTGTGCCTATATAAAATATTTACCATATATATATTAACATGGATCTAATTGAACTCTCTTATTTAGACAATATTATAAATGAAGCACACACAAGATGTTTGGGTGACAGAGAGTAAGAACTTGTATAAACTTTCAAATATAATGATACGGCTCAATTTAGATCATATATTTTAAACACAAGGTAATAAGACCAAATCCAAATAAATAAATAGTGTGTGACGTTTCAGTAACAGCAGTTACCAAAACACACACTATTTGGATTTGGTCTTATTACCTTGTGTTTACTCTCAAATATAGTATATAAGTAGAAGAGTATCTGGCAGGTCCTGATGTAATCTAGCTTTATGTTATGGAGTAAAACCCCTTGTGAGATGTGAAACACTTTTTTATACTTATCCAGATTATATGTAGTATACAGGCCATCAAAATCTCTCTTTTTTTTATTATTATCCATAGTACACGTGGTACAGGCCATGATAATCATGGTGGTTAGAAGATGGCCACTGCTTTTACTGTAAGTGCTCCACCTGTTTACATATGTGAAAAGCAGTTCGACTTTGCACTTACAAATGTGCCAGAGCCCCGTTACTAGCACTCACTGATGGGGTTGGACTTTAGCAAGAATTGAGGGCCATTGGAGCATTTTTCTTTTAAATCAGAAAAAAAGTGCCCAATGCGGGAATTGAACCTAGGTTGTAGCTGACGAAAACCAAGGGTTTAGACCATCCTTCCACCAACCCCCTGATGGTGATGTTTTAGTAACAACGTTGTTACCAATACCATATCAATTTAGTATCATTCAGTACATTTGTCTGAAGATGGTAACAACTCTGTTACCAGAATGTCACAAACTATTTATTTATTTCGATTTGTTCTTATTACCTTGTGTTTGCTAAAAATGTTTATTGTGGTACAATGGTAAAACAAATTTTCAGGTCAAAATACTATGCAAAATTACAGGATGATGATATTTATATGCTAAGGTTAGAAACACAAGGTAATAAGACCAAACTCAAATAAATAAATGGTGTGTGACGTTTCGGTAACAGCGTTGTTACCATCTTCAGACCAATTGACTGTTCCTTCAGTACTTTGGTCTGATGGTAAAAATTCTGTTACCGAAACATCACACACTATTTATTTGTATTTGGTCTTATTACATTGTGTTCCTAATCTTTAATCCGAATTTTACCTTGTCTTTCCAATGTTACAAGGTAATAAGACCAAATCCTATGAATAAATGGTGTGTGACGTTACAGTAGCAGCATTGTTACCATCATCAGACCAATTGAATGTTCATTCAGTACTTTGGTAAAATGGTAGCAATGCTGTTACCGGAATGTCACACACTATTTATTTATTTGTATTTGATCTTATTACATTGTGTTTGCTAAAAATCTGTTTATTGTGATACAATGGTAGAACCAATTTTCAGGTCAGAATACTATGCAAATTACATGATGATTATATTTATATATTAAGGTTAGAAACATAAGGTAATAAGACCAAATCCAAAAAATAAATGGTGTGTGACATTTCGGTAACAGCCTTGTTACTATCATCAGACCAATTGACTGTTCATTCAGTACTTTGGTTTGATGGTAACAATGCTGTTACTGAAACATCATGCACTATTTATTATTTGTATTTGGTCTTATAACATTGTGTTCCTAATCTTTAATCCAAATTGTACCTTGTCTACCAATGTTACAAGGTAATAAGATCAAATGAATAAAAGGTGTTAGGTTTATGTAACAGCTTTGTTACCATCATTAGACCAATTGATTGGTCATTCAGAAATTTGGTCTTTTTGGATTTATTTGGATTTGGTCTTATTACATTGTGTTTCTAATCTACAATCCAAATTGTACCTTGTCTTACCAATGTTATTTCTCTATTCTAAAATCCATTAATTTTGGCCATGAATACCACCCTCCTGGTAAATTTGATATTTATAAGATTGTTAGATGTTATTAAAGGGTCTTTAGCCACTATTATGTGTTGTGACTCTGATAGTCAATAATCTCTGTAACATGGATAACAATAAACTATGGTACATCACACAGCTATATACAGTGGGGATAGATTACATCCATACAAATTATGATAAGGCAAAATGTGGATCATAGAATCATAAACACAAGCTAATAAGACCAAATCCAAATAAATAGTGTGACGTGCCAGTAACAGCATTGTTACCATTTTCAGACAAAAGTACTGAATGAGAAATTATACCACAGCATGTTTCAAATAGTTACTGTTATCAAGTATGTAAACAAGATAGCATATAAGAAGATAGTTTTCTGAGAAACCTAAAATATTAACTTTGAATTAGAAGAGGAAAACCCACTTTTTTAGATATAATTAAAAGCATATCTGTAAATATATTTGATATTTCCTTTTTCTTCTATTCTGTTAATTGTAGCACATTTCTTTTGATGAAATAAGCTTCTTTAAATTGTATCTTATAGTAATTTTTTAATAATCTAGTATCTTTTTTCTTTTAGATTTATATATATATTTTTTTAAATATCCCCAGTATACGTGGTACAGGCCATGATAATCATGGTGGGTAGTATGCGACTGGTTTTACTGTAATTACACCCCATGTCTACCCATGTGAAAAGCAGTTCGACTTTTGCACCTACAAATTTGCCAGAGCCCCGTTTGGTTACTTGCACTCGCTGGTGGGATTGGACTTTTACAAGAATCTGGGCCATTGAAGCAGTTATTTTATTAGAAAATGGTGCCCAATGTGGTATTCTATCTCGGGTTGTAGTGGTCAAAACCAACGGTTTAGAACATCCTTCCACCGACCCCCATTCTGAAATTATTATTCCAGGGTGAGCTTAGATTTCTTGATATTCTTAAGGCATTCATAAAATCCTAAGTAGTTTCTAAGGAGGTATTCAACTAATAAAGTGGCTAGGCTTATTCTGTGGCAAAAATAAAATACAAATTTTATTAGTAATAAGTTAGGGTATACAATTTGGATTATAAACAAAAGGTAATAAGACCAAATCTAAATGAATAAGTGTGTGACATTTCGGTAACAGCGTTGCTAACATCTCTAGACAAAAGTACTTAAATGACATTTGTACTCATATATTTGAATAACTACTTTTATCTGAGGATGGTAACCATGCTGTTACCGAAACATCAAACACTTATTTTGGATTTGGTCTTATTACCTTGTGTTTATAAGGAATATATTAACCCTTTAAGTGCTAAACTCGAGTATACTCGAGCTAAAAATACCGTGCCGGAAATGCTATACACGAGTATACTCGAGCTCGCATTTCTCTCGCAATGTGCTAATGCAGGATATATTCGAGCTGTGTTATTTGTTAGTGGCTGACCTTGGGTGAATTACGTCACAGTTTATATATTGACCTCTACCGCGCTTGGATCTTGTGTAATCTTTGTTTGACTTAGTACTTGTTTGCATGCCTTCTTTCCATCTTTATCACATAAATAATTATTATTTTTTTATTATTCCTGTGGCTCGATTTTTACAACTCATAAAGGTAATATAAAATTTGTTTATACGTTCTTGCATAAATATATTTATCTTTTTTTTTTTAGAATGGCTTCTGTAAAAGATGATTTCTTGCATTATGCAACAAATCCTGAATCAGAATTAGAGGATACTGATTCTGATTGCACTATTGTGTACGACTATGAAGAGTCAAGTGGTGAAGATGAAGAGGTACCCCCACCATTGAAAACACCTCAGTCAGGCTATATTTGGTCTGATAACTCAAATTATGATCCGATCATTTTTTCATTTGACCGATCAAATAGTGGACTACAGGTAGATACATGTAGGCTTGAAAAAGAACTTGATTTTTTTGAAATTTTTATCAATATAAATTTCCTTGAAATGATTGCTGTAGAGACAAATAAATATGCAAAATACCTTATAGACACAATAGAATTTTCGAAGTTTTCTAGAATGAATAGATGGGTGGACACTAATTATCATGAACTATTTGTTTTCCTAGCAATATGCTTCCTTATGACAAGAAATAAAAAAGTATCATTGAAGGAATACTGGAGTACCAATCAATTTCACTTTTCCCCAATTTTTTCTAAACTTATGTCAAGAGATAGATTATTTTTGATTCTTTCAGTGTTGCATTTCAACGATAATAAGACCCAAATTCCAGGTGATAAACTCCACAAACTAAAGCCTGTAGTTGACCACATGAAAAGTGCTTATAAAAATGCTTTCAAACCTTTTCAAGATGTTTGTATTGATGAGAGTCTTGTTCTGTTCAAAGGAAGATTTGGATTCAAACAATATATTCCAAGCAAAAGGAAAAGGTTTGGAATAAAGCTATTTGTTTTATGTTATGTGGAAACAAAATATATTTTAGATTTTATTGTGTATGTTGGAAAAGGAACAGAAATCGAAGATTCAGATATGGGAGTATCATCGTCAGTTATTACAACTTTGTTACAACCATATATGAACAAAGGGCATTCCTTATGGGTGGATAATTGGTATTCTAGCCCAACTCTTTTCAATTTTCTTCATCAACGTCAAACTAATGCTTGTGGTACAGACAGAAAAAACAGAAAAGAAATGCCAAGATTTGGGAAAAAATTGAAAATAGGGGAAACAGAAGCCAAACACACACAAAACCTACTTGCACTAAAATATAAAGATAAAAGAGAAGTTTTCATGCTGTCCACAATGCATAAAAATGAATTTGCTAATACAAACAAAAGAGATAAAGTCAATAATCTGCCAATTCAAAAACCTTCAGCTGTTATTGACTATAACCAGAAAATGGGCACTGTCGATCAGACGGATATGCTACTTAGCAGCATTGGCTGTCTTAGAAAATCTCTCAAGTGGTACAAAAAGCTCTTTTTTCACTTCATTGATACATCTTTACTAAATGCATATTCTTTGTATTTAGTAAATACAGGCAAACGTCCATCTCTTGCCAAATTCCACATCAATCTCATTGGCCAGATTATTGAGAAGTACCATGAAGCTAGAGTTCAAGTTCATAGGGGCAGACCTTCTACATCTGAAGACAGACCCCTTAGGCTTATTGAGAGGCACTTTCCATCTTTAGTTCCCCCTACTGAGAAGAAAAAAAATCCTACAAGATATTGCCGTGTTTGTGGAGCAAACAAAAAGAGGAAAGAATCACGCTACATGTGCAAAGACTGTGATGTTGCTCTGTGTGTGGTGCCTTGTTTCGAAACTTTCCACACAATAAAGAATTTTTAAACACTTCTAAAACTTTTAATTTAAAGCACAGATCAATACAAGTATGTTTATTTTACTTTTAACATATTTTAAAAATATATTTGGTCTTTATATGAATGTATTATCTACTACTATAAATATTATATATCATATATCTATTTATGTTCTATATATAGCGATAAATATTATATATCTTATTTTTAAGCTTATATAAGATTTTTTTCTGATACTTTATATTTAAAATACAATATAACGCGGCTGATGATGGTAAAACGAAAATTGAAATTATACCGCGAATGTTTCTTTTATAAAAATCAAAATTTATTTTCAAAGAGAAATAGCGACATTTCTAACTTTGAGGATGAGGTATGGAAAGGTGAAACATGAAGAGTAATGGCGAACGGAAAAATAAAAAGTGTCCAGGGGCGGGAATCGAACCCACACCCTTCTGCTTACCGGGTAGGTGCCTTGTCCACTCGGCTACCCTGGACGTATTTTTCCGTTCGTAACTAATACTTAAAGTAACATTTAAAATACAATATAACGCGGCTGATGATTGTAAAACGAAAATTGAAATTATACCGCGAATGTTTCTTTTATAAAAATCGAAATTTATTTTCAAAGAGAAATAGCGACATTTCTAACTTTGAGGATGAGGTATGGAAAGGTTCCGTTCGCCATTACTCTTCATGTTTCACCTTTCCATACCTCATCCTCAAAGTTAGAAATGTCGCTATTTCTCTTTGAAAATAAATTTCGATTTTTATAAAAGAAACATTCGCGGTATAATTTCAATTTTCGTTTTACAATCATCAGCCGCGTTATATTGTATTTTAAATGTTACTTTAAGTATTAGTTACGAACGGAAAAATACGTCCAGGGTAGCCGAGTGGACAAGGCACCTGCCCGGTAAGCAGCAGGGTGTGGGTTCGATTCCCGCCCCTGGACACTTTTTATTTTTCCGTTCGCCATTACTCTTCATGTTTCACCTTTCCATACCTCATCCTCAAAGTTAGAAATGTCGCTATTTCTCTTTGAAAATAAATTTCGATTTTTATAAAAGAAACATTCGCGGTATAATTTCAATTTTCGTTTTACAATCATCAGCCGCGTTATATTGTATTTTAAATGTTACTTTAAGTATTAGTTACGAACGAAAAATACGTCCAGGGTAGCCGAGTGGACAAGGCACCTGCCCGGTAAGCAGAAGGGTGTGGGTTCGATTCCCGCCCCTGGACACTTTTTATTTTTATGTTCGCCATTACTCTTCATGTTTCACCTTTCCATACCTCATCCTCAAAGTTAGAAATGTCGCTATTTCTCTTTGAAAATAAATTTCGATTTTTATAAAAGAAACATTCGCGGTATAATTTCAATTTTCGTTATACTTTATATTACTTAGTATTATTTTATATAATTATTTTTGAAAAATGAGAAAATTGATTTTTTCAAAAATATTCAGTCTAGAGTATTTATGCTAAATCACGTTATTAGCACTGAAAGGGTTAATAAAAAAAGGAAAGGTTATTTCTCTTGTAATTAAATCTTTTTAAAATTTCAAATAAGTGAAACATGTAATTGTGTTTCATATGAGGTTGTCACCATGTTTTTTTTTATTTTTCCTAACTGTGCGGAATGGATTTAAAATGAACAGTTACACAACATGGTGAAAGTTTGGAAAATATTTATTTATAATGCCTTTGAAAAAATTCTTTGTCATTTGTAGGTTTGAAGAATGCAGTCGAAATTCAGAGATGACTGGCTGAAACTTCTATAAAAAACACAAAAATATATATTAGTTTAAAGTTAATTGGCGAGAATAAATTTGTAGAGGTGTTGAAATTTGAAACAAATTTACATGCTTTTGTAAACAATGACAATAAATTACAGTGGTACCTCGACATACGAGCGCCCCAACATATGAATTTTTCGAGATACGAGCCAACGAGCAAGTGATTTTTTGCTTTTAGTTACGAGCGAAATTCGAGATACGTTCGGTTCGGTAGTGTTGAAAATATTAATCTGTGATTTTAAATGTTTCTTTTTGACCAGTACTTTTGTTTTGTTTTTGCTTTTCCTAAAATGTTTCTTTCTTCTTCTTCATTGTTATTTGTTCTATATGCAAAGCTTTGTTTTTTGAGACTTGAATAAACAAATTCAAGTTTATTATATTTTTGTGTGCTTTTAAAGTTAAAACACAACAGGTAGTAACACGCAGTCGCGCCATCACGAAAAGTTAGCAGCGTGCTTCCGCTGTGATAAGTTGTGTTTTGTGTTTTTGTGTTGCTTTTACATTTACAGTTTTAGTTCACTTATTTTTATAACCATGGATCGGAAGAAAGTTTGTAAAAAGTCAAGTGCTAAGAAAAATATGATGAGTATTGAATTAAAACGTGAAATTATAGAAAAACATGAGCAAGGTGTTCGAGTTGTTGACATGTCGAGGCAGTATGGCCGTAGTACGTCCATGATATGTTCTGTGCTTAAACGGAAGGAGTCGATAAATAGTGTAACGCCGGCTAAGGGCCTTATGATAATTTCCAAACTGCGAACCTCCCTTCATGAAAATATGGAGAAACTGCTGATGGTGTGGGTGACAGAAAAGCAGCTCCAAGGAGATACCTTGACGCAGACCATAATTTGTGAGAAGGCAAAAGCGATCTACGGAGATTTGCTGAAGCAAACCCCGCAGACTTCCATCGACGAGGCATCTGAAGATATGCAAGTAATTGGTTTTGAGGAGTCAGAGGAGGAGGTTATTTCTACAAGTGAGATAAAGGAGATCTTAGGAATGTGGGAGAGAGTTTCACAGTTCGTGGAAAAAAAAACACCCAGAAAAAGTTGCAACAGGTCGTGCATCTGACCTTTTTAATGACACTTGCCTAACTCATTTCCGGAACATTCTGAGAGGGAGGAAGAAACAAACCTCCTTGGACATGTTTTTTTTCTAAACGGCCTACAGGTGAAAGCGAGAAAAATGTAGCGAAAAAGGCAAAGACCAGTGAGGATATCTAATTTATTTCTTTACATTCTCTTTTTTGTTTTTGTGCAATAAATATTTGATATTTATAAATACGTTTTTATTATTTAAAACCACGCAACAAAAATAACTGGGGTGAAATTTTGGAGGTTGGAACAGATTAATGGTAGTTCAATTGTTTTGTATGGGGAAATTAGCTTTGAGATACGAGTATTTCAAGATACGAGCAAGGTTGCGGAACGAATTAAACTCGTATGTCGAGGTACCACTGTATATTTGATTATTTTACACACAAAAGTAATTTTTAAATACAAGGTGGGATCAATAAATAAGGTGAATTATAATTTATTTTAAAAAATAAGAATGATATTAAAAATTAGGACTTGATTTATTCAAAATAATCACCTTGGCTTTCTATACATCGTCTCCATCGTTCTGGTAACTTGTAAATATCCTCTTTATAGGCACTCTTAGGAGGCGTGTGAAAAAAATCTTGCACCACTTTCTGGACATCTTCATCCGAGTCAAATCGCTTTCCCTTTAACTCCTCCTTTAGTAGTCCAAAAAGGAAATAGTCGGAGGGGGCTAGGTCTGGACTATATGCAGGATGTTCTAAAACTTCAAAACCTAATTTAATGATTGTAGATACAGTTTTACATGATGTATGCGGCCTTTGAAACCCGAATACGGTTAAGTTTTTGGTCCAAATTAAGGAAATGTGGAATTCATCCACTTTTGAACTCGTTAACCCATTTATAAATGTTTTTTTGAGACAAACAAGACTCACCATAGATATTTTTCATTCTTTGGCACATTTGAGATGTTTGAATACCTTCTGCATTAAAGAAACGAATAACTGCACGTTGTTCAAGCGTGGTGCAATCCTTCAAGGGAGCTTCCATTTTAGTTTATTTATAAGTCTCACGCCGTGCGTGGGAAAAAGAACAGAACACCTTAAATAGTCTCTCGATGTTATATTTTAATATTCTGTGGTTTAAATTATTTTTGCTTTTTCAATTTTTAAGAAATAAGATAATTCACCTTATTTATTGATCCCCCCTTGTATTTACTATATACTGAACCATATAATTGTATATATAGAGACTGAAATATCTGCCAAGGCTTCATAAAATTAACCTTAAAATGAGGTCCAACTGGAGAATTCTATAACAATCACAATCTTTTATATGAAAATTTACTTAAATTATTTTAACCTTTGTTGAAGAGATGAAAGGAAATTAGTTGTACCAAGTTTCCTCACTGGCTTGTTTATCTGTGTATATGTTTACATTGGAAGTATAGCCAATAGGAAATTTAATATTTATGGGGCTTTATGTAAATATAGGACCATATGTTCCTATGAATGGACAAAGATCTTCATCAAAATGGTCAGATTTTAGGTATAAGTACGAGGGCATTTGATTTTGTGTTGAGGGCCTAAAATGTTCTTATTTTGTTTAAAGGTTCATGCCAACTCTCTCCAAAAGAAATAAAGGATGAATTATCAGCAAGGTGAAGCATTTTATTTTAACAAGATTACTTTAAACCTTTCCTAGATATCAAGTCTTTACAGAAAGTGGTATTGAGATCAACATTTGGTATCTTAGCTTTATTACAAATGAAATGTGCATAATACTGTAGAAATATTTTTCTTGATTGAATTAGAAAAGTTGAAAGGCAGTTAGACCAAATTAATCGGAGAAATATCAATATAAGCATTCAAGTCTAATGATAGAAACAAAATGTTACTTATGTTTACTTATTTGGTCCTAGTCTTATTACTATCTCAACCATCTTTAAGCCAAGTTGTGTCAACACTATTATAGAGAGTAAGCTGACCTGTATGTTGGAGTAGGCCCATGATGACAGCCGGTGTCAAATAGCCACAGTTCCCAAGTCAAGATGGCCGCAGGAGAGGTACACACAGTGGGTGTTGAGTCGCTAGGGCCCGGGTTAATTTATCCCAGTTCTAGTCAAGTCCAAGCTTGATCTCAGCCAAATAAGTTAGCATGACAAGCATGCCCAAGGCTTCTGTGCAACAAGGCCCTCCACCATGTCGGAGGGAACCCTACTCTCTGTCATATTACCACTGATAGCAAGAGTGGTCTTCCAGAAGTGTGGCCAAAAAGTGATGCCAGGAAAACTGGGCTCATTTCTTCACCTCCAAGGTAATAAACGGGGGAGGGAACCTCATGGAGCTAATTTTCTTTTGCCTGTAACAAACCCATGTGTTAGAATCTTGATACTATTTATGTGTATGGGTGATATCTAACACTGAGTGTGGTTAGTAGCACCAATGTAATGTGTCTGGCCCAATATTTTATTTTTTACTATATTTGAATATTTAGTATCCTTTGAAGCCTTTATTTAATTGACAAAGGTAGGCCATTATCGTGCTTACAATTCAAGTATGCTGTTACAAAATATAAAGTATATACTCCTATCCTTAACTTATTCTACTCCCAATCATATATGGCAAAATTAAAGCAAAACATATTGAGTAATCTGAGAAATGAATCATCTTTAAAAGTGAAAAGATAGGAAAGGGATAATAATTGAGAAACAACTTTTGAAAGTGGGTCTCCTCACCTCTGGCAGTATCAGCGTTACCACTGGTGGGGGGACATTCCGGACTGACCAAAGAGGTCCTATAATATCTAACCCCAAAATTGAGAAACCACTTCTAAAAGTGGGTCTCCTCGCCTCTGGCAGTATCCGTCAGCCTTACCACTGGTGGGGGGACATTCCGGACTGACCAAAGAGGTCCTATAATATCTAACCCCAAAATTGAGAAACCACTTCTAAAAGTGGGTCTCCTCGCCTCTGGCAGTATCCGTCAGCCTTACCACTGGTGGGGGGACATTCCGGACTGACCAAAGAGGTCCTATAATATCTAACCTCAAAATTGAGAAACCACTTCTAAAAGTGGGTCTCCTCGCCTCTGGCAGTATCCGTCAGCCTTACCACTGGTGGGGGGACATTCCGGACTGACCAAAGAGGTCCTATAATATCTAACCCCAAAATTGAGAAACCACTTCTAAAAGTGGGTCTCCTCGCCTCTGGCAGTATCCGTCAGCCTTACCACTGGTGGGGGGACATTCCGGACTGACCAAAGAGGTCCTATAATATCTAACCCCAAAATTGAGAAACCACTTCTAAAAGTGGGTCTCCTCGTCTCTGGCAGTATCCGTCAGCCTTACCACTGGTGGGGGGACATTCCGGACTGACCAAAGAGGTCCTATAATATCTAACCCCAAAATTGAGAAACCACTTCTAAAAGTGGGTCTCCTCGTCTCTGGCAGTATCCGTCAGCCTTACCACTGGTGGGGGGACATTCCGGACTGACCAAAGAGGTCCTATAATATCTAACCCCAAAATTGAGAAACCACTTCTAAAAGTGGGTCTCCTCGCCTCTGGCAGTATCCGTCAGCCTTACCACTGGTGGGGGGACATTCCGGACTGACCAAAGAGGTCCTATAATATCTAACCCCAAAATTGAGAAACCACTTCTAAAAGTGGGTCTCCTCGCCTCTGGCAGTATCCGTCAGCCTTACCACTGGTGGGGGGACATTCCGGACTGACCAAAGAGGTCCTATAATATCTAACCCCAAAATTGAGAAACCACTTCTAAAAGTGGGTCTCCTCGCCTCTGGCAGTATCCGTCAGCCTTACCACTGGTGGGGGGACATTCCGGACTGACCAAAGAGGTCCTATAATATCTAACCCCAAAATTGAGAAACCACTTCTAAAAGTGGGTCTCCTCGCCTCTGGCAGTATCCGTCAGCCTTACCACTGGTGGGGGGACATTCCGGACTGACCAAAGAGGTCCTATAATATCTAACCCCAAAATTGAGAAACCACTTCTAAAAGTGGGTCTCCTCGTCTCTGGCAGTATCCGTGAGCCTTACCACTGGTGGGGGGACATTCCGGACTGACCAAAGAGGTCCTATAATATCTAACCCCAAAATTGAGAAACCACTTCTAAAAGTGGGTCTCCTCGCCTCTGGCAGTATCCGTCAGCCTTACCACTGGTGGGGGGACATTCCGGACTGACCAAAGGGGTCCTACCATAGCTAACCCTACAATTGAGAAGCCACTTGTGATAGTGATTCATATCACAATAACAGAATCCATTAGCCACACCTCTACCATTGCCATTGAGGAGTCACCCAAACCTATCAACTCTTCAGTAACTCTTATTCAGAATTTGCCTCAGTTTTCAAAACCTTCAAACCTATTCAATTCCAACAAATTAAAACCATTTTTCATATCCAAATCTCTTGACTATAATTTAAATGTTAATTTGATGCTTGCTATAATTTGATCTCATACTCAAATATACATTAGCTTATTTCAGTTCAGAATCAACTTTATCTTTAAAAATTTATTAAAGTACCATACAGGAGATATATGCCTATAATTAACTCATGCAAACTGTGGTCAAATTATCTTCTTGCGACAGCACAAATGTTAAAGACACTTTTGCCATAGTGCTTTTAAGATGGCTAAAAGTGTGATATTGCAACTGCAAATGCTTGCATCAATGTGTCTGCAAAATCTCACAAGATTTGTTTTTTAGTTGCAAAGCAATTTTGATATCATTCGTTCTATAACCTAAGAGGTCATAGGTCACTGATTTCGACTATTTCTTAAATAAAATATCAACAACCCTTTGTTTAAATACAACTTAATCACAAAAATTGAATCATATTGCCATTGGGCGGGACAGCAGTGTTGTAAATACATTCACACCAAAGCTAAAAGTGATACATGGTGGCTTGTAAATGCTGGTGGTATGTCAAATGCCTTTACAAAGATATGAAGATTGTAAAATCACTGGTTTGATAACCTCAGTGTCTGCAAGTGACCAATCTAAACAATCAGTTGTTTTGTAAAGTAATATTGTGTTTTTAGGAGGAACTTAACAGGAAAGACATGCATGCCTTTTAAAACTTTATCAGCTAGAATGCACAATGAAAAAGGTTTAAGCCTAAAAGCAAAAAAAAAACCTCCAATTCTTCAACCAAAATTGATTTAATTCATATAAAATATTATCCTCTATTTTCCTAATTTATTTACCTTATTTTCATCGCATTAATTTACTTAAAATAAAATAGTATTCAGAATTTTTCCTTTGTTTAAAAATATATAAATACAAATTTATCTATCACAAAAAATTATTCATGATACATTCTGAAAAATTTATTCAAAAATGTATTTGGTTATATATATGTAGTATATTTTGAGTTAAGTAGATCACAACCTTCTTATAATATTTATCATAACCCCATATCTATAAAAAATATGTATCAAACTTGTAATAATAGAAGTGACAAATAAAACAAAAGGAGTAGAGGTAGTCCAGACGACAAAGGCCAGACGTGATAAACAACCCAGACTAACAGGTGTTTATGCTAATGAGTTCATTCCCCCGTCAGCAGGTGGCCAGACATAATTAATAACCCAGCGCTTCACAGGTGGCGTGATTACGGGAACCAATCAGAACTCGTCAACATCTGCCAGAGTCGAGTATATAAGGTCCCCCAAGATGGGACAAAGTTAGTTGTTCAGTTAGCTGTTTTCAGAGCCACGCCGTTATACGGTCGGGTCTCTCACCCCTATCCGCGATGTAGGCATCCGCGGCGCCCGTGGTCCGACTTGCCTTCGTCCGTGGTCTACCTCTACCTTCTTGTAGTTACCATCTAGACCTGCCTCTGTCTCTTGCTGTCCCAGTGCGGGAATCCCATCACACACCCACGACTACGACTGCCCAGTACATTCCACCTCGGGATTACTACAGAACCCGTTAAAGTCGACAGGATGACTGAGGACAGCAGCATGCAGAGGATGACGGAGGCTGGAGACGATACGTCGCGGATGCCCTCACCAACATGCAGCCCCACTGCGGAGACCGAGTAAGCCACCTAACAGACGCCATTCGGGGACTAACCGCACCTCGCACCGAGGAGGTCATCAACGCCCCCATCGACATCTCCTGCGCAACAAGCAGCCTTCTTCCAAACAGCCATCTCCAGAGATCAACTCCAGCCAGCATCAGCCATTTCAAGGTACTTTAAACTTTGTTTCTGACATTTTCCCCATAAATTTTATATTTTCACTTTAAGCATTTTAAAATCAATTATAACCTTTTTATAGCATTTTTATTCATTTTTTAAAACTTTCACACTCTCATTTATCATTTTCACTTTATTTTAATCAAATTATAAATTTTAATTCATCATTTTCAATTTTATTATTAAAAATATTCAATCACGCATTTTTGACAATTTACTAATCTTACATGCCTTTCTTAAATTCACCTAAAATGGCATTATCCAAATATGCAACTTTTTCAATTTTACATAAAAAATCATATTATATTTTAATTACTCGAATCATATTTTCTAAACTTATTTTGTGTGTTTTTTTTTTAATACCTTATTTATGGCCATAGTATTACGCTCTTTATTTAACTTGACCTATTGATATTCCAATTGATATTTCTCAATATTTTAAAAGTTTTTAAAAACTAGTCCTAGATTTGTATTTTTATAAGTGTCAATTTTAAATTTTCTCATCTCAAAATGTGCCTCCCATTTTTCCCACAATTACAAATACAACCATAAATGTAATATGCGAAAACTAAATAACATACCATAAAATTTCCATATCCCATTGCATTCCATTCCTGCCTGTGTTAACTTGTTAAATACGAAACTCTACCGAATTTTGTACCCATGCCATAACCTTTTCTCTTAGAATAATTTCGTAAATTCATTATTTTATAATTTTTCTAAACCTAATCACCGCTAATAATCTCCAATCTAACGAATTACCTGAGCGTCTTAACGCGACACTCACCGGGAAACTAAGGGTATTTCATCTAGAGAATCCCAGAACCTCGTGGACGTAGTTAATTAAAATAGTTGACAACCAACTCAAGGACGCACTGAGCTCCCCCCTAGTTTTTTTTTTCTACTTCTAAAGGGGTGGAATGACCGTTGTACCCACCATTAACAGCCTGTCAATCATTCAATTATAGGCCTTCCATACTTCTCTCGTCTCTTGATCATTTTCCATTGGCCTTCTATGCCTTCGTTCTAACCACCCCTCGTCCATTGCAGAGTTTCTGTTTGCCGACTTTTTTTATTTACTCCCAGGTCGCCGTGCCAGCATTCTTTATTTCATTCTTTTTTCCTCAAACCCGGGTTCAATCAATCAATGGCAACAGTCGAGCCCTGTTTTCACAATCTACCTCCATCCTCTAACCTCTTCAACGGTTCCTGAGACTCCTGCTCGTCAACCTTTTTTAATTTTTATTTTTTAATAATTCATCGACCTGGTACACTCTTCCTCCCCATGTTAACTCCACACAGAGAGCTTGGGTAACCAGCGAGATTATTTTTTTCTCTAACGCTCGACTCAGGCCATCATTAGCACAATGCGCCCACTCATTTTTCGTTTAATTTTATTTTTCATCTGGTCGAGCTCAATCACCGACAGCAGCGCAGCTCTTGAGCCCCATCTCTTTTTAATCTCTCTCAGAAAAGTTTTCTTTCCCATATTCTCCCATTACCTACCTCTCCTTCGATCTTCACACCTTTTGCCCATCTGATCTAATGCTACTTACAGAGCATCTTGAGATTGCTGAACCCTGAAAACAATACTTCGCTCCTAAGCTCGTATTGCAGGGCAGGACTCCTGAGATGTCCTTTGCAGAAACCAATTCAGACCTTCTTCCTTTATTCCTCACTGCGTCACTACCTATCGCAAACCTTTTGCTTAAGTCAATTTTCTTTTATATTTTATTTTACTTTTATTATCTCTACTTCTCCTCCTTCCTATATTACATCCCTGAAACTATGTTGTAAATATTCAAGGCACCTTAAGTAACAAAAAACTGTAACTAGCATACCAACTTTCCCAAATATTTACTTTCACTATTTTGTGTGTTTACTTTAAATTTATCCTTCCTATGTACTCCTCTTATATATTTTTTGTAGTTTTATAATATTATATCAATGTGTCACCACTACTCCCCATTATCTTTATTTTTATTCTAGTAACTAATTTATGCCCCAAATTGTTTACCATTAAATAGGTTTGCTAGCTTTTCTCTCACTTATTGTAAATAGACTTACAGTTTACCTAGTTTTGTGGTGTTGGACTTTGTTTTTTAACTTACAGATGTAGATAAAACATTTCACTATTAATCGATAATATCATTTTGTTTATTATTAATCAAAATTAATACCATCAATTACCAATCAACCCTTTATATATTATTACCTTTAATATTTTTATTTTCTCTTTCTCTCATCATGTTCAGACTTAGCATTTTACAACTTCAACTATTTTAGGCACCATTTTAAGAAAACGTACACTTAACAATATTTATAATATTTCTTAAACAGATAAAACATTTATCATTTTATTTTTCTTTGTAGATTTCAAAATGTTATTTTTGACGCTTCCCTTACAACCTCTAACTCTATCCCATGAAACTTTCCTCCCAACTTTTTTCAGCCATCAAGAGATTATTGTTCGTCAACCTTTTTTTTTTGTTGATTAACTAACTAGAAGACCCTTCCTCGCTGTACATTTCCCAACAGTGAGCTCAGGAGACCCAGTTAGTTTTTTATTTTTTTTTTCTCTCATCGTCCGGCTCATCATTTCATTTTTTCATTTTTCAACTTTTTCTTTTCACCACACAAGCCGGACACAATCAAAATTGACAGCAATAATTCTCTTACACCCACCTCTCCTTTTCCGCATCCTTCAAACCTCCAACCTTCCAAGGGATTCCAGTTCGCCGAACATTTTTGTTTTTTTTCATTGATTAATCCGACTGGAACAATCCTTCCTCGCTATACCATTCCCGATAATGAGTTCAGGATATCCAGCGCGATAGTTTTATTTTTTTTTTTCTCATCGCCCGACGCATCATATAAATTCATCATTTTTTCAACTTTTCATTTTTTTTTTCACAATTCAACCGGGCACAATCATTATGGACAACAGGGATCCCTCTTACCTCTACCTCTCCCCTTTACCTCCATCAATCTTCCCACCTCTTTCCACTGTCTGAGCTAATGATGCAGACGGGATATCTTAGGCCTTCTGTTAATGAAAACAATGCCTCACTTAAACAAGTTCGCATTGCATTGCAGGATGCTTGGGATACTACTTTTGCAGAAACATGCTCAGATACCCCCTTTCCCTTTTTCTACCTTAGCGTCACATTATACGTTCAGTTAATAAACTAACTAAATATTTTTTTCCTCTCATCTTTTATGCAATAAGATATTATTTTCCTTGTACGATTCATTTTACAATATTTACCATTTTGTATTATATACTTTCTCTTAATCTTTTATCATTCATTTTGTACGTTTTTATTTTTATAACCTTGATTTTTATTTCATTGATACACCACTATTACAACATCTTTCTCTGTTTAACTTGTAGCTTAATAATAATTTTAACTAATTTGTATACAAATTATTTCTTTTATTTTTTATAATAGGTTTGTTAGGTTATCATTCATTACATGTCATTCCCCCAACCAAACCTTCATCACCGGGGACACATTCTGTAGTATATTTTGAGTTAAGTAGATCACAACCTTCTTATAATATTTATCATAACCCCATATCTATAAAAAATATGTATCAAACTTGTAATAATAGAAGTGACAAATAAAACAAAAGGAGTAGAGGTAGTCCAGACGACAAAGGCCAGACATGATAAACAACCCAGACTAACAGGTGTTTATGCTAATGAGTTCATTCCCCCGTCAGCAGGTGGCCGAACAGGTGGCCAGACATAATTAATAACCCAGCGCTTCACAGGTGGCGTGATTACGGGAACCAATCAGAACTCGTCAACATCTGCCAGAGTCGAGTATATAAGGTCCCCCAAGATGGGACAAAGTTAGTTGTTCAGTTAGCTGTTTTCAGAGCCACGCCGTTATACGGTCGGGTCTCTCACCCCTATCCGCGATGTAGGCATCCGCGGCGCCCGTGGTCCGACTTGCCTTCGTCCGTGGTCTACCTCTACCTTCTTGTAGTTACCATCTAGATCTGCCTCTGTCTCTTGCTGTCCCAGTGCGGGAATCCCATCACACACCCACGACTACGACTGCCCAGTACATTCCACCTCGGGATTACTACATATATATATCATAAAAAAATATCCACTAGCAGTGAATGCTGTGATCAAATCATATAACCGACTTTAATTCAACCGAAAGTGCTGATCACTTGGAGGGTTGCATTAAAGTGGTTAGACTGTACATTACGCTGGGTGTGGGCACATTGATCCAATAATTAGCAGAAATTGGGAGTGATTAAAGGTGTTGTAATTATAAATATTCAGTACTTTATTCAGTAGAAATATCTGATTTATGTAGGAAAGAAACATTCGAGTCTTAATGTTTTCATTTGCTATATATAGATAGCATGTTATTGCTTTATATTAATTCAGTACTTTTGTCTGAAGATGGTAACAACACTGTTACCACAAACTATAATCTAAATTGTACCTTAGTGTGTTGTAATTATATATATTTAAATAATCTTGTTTGGATTTAAAGGATCTATCAGCCAGAATTACATAGTCCTATTTTAAACACAAGGTAATAAGACCAAATCCAAATAAATAAATAGTGTATGACGTTTCATACTTCAGTACTTTTGTCTGAAGATGGTAACAATGCTGTTACTGAAACGTCACACACTATTTATTTATTTGTATTTGGTCTTATTACCTTGTGTTTATAATCTATAATCCAAATTGTGCCTTATCATACTCCTATTTTATTACACCATCAAACACCACCTACCCTAACACAGCTAAAAGTTATTTAAAAGAGGTAATAAATAACAAGCTATTTTAAGATTTGAAGACTTCCACCATCTGAGTAAACTCTATATATAGCACGCCATTAAAGTATATACGATAGAAACTCTCCCTAAAGTATTTGCAGGGCCAGAGTGTCAATTAGAGAGAGGTGTTCTCTTATTGGCTAATTGGTAAAAATAGGAATGATAGCAAAGAAAACTGCATAGAATTGTCTACTACTGTCAATTCTACTGAACAGTATGTCTAGTGAAAAAGCCCTAACCTAATGATGATAGCTCTACCTGAGTATAGACTCAGATGTTCCTAAGTTAGGTGATGGTAAAATATGATATAGAACTACTTTAACCCAAGATCCTGTATACTTCAACAGTCAGCTCCTTGATATGACCAACCTCCCTAGCAAGTGAAATCACCCAAACATGGCTGTGTTACATTTTGAGACAAGAGTGTAACTGCTTTCTACATCTGAAGACATGTGGTGTATTTACAGGAGAAACAATCACAACCCATTCCCTGTCCTTTGTAAATATTTTTGAGACCTTTATCATGTGTACTGTGGAAATAGTAACGATAAAAGTAAAATTGTTAAGTCATATCACCCACACACAAATTAAAATAAATTTTTCAAATTTAATTATAATATATTTATAGAGAATGTTTTTCATTATATAATATATAAAAATCATTAATTATATAAAATAATTTTAAATATATATGAAGTTTAATTGAAGAAGTTAAGCAGTTTAAGACTTATTTTTAACTTGGTGTTGATTTATATTAATCTAACATGGGGAAATGTTGCAGGTAAACACCCTTCTCAACTAATTACCCCCCCCCCCCCCCTAATTACCTCCCTAAATACCTTAACATTTCTATTTATTTTCTTATTAATCTATCTTATTTTTGTAATATGTATTTTCCTTTAAAAAGGAAAAATTATATACGTTTTAATTAATATAAACCTTTAAATATACATATTTAAGAATTAAATTAAAAAAAACTACCAACCTTTAAAATCAAAGATTTGTATATTTGAAATATATCTTTGAGGCCCGAGTTGCAAGCAAATTTCCAAAACTTATTGATTATATCCTTGTTAATATGATTGGAAAATGGCTTTAACTTTCGCTTCACTTGGTGATATATTCGCTTAAATATTTTATCATATTATTTTAAAATTCATTAAATTCAAAATTTCCTTCAAATCCCCTCGAACGCTTTTGTTTACTTACAAATTTGAAAAATATTTAACAGAGTAAAATCATTTATGATATTTTAAATTAATTAATAATCAATTATTATAATGTTGTAAAATATATATATATATATGTATATTAAATTAAATATATATATTATTGTATAAATGAATAATTAATTATTATTTATTTCAATAATGGCATTTTATTTCATTAAAGAATCTTTTTATTTCAATAAGAACATAAACGACATATTTCTGATTATATTTTGAAATTTATATTTAATAAATGCTTAGACTCTTAAATTTTATTTGAACATATTAATAATTAGCACATTTGATGACTACATTAGAGGTCCTGAAAATTTATTCATGAAAACCCTTTAGCCATTTCTGAGATTTATTATCATTATGAAGTATTTATTAAACCAAAAAAGGTTTCTTAAGGCCCATTAAAATGTGTATAGCCATGTAGAATTCATATGTCATTAATAATGTGCAAAAATCAAATGTTATATTAAACGTGTATTTCGTCTATTTCAAAAAAAAGTATATATGTTTTAAACTTTTAAAACAAGTTATGCGCGCGCACACACACACTATTTTTAAATTCAAAAACATTTTACACTTTAATACCGGAATTTTTATTTTCAATTCATATTTTCCTATTTAAAAATATCTTAGAGAATATACTCCATAATTTTTATTTAGTATTTAATGAAATAATATTTCAGTTGAAATAGAATTATTTAAGACATTTTCTAATCATTTTAATCAAGCATTAG
Organism: Cordylochernes scorpioides; assembly: GCA_030710605.1. Lineage (NCBI taxonomy): Eukaryota > Metazoa > Arthropoda > Arachnida > Pseudoscorpiones > Chernetidae > Cordylochernes > Cordylochernes scorpioides. Next base: position 15,794,532 of record CP092880.1, on the reverse strand, counting down.
AGTTAAAGCATTTAAGATTGTATCAAGTTAATTCAACCGCTTTTAAATATGACATTGCAATTTTCCTATATTTCCAGCTTCATCCTGGTTCTCTAAATAAACTCAAGCGATTTTCATAACCATCGTTTAAACGATTTTTCAGGTTGAATTAATGTATCACACAAGGTAGTCTTTTGGTTGAAATATTTCTACATCGCATAAATGAATAACTATTAATTTAAATTAATATAATAGCACATTTTCAATTGAAAATATTTATTTGTTTATGCGAATGGCGAGGTTTTTTAAAATTCCTATTTTGAAGAACTCAAGGGAAGGGCTAAATTACAATATTTTTATTCTGAGCCTATAAAAAATCTATTTAAAACACAGCTTTGAAATACTAAAGGAACAATTAGAAATAATATTTTACTCAGAATTAAAAAACCTATTTAAGAAAATATAAAATGCTTTATTTCTCATTCTTGATTAAAATGGATATAAAAATGGCTTGAATAGACCAATCTATATATATATATATATGTGGTAACCGGTGGTCAAACCTGTAGTAGCCGAGAGGGACAGTCAGGGCGTGGAGAGTTTTCCAGTACCTCTCTGCACTTTGGAAGACCTTTAACAGTTTTCACAGAGTACAGGCAGTCGTGGTCGAGGCAGAGCGGAAAGCTTGGGAATGTACACACACAAAAAACGAAGAGACACAGTTGTAGTAGGAAAGTTCCTTGAACAGATAGGAGTTGAGCTAAGCAAGATGGAGTTAGAAGAGATCTTACTGTTTTACATGGCGATCAGGTGGTCCTGGCTATAAGCGACAAGGGCTCGCACGGACGGTGAAAGGGGTGACTGCTGACTAACTATGGACTAACTGCGGACTAACTGCGCTCGGCTAAAAAGCGAGGTGTTTATATACCATTCCCGAGGAGGGGGGGGGGGGGGGGGAGTTGGACTTTAAACGTCTGCGGCATTCCGCACCCTTTGGACCAGATGGCAACGGGCTGCCGAATTCCTTTTCAGGGTTGTTGGATTGTAGACGTTTTTGAACTTTTCAATCTTGCTTTAACTCAGCTCTTAATCTATTACATAGTTTTATTTATTTGTCTTTAGTTTGTACAAAGTACATTACATATGGTGATGCAATAACACAGATTAATCATGCGCATAATTATTTATAGATATGTTTCTATATACAACATGACAATCTTGTTATAAGTAATTATACAATATAGGGTTGTTGTTTTAAATTACCATAGATGAGCCCCGGGAGTGAAAGGGTTTATCCGTTTAAACGGGTAAAGCCTCTCTAACACAGGTAAGTAATTAAAATATCTTTTAATTAATTTAAACTGTGAGGGTTAAAAAGGGCTATAACAAGATGTTTTGTTTGGATATATCTGCAAATTATAAAAAATACAACTTATGTTTAATTTAAAAGTTATGATATTCATATAAAAGAGAAATTGAGATAAAACCTTTGTTTGATAAAAAAATAATGATGATAAAAATAAAATCATGTTCTAAGAGATTGTTGGCGGGCGTTTAAAGGGTTAGTGGTAAAGAATATGCAATTGTAAGTATTACACAGGTAATCAAATACTTAGGTCCAGGTGCAAAGCGAGGATATAGACTTGTGCGTCTTCCGAGGCAATGTTTCACCTGTGATCCTGTATAAGGGTTACAGTGCTTTGTCACAATTGTAGGGTTATTGCGCTGAAAAGCTGTTGAAGAACAAGTTGTTCATTAATATGATTGAAAGGGAGGGGTGAAATGGAGTCATGCGTTAAGTAGAATTGTTGTAGCGACAGTAGGTGATCTGACTTGACTTAAAATCAAAGGTTGATTGTGGTCCGCTAGAGCTAAAAAATTGAGTTGTGAGAGTTGTGGACGCTTTGTGTTTGCGTGGGTGATTATGCTCTAGGGATGATTGTAGTAAACTTTTGAAACGTGCTCAGGCCAGAAGTTGGGATTTTTAATTCTGGGGAACTTTGATCAAATAGTTTGTTGAAATTATGAAATCAAAAAATTGTCAAGCAGTACTATCGTTTTTCTACGTTGATGTGAAGCAATGACTGAGAAGATAGTAGTGTAAAGTACACTGAAGTGGTTAGAGAAATAGATTGTTGTATGCCCGAAAGTTAATGATAACATAGTCATTTTATAAAAAGGTATAAAACAAATATAAAATGAATAAAATATAGAAATATCATTGTGGTTGAATAAAGTTTAAGTGGATAAAATCAAACAATCAATATATAAAAGTGATAATAATGAAGAATTAAAGTGATTTTTGACAACAAATAAATATTTTGTAATACTAAAATAATATTATGAAAAATAAAAATAAAATTGATTTGTTTTTAGATAATGTTGGATTAAGAACTAGGGATTATATAATTGAAAGGTAAAAAATAAAAAATAAAATATTTTATACAAAAAAAACAGAATATAATTAAAGATTGTGATCTCAATTTAACATGTAAAATGTTTGATATATAGAAAAAATTAGAGATTTACACGGAATCCAAATATTAAAAATGTTCAATTTAAGGAAGGTCTTGTTCAAATTCAAATATCTAAATGTTTAAAAGTTAGGTTAAGAAATCGACTGTAGAAAAATGTGTGGAATTAAAAGGAATGCGGGACATGGGGATGGAAGGACTTGGGGCCTCTGGGGGAAGAGTGGCGATAGATTTAGGTGACGCGGCATGGTGTCTCGAGAGTATGTTAACTAGTGTCCATTTTTATGCTCATTTTGGGTAAGAGAGCGTGCTATCTCTCTAGTTCTAATTATTTCGGGGTATGGATTAGGATGAGTTATCAGATTTGGGGTGTAACATTGAACATTGGTGGGTGGCAAACTTGTGACAGAATGGGGTGTGTTATTAGAAATTTGTGGAATTTTTCTGAGGTAAAAGCGGGCGCTCTGTCAGATAACAGACATTTTGGAAATCCTTGTTGTAGTACAATTTTGAGAGTTTGAAGGTACGTTAGGGTACTGGTTTACTGGTTAAACTCCCTTTGAGAGTGGTGAAAGCTTGTTGGTAGTTTTATGGTGTATTTGAAAGAGGTAGTTTTCTCGGTTTTCGTAAGTGCTGTGTTTCGCATTGTTGCGGAAAAAATGTTATTCAATGATGTCAGGTTTAGATGTGGGTAAAAGTGCGACTTTCGACGTGGACACGCTTTGGGGTGAGAAGTGTCACAGGCATGAAGGCGTCTTTGTGGCCTTTTAAGTGAGAAAAATTGTTGTGATGCGCTGTGTGACACGAGTGAGTGAATTGAATGGAAAGGTGTCACGTGAAGTCTTTGTTTTTGGTACAGCATCCAACCTGTTTCATCATGAACAACAAATTTACTAGTCATGAGTGGTGGTTGTACAAAACACATCGAGATATCTTGGTTGTTAATGAATGTGGCACGTTTAGTGGCGACGGAGCTTGTGTTGCTCGAATTCGATTTGTTGCTAAGTCGCGCGCTAATAGATGGTGGCCAATTGTAGAAAGTGATGGGAAGTGTGTTGTAGTTCATTGAGAGAGATGTGTGGATAATTAATAATTATGCATGTAAAATGAAAGGACGGGGAGTGTAGCTATGTTGGGATTTAACGGTTGTAATAGTTTTGGAAGACTGTGACTTAATTTAGCTACTGACGTGGTAGTTGATGGGATTTTTATTTTTAACTTGTTTTGGGAAAGATAGTTACTTTTCTAGTTGTGATTTTGAAGATATTGTATCTTTCGATTTTTGCAATTTAAAAAAATGCGTTTCACCTATGTGTATTAAAATTTGAATATATTTTTTAAATCGTTGATTATGGTAGTGCGAAAATTATCTTTGTAAAAGTGGCAATGGCGTGATAGTGACTCATAAATTGAAAGGGGCGTTTACAAAAAATAGTGAACATAACAATGATTTTTGCAAAGTTTTGAATATAGGATTAAGAAATTGGTGTTTGTTATAAAAATATGATATTAAGAAAAACACACAAATAAGTTTAGAATTATGATTCGAGTAATTAAAAAAATAATGATTTTTTTAAAATGTAAAATTGAAAGTAATGAATTTAAATTTATAAGTTGCTTAAAATAAAGTAAAAATTGATAAATGAGGGTGTAAAAGATTTAAAATTTGAATTGAAATGATATAAAAATGGTAAAAATTGATTTTAAAAGATTACAGTGAAAATAAACATTAAATTTATGAAGAATCAAGTTGTGAGCATGAGGAGAAAGTTTTTTAAAAACTCACAGTTTTGAGGATTGTTCCGTCAGGATACTTGGTCTTTAGTTGTCGTCCTACTGATGACGTGGAAGACGCTCCAAGTAGAGCTTGTAGAAGCTTGTAACTTCTGTTTGGTGACGGCGGCATGTCGCCTGGAAGATGGGTGCGTTGTAAGGCCGAAGGTGGGGAACTTCTCACCGGGTTATTTTGCGGGATCTTCGGTTATGTCGTTGGGGTGTTGACAGCTTGCTCCTGATATATCGTCTCTTGTTGGCAGGGAGATTGCTTGATCGTTTCGTTGGACTGGCGGGTTGTTCCTCCATCTTTGCTCTTCCTCGCTTCTATCTGGACAGGCTTCCTACCTTCT
>CP092880.1:15712040-15789853 GCA_030710605.1 Cordylochernes scorpioides | reverse complement strand
TAAGAATTATATTTTAGAGTTTTTAGAAAAGCATCTTTTTCTTAACTGCCATCTTGTTTAAACACTTGATAACAGTAGTCGAACCTCTTTAATTCAACACCTCAAGGGATCAGAGCTTTTGATTGAATTAAAGGAAGTGTTGAATTAGATGATTAGCTACTCACCTAACTCACTAAATAATATTACAGTAAAACCCCGCTAATACGAACCCTGGATATAGCGAACCTTCCCTTATAACGAACTCATGGCGATTCCCAATTCCATTCCATTGAAAATACCATCGTTATAACAAACTTTACGATTTTTAGAATAACGAACTACCCCTATAACCAACCTGTTTTAGGTCCCAAAATAATTAAATATATTTAAAATACTATGCTTATAACGAACTTAAAATTGTAATTAAAAAGAAATTAAAACAACAAAATTTTGCGCATTTTTCTGCTCGTAGCTCCCGATTTCAAAACAATAAATTTAGCGACATTGTTTGTTTTCATTTTCATTCTATTTTTGCTGTATGTTGTATAAATTTTTACACATTATACTTTTATTTATTAGAATATCTTTGCATTCAACAATTTTGAAATAGAAGAAAATACAAATGGCTTCCAAAATAAAGAAAAGAAACAAAGAGTCGCGTTCTAAAAAAAAAAAAAAAACAGTGGCAGCTTGCCCTTTTAGAAGCATTCTATATCAAGTTTAACCTAGGCTAAAAAATAATTCCAATTAATTTTAAAGCCAGAAATGGTTTGAAAAACAGGTTAAAAACAAAATTTAATATATACTTCAGAAAAATATGTAGAAACTGGAATTGGAAGAAGAAGAAGGAAAAAAAAAAAAAAAGTTCCCCCAAGTTCCCTGTGTCTCATGGGCCACAAACAAATCGATTTATAAATTCTCAAAAACTACCACTACAGTTCTATTTTTAGAATGGAATTCTTGTTAGGTATAGGACTCATTAAGGGTTCGCGGATTTTCCCCCTGGCCGGCCGTTTTACCACCGATTTTCTGTTTGCAAATTGGCGTATTTTATTCGCAATTTTACCGATCGCGCTATCGTATCAACATGTTTCGCGTCCGATTTTTCTGAATTGGATACTTTTGATTCATCTTCAATTGATTCAGAATACACGGAGCTTTATTCCTTTGATGGAAATAACGATATTTTAAGACAATTCTTATTTTCAAATTTCACTTTTCACTCTCAAACAACAAGATATTAGAGGCATTTTTTCAAATAAATTTAGTATTATATTATTTGAGAAAGATGTTCTAAAATACTCTTATACCTTTAAAATATATAATTAATAATGTTTTGCCTAGGGGATTTGGCTCAATTTTTAAATGATACATAGGTAAATATATAAACACTAGACGAATGGCCCGGGCAACGCCCGGGTTTTACCCAAGTGCGCATATACTTTAAAAACGTTTTAATTCAAATACTATTCGTTACAAATATAAATTGGCGTAATGGATGTCACTCTTGTGAAACGTCCTGTTCCAAACTGTGTGTTTTTAAAATGTTTTAATTAAAATACTATTCGTTACAATTATAAATTGGCGCCGTGGATGTCTCTCTTGTGAAACGTCCCGCCCCAAACTGTGTGTGTCTTGAAAATATAAAAATAAAAATGTGAATTTTCATAAAGATTTCATCATGTCGATTTTTTTTTTGCATTTCACCTACTAAATCGATAGAGATAATTACATTTGCAACATGAACTTAGGTATATTGACTAAATAGAAAACTGCATAGTAATAAAGATCATTTTTTAAAGGCACCATATCGTTTTTTTTTTCAATAAAATCGAAACAAAAATTAACGATAAATAACGATAATTGCCTTAAAAAGAAATTGCCTTAAAAAAAAGAAACAATCGCGGTGATTTTGTCTTGCATTCGTTTATACAATTATTATATACGAATTACCCGGGCAACGCCCGGGTTTTACCCGATTAAATGCTTTTATTCAAATACTATTTGTTACAATTATAAATTGGCGCCGTGGATGTCATTCTTGTATAATATATAAATGAGTTTTAAAAATTGTAAAAAAAAAAAAAAAATGCATCGGCCGGGAATCGAACCCGGGCCGCCCGCGTGGCAGGCGAGCATTCTACCACTGAACCACCGATGGTTATGAAAAATCCCATCCGTGAGCTTCAAACAGACAAACAGACAGAATAAGGCAAATATATAAGTAGATGTATGCTAATGATAAGAAGAACCTATTATCAAATGACTTCTTTTGATATTCAGCATTACTGTAAAGAAATAGGTCAATTTAGGGAATAAAAACAAAGTGACCATTATTAAGTGGCTGCCTTTTCCTGTTTGTATGGCTGTTTTTTAATTATACGGTCTAAGAATTTAGAAAAGTAAAAAAAAAAAATCTAAACCGTGGCTATAGTGAACCAAAAGCTCTGTCCCATTGGGGTTCACAATAGAGGGGTTTTACTGTATATATATATATTTTTTTTAATTTTAAAATTGGTATTTGGTATTTAAAAATATAAGCTTTTTATGCAATTATTTATTTATATATTTTTATAATAATCCATGTGTAAATAAAATCAACATTAGCACAAATATAAAGTGGTGTTCCACAGGACACTCCAGCAGATAGCTGAACACACCTCAATTCTATCAAGGTAAGATTTGTTCTGTTGTTATCTTTTCAAGGGAGTCGGAGGTCTGAACCTTGGTTTTCAACTGCTACAATCCGGGATCGAAACCAGCTTTAGGCACTTTTTTGTAAAAAAAATGCCTTAATGGCCCCAGATTCTTGCAAAAGTCCAACCCCACCAGAGAGTGCAAGAAACCAAAAGGGGATCTAGCACATTTGTGAGTGCAAAGTCTAACTGCTTTTCACATGTGTAGACATGTGGTGCAATTACGGTAAAAACAGTTGCCAACTTCTACCCACCATGATTATCATGGCCTGTACCATGTGTACTAGAGATAATAACAAAACCATATTGTTAAATAAGGGTCTGGTATGTGTTTAGTTATGAGTATACTGTGTGTACTTGATAATAGTAATTATTTAAAACATGCTGTGGTATTTTATCTCATTCAGTACTTTTGTCTGAAGATGGTAACAACACTGTTACCGAAACATCACACACTATTGATTAATTTGGATTTGGTGTTATCTCAAGTGTGTATACTGTGTGTACTTGACAATAGTAACTATTTAAAACATGCTGTGGTATTTTCTCTCATTCTGTACTTTTTTCTGAAGATAGTAACAACACTGTTACCGGAACATCACACACTATCTATTGATTGGATTTTGTGTTATCTCAAGTGTGTATACTGTGTGTACTTGATAATAGTAACTATTTAAAACATGCTGTGGTATTTTATCTCATTCAGTACTTTTGTCTGAAGATGGTAACAACACTGTTACCGGAACATCACACACTATTCATTGATTTGGATTTGGTGTTATCTCAAGTGTGTATACTGTGTGTACTTGACAATAGTAACTATTTAAAACATGCTGTGGTATTTTCTCTCATTCAGTACTTTTGTCTGAAGATGGTAACAACACTGTTACCGAAACATCACACACTATCTATTGATTGGATTTGGTGTTATCTCAAGTGTGTATACTGTGTGTACTTGACAATAGTAACTATTTAAAACTTGCTGTGGTATTTTATCTCATTCTGTACTTTTGTCTGAAGATGGTAACAACACTGTTACCGAAACATCACACCCTATTCATTGATTTGGATTTGGTGTTATCTCAAGTGTGTATACTGTGTGTACTTGACAATAGTAACTACAGTCGAACCTCTTTAATTCAACACCCCAAGGAATCAGAGCTTTCGGTTGAATTAAAGGAAGTGTTGAATTAAAGTTATTCAGATGATTAGCTAATCATCTCACTTGCTAAAATAATATTTTTTAAAAATAGCTTTGTAATATAAATTAATGGTATTAATTGAAGCCATTGTGTGTACTTTTTGTATTTTTTTATTTTTTTATTTTCATGATTAACTTTTAGTATCAGGGACAAAATGGCATTAATACATATTTTTGAAACATAAATAATTACAAATATTATTTTATTCTAATTGAAGAATATAGCAGTTGAAAATAAAAATGGAAAAAAAAAAGAAAATTTAAAAATATTATTTAAAAAGAATCATGAAGACTGATTTTTTGCTTAAATCTTTTATAATAACATGGAAATGCAATATTGAAATAAAATGTTATCATAATCATTGTGGCTACATTTTATAAGAATTATTTATTTAAAAGCAAATATTTGTAAATTTTAAAATAACTAAAATATTTCAATGCTGAAATTTAAAAAGAAAATAATATTATTTATTTGCGAACGATATGCCTAAATTCCCGCGTAAAAAAAAAAAGAACAATAACACTCGTGACATTGCGCAACAGCACTGCAAAGTGAAACTTGAACTAACAGAAACTAAAAGTGCGCAGGCGCGATCCTATCGGCTCCCGCCTATCGTCGCCACTTGTCGCCGCTGTAATACCTTTTTAGCTGAAGTCGTATGTAAAAAAACACTGTCAAAATTCGAATTTTAAAATGGTCGAAATATCGGAAGTGCGGTATTATTGATTTTTCCGAATTACAGTTTGTTATTTGATAGGCTGTAGGTCGGGACATCTAAACATGGTCCAATTATTGTATATTGTCAAATTAACGAGGTTCTACTGTATTTAAAATATTCCATGGTATTTTCTCTCATTCGGTACTTTTGTCTGGAGATGGTAACAACACTGTTACCAAAACATCACACACTATTCATTGATTTTGGTTTGGTCTTATTACAGTAGAACCTCCATGAGACGACACCTCTCTACAAAGTACACTTTTCATCACCAAAATTACCAGTTTTACTGATAGACACCTCTTCCTAAAGAACACTTTAGCTCTGCAAATAAGTTTACTTCACAGGGAGGTTTTACTGTACCTTGAATTTCTAGATTTTATTGTCACGAGATATTCTCTGTTTTACAGTAAATTTAAGGTAAATGTTTCTATTAGTAAACATGTAAATAATGTTATATGAGGGGTGTTGGATCCTATAGTTAATAATTTCCTTAAATTCAATTTTATATATGAAAATTAAGCCAAAATATTCTAAATTCAATTGTACAATATAAATCTTTAATATGTAAATTTTAAAGCAAGCAACATGTATGTAAATTTCTAGTTTGGTTAATTAATAGTTTTTTTTTTTGTTTTCTCTCTCTCTCTACCACTAGTATCAAAATCTAAGTCAAATTCATGTAATCTAAATTCATGTGGTAGCTATTCATAACTCTAAAACCAAAGACAATAAAACTAATTCAAGACAAGTGGCAAAGTGCTTCTTAGTATATTTTACTGAACATTCATGCCACGAACATTATGGTCCCTCATCGAGTCGGATACTTTAAAAAATTAAGGTAAGCCATTTGAAAACTTAAAATTCTTAAAATAAAGTCATGCCTAAATCAGAAGTTAAAATTCGGCACAAATTCAACTTTATTATTCAGGAAATAAAGGATCTGGAATCAGAGAATGAAGCTATTGTAGAATCCAAAAACATACATAGATTAAAGCTATTCCAACAAGAAGTTAATGAAAGGAAAATTAGCCTAAATCAAGTTATCAACACATTATTAGAATCAGAGTTAGATGATACACAATATGGCGATTATTCAAAGGCCAAAAAGGATATTTTTAATATGTTGGTGTCTATTGAAGAAGCTTTATCTTTAATTGAAACCAAAGAAAATACTCATAGTGATAAACAACTGCCCGAATCCAATGTTAATTTACCTAAGATAAATTTACCCATTTTCAATGGTGATTCAGCCAATTGGCTTAGTTTTAGAGAAATATTTAACTCCACCATTAATTCAAATCAAACACTAACTGAAATACAAAAATTTCAATATCTAAATGCATCTGTTAAGGGTCCTGCGGAAAAGTTGATTCGGGGTTTTCCCATTTCTGACAAAAACTACCAGCAAGCATGGGATACCTTATGCAATAGATTTAATGACAGAAGAGAATTGGCTTTTTCACAAATCAACAAAATATTCTCCATAAGGCCATTAAAATCTATTTCGGCTGGTTCTCTCTATGAAATCCTTGATGTTTGCAATGAAGGCATTAGAAATCTCTCAGTGCTAGGACTTGAGAAAAACACATTAACAGATCTAATCCTGATCAATTTTTTTGAAAAAAGAATTGGTGAAGCCCTCAGGAAAGAATGGGAATTAACCCTTCAAAATGAAGAATATCCAACATTTGAAAAATTTGTGAATTTTTTAGAAAAACATGCTAGAAGCCTGCAAGGTATGAGAATTCCTTTGTTCCAGGAACAAAAAACCTCTAGCAAAAATATGATGGCTCACGGCCTTTATGTCAACAAAGGTCAAAATTGTATTTTATGTCATCAAATTCATAAATTAAATGACTGCCAGAGATTCATAAATCTTCCCTTGCCTAAAAAATGGGAATTAGTTAAAAAACATAAACTTTGTCAAAATTGCCTTAGAGCAAATCATGAGATATCCAAATGTCTCATCACATCAAGATGTAAAAACTGCAAGCAGAACCATCATACTCTTCTGCATGAATACAACTCTGAACCATCCATTCCACAACCAACAACCTCTCAAGAGATGTTGATTTCAACAAATACCATCTGTAATGCGATGCCTTTGGAAACGGAAACAAATATTCTACTGTCAACAGCCCTTATTAAAGTCAAGGCGAAGGATGGCTCATTTGTGCTATGTAGAGCATTAGTGGACAATGGGTCCCAAATAAGCCTAATTTCAGAACAATGTTGCCACAAGTTGGGACTTGAAAAAAGGAAAAATTCTTATACACTAAAAGGTGTAGGTGACATTGTTGTCAACAGGACAACATCGCAGGTTGAAATAGAGTTCACCCCACATCATAATGATCAATTATTTTCTGCCAGAGCATTTGTGGTTGGGAGGGTAACTGCAGACCTTCCAAACTTCCAAATTCAGTCAGCAGACTTTCCTCATTTAGAAAATTTGCTCTTGGCAGACCCAGAATTCTATGTCACCAAGCCCATAGACCTAATTTTGGGTGCAGATACCTTTGTAGAAATAATTCTAGGTCATAAAACAGATTTAAAGCACCATCCTATAGCACTTAATACCAAGTTAGGTTGGCTTGTTTCTGGGAGAATCCATTCAACTATTAAGTCGAATACTTCGGTAATCAATCACTGTACCACTGAACTTGATTCCAGCATAAGAAAATTCTGGGAACTTGAAGATGTCCCAATTTCTAAGGCCCAGTTGGGTACAAAGAATGCCTGTGAGATATTATTCAAGTCAAATCTCAAAAGAGACATTGAGGGCAGATATTCAGTCAATCTCCCTTTTAAATCAACACCCAATTTAGGTGATTCAAGATCTCAAGCATTGGAAAAAGAGCTACAGGAAAATCCAAGTAAATCTGAAGATAATTCAAGTAAATCTGAAGAAAATCTAAGTAGATCCGAAGATAATCCAAGTAAATCTGAAGAAATTCCAAGTAAATCTAAAAAGTCTTGTATCTCCAAGTTAACTCCACAAATTACTTCTAAACAAAACCAATTACTTCCTTCTGAATCAAGTCAACCATCCACTCCAGAACAACCTCTCGCTTCTCAGTCAAGTGAACCACTCTCATCTAAGAAAGAAACTTCGATTATTCCTAAGATAAAGCCACCATCCTATTATAGGCGAAAACGTCAACTTCCTGCTGAGAAAACTTCATGGGATGAACCAATTGAATCAGATATAAAGTCAAATTGGAATAAATTCCAAACTCAACTATCGTGCCTAAAGGAAATCAAAATACCAAGATACCTGAACAGTTCATCTTCTGAAATAGAAGAATTACAACTACATGGATTTTGTGATGCATCCCTTAATGCTTATTCAGCAGTTTTTTACTTGAAAACTAGATTCAAAATTCAAAAGATCAAAATCAATCTGATAACCTCAAAAACTAAGGTTGCACCATTAAAGACCATTACAATTCCAAGACTTGAACTAAGTGCAGCATTGCTTTTGGCTCAACTGAATCAAGTCATTCTTGAATCATTTCCTTTTCAACCTGACAAAACCTTTTTGTGGACTGATTCACAAATCTGCATAGATTGGATAAGATCAGATGCCAGCAGATGGAAAGCCTTTGTTTCGAACAGAGTGTCGTCAATTCAAAATTTGACTCAAATCACTGATTGGGTCCATGTATCCAGTCAAGATAATCCAGCTGATTGCGCATCAAGAGGAATCATGCCTCAAGACTTGGTCAATCATAGAATTTGGTGGCGGGGTCCTATTTGGCTTCAAGAAAATAATGTTCGATATATTCCTTCTTCACCAACCCAAGTAAATCTCAATATCATTCAAGAAGAAGTCGGTGAAGGTCAAGTGTTGGATCAAACAACCTTAATTCAAAATTCAGAAACTATGTTAAATCTAGAATTCATTGAAAGGTATTCCACAATGACCAAATTGATCCGAATAACAGCTTGGTGTTGGAGATTCTACTACAATTGCCTCCTCTTTGATCCAATTCGTCAGAAAGGACCTTTGACAACAAGAGAATTAACAAAGGCAATTCAAGTCTTAGTCAAATCAATTCAGCAAGTTGAATTCTGCACGGAAATAAAATTACTGAAGTCAAACAAACAACTACCTCTGTCCAACAAGCTAACTTCTCTAAATCCCTTTTTAGACACTCAAGGACTTCTAAGAGTTGGAGGTAGACTCAAGTATTCCTATTTAAATGAAAATCAAAACTTCCCTCTCTTACAACCGAAACCCCCACGCCAGGAATCACTTATCAAAAATCTCTTAACTGAGAATGCCGACATTCCTGAGGCTATTGATGAGAATCAAGAAGATTCTTCAATTTTAGAAACCACTTTTGTCATTGAAGACGAAGAGTCTAACAAAGATATCGGGACTCCAAAGATTGAAATCTCCGAAGTTTCGGTTATTGATAAATCGGAAGGCAAATATTCGAAAGAACCAGTGGTCAGTGTAGAAGCTCTGGATAAGAAAGAACTGTGCCATGATGACTCAGCTCACCTCAATGTAGTTGAAGCTGATCTTAATCGACCTAAAGAGGCTACCAGTGGCATAATCAATGTTTCTACAGAAGTTAATGAATCGGCAAGCAAAGAGAAAGCTGTATCTGTTGAAATTGTGGATACATCAACAAAGGATTATCTACAGAGCGGTGAAAAGGCTAAATTATCCCGCTGGAAACCCATCGATTCTCTATGCTTAGAAGACGTCAAGGAATCTGAAGACGACGATGAAAATTACAGTTCATCGGCATATATAGAATGGCTAGAAATCTTGAAGAAAGAAGTCTTAAGACCCGAAGCTTTAGAAAAGGCAGTCAATCTGGAAGATTTTGAGAAGGCGGCAGAAAGTCGACAACTCTCCAAAGAACATTTAGAGGAATCGACCGAAAAAGGCTCATGCATAAAAGCTGAATCAAAAACTTGGGAAGATCCTATTGAATCCGACTTAGCAGCCGCAGAGTCTGATAATCCAGCAGTTCCCGAAAGAGAACTGGCCAACGAATCTCAAAATCTCATCCAAGATTCACCTCAATCGGATACTCAAAGATGGAAGCTGATTCCATTACCTTTCAAACAATGAGAATTGTAATCTTAGCTACATAGTCGGAATCAATTAGTCCAGCATCTATACTATTGGAACTCTTTTTTTATTTTTATTTATTTTTTTTATTTTTTATTTTCTGGTCATCTCTTCCCAGCCGGGGGAGTATGTTGGATCCTATAGTTAATAATTTCCTTAAATTCAATTTTATATATGAAAATTAAGCCAAAATATTCTAAATTCAATTGTACAATATAAATCTTTAATATGTAAATTTTAAAGCAAGCAACATGTATGTAAATTTCTAGTTTGGTTAATTAATAGTTTTTTTTTTGTTTTCTCTCTCTCTCTACCACTAGTATCAAAATCTAAGTCAAATTCATGTAATCTAAATTCATGTGGTAGCTATTCATAACTCTAAAACCAAAGACAATAAAACTAATTCAAGACAAGTGGCAAAGTGCTTCTTAGTATATTTTACTGAACATTCATGCCACGAACAAGGGGAATGTAAATTATCTAGTTAGTTGTGAGGAAAACATCACTCACCATCAATGGATAAAATAGAACTGTGTCTAATCCTGACAAGCTGCTAGTATTTATCAGTATTAAAAGGTAAGTATTTGGCTAACTTATATTTGGATGAATGTAACATAGCATTCAGTGCTATATTTAGTTAGTCCCTGGTGTATAAATTGGTGAACTGTGTCTAATCCTGACAAGCTGCTAGTATTTATCAGTATTAAAAGGTAAGTATTTGGCTAACTTATATTTGGATGAATGTAACATAGCATTCACTGCTATATTTAGTTAGTGTATAAATTGGTGAACTGTGCAGGAGTGAGGTCAGCCAGGACCAGTGGTGGTAGTGAGCACCCCTCAGGTATGACATCATTTAATTTACCAATAAAATCTAAACAAACACAAGAATAGATGCAATACAATAGAACCTCCATGAAAGGACACTCTCTACAAAGGACATTTTCCATTTGAAAAAATAACTTTTTTTTTTACTATTTAGCAACTCTCTGGTAAGAGGACACCTCTTCCTAAAGGGCAATTTTGGCTCTGCATTTAAGTGTCCTTTACATGGAGGTTCTACTGTACTCCTTGAAATCACACTTTAGGTAGCATTTATAAACAAATTATTTGCTTAACCTTTGGCAGACATGTTCCACCCCAGTGTATGCTCTGTCCAAATGTCAGTTGTTGGGGAAGCAGTAAATACAGTAAAACCCCTCTATAGTGAACACCAATGGGACAGAGCCTTTGGTTCACTATAGCCACGGTTCGGCTATTTTTTTTTTTTACTTTTAAAAATTTTCAGACTGTATAATTAAAGGACAGCCATGCACACAGAAAAAGGCTGCCATTTATTAGTGGTTACTTTGTTGTAATTCCCTTATATGAACAATATTAATACTGAATAATAAAATATTAATTATTTGATGATAGGTTCATATTAGCATACATGTACCTCTGTCTAATTTAAAAATCAAGACAAATCCTAGGCAAAGTTTTATTCGTTATACTAGATTTCGTTTTGTTTTTACCTGTCATACAAACTATTGCTGGCTTTAAAATCGCCATAGTTCAAGGCATAAAAAATAATTTTGCCTTCAACATGGGCTCGTTTATTTGGATGTTTTTTTATTAGCTCTAACATATACTGTCATAATTTTTAATATCCTTCCATTTTATCTCTTATAATAGAAAAGTTATACTTTCTTGTTTAACATGTATTCTGAAATTTTGCCTGTGTTGTTTCACTTTGAAAAGTTTTGAAAATGGCCTTTTTTTTTAGGAATAGCTTTTTTAGATTCTTTTTTGAAAAAGTTTACAGCTCTTAGAGAACGACTTCTCCAATTGTTCGGCCAGTTTTCCCAGGAACAAATAGCCACGTATTGGAAGGAATTGTCTTGGGTGACCAGAAGCCCTCTGCATTCCTGTCACAAATTCAACAACTTCTGGCGGAAATTTTACAGGAGAGGTCATAAAAGTCATATGGACGCAGCGTCTTCCTGCATCCGTACGAGCTATTCCATCAGTTTGTCAGGAACTATATTTGGTCAAGCTGGCAGAATTGGCAGAAAAAAATTATACAACCAGAAGTTCAACCTCAGCCGGAGTCAACCAAACAAGGCCAGACAACAGCAGTACTGCAGATGTCAGCCCAGATTCAAACTCTCCAAATACAAGTGGATGGAGAACTCAACTGTTGTATTTGATCATCTTATTCATTGTTAATATGTATATGTGTTATTTGAGAAAAATGTAAATTTGTTTTGCTGAGAATTTAATACAGTAGAACCTCCATGAGAGGACACTCCTGCTAGAGGGCACCTCTCTATAAAGGACAGTTTTATTGACAAATTTACCATTTTTACTATTTAGTAACTCTCCAGCAATAGGACACCTCTCTCGAAAGGACACTTTGTTTCTGCAAATAGGTGTACCTTACAGAGAGGCTCTAATATATACAGTAAAACCCTGCTAATACGAACCCTGGATATAGCGAACCTTCCCTTATAACGAACCTAAGGCGAATCCTAATTCCATTCCATTGTAAATACCATCGTTATAATGAACTTTGCGATTTTTAAAATAACGAACTACCCCTATAACAAACCTATTTTCGGTCCCAAAATAATAAAATCTATTTAAAATACTATGCTTATAACGAACTTAAAATTGTAATTAAAAAAATTTTAAAACAACAAAATTTCGAGCATGTTTCACCTCGTGTACCACGATTTCAAAAAATATTTAGCGGCATTATTTGTTTTTATTTATTACCAGTTGTAAACAAGACACAGCTATATCCGATATTTGAGCAATACATAGGTTTATATATAAACATGTATGCTAATGATAAGAAGAACCTATTATCAAATGACTTCTTTTGATATTCAGCATTACTGTAAAGAAATAGGTCAATTTAGGGAATTAAAACAAAGTGACCATTATTAAGTGGCTGCCTTTTCCTGTTTGTATGGCTGTTTTTTAATTATACGGTCTAAAAATTTAGAAAAGTTTAAAAAAATGACCAAACCGTGGCT
Organism: Cordylochernes scorpioides; assembly: GCA_030710605.1. Taxonomy (NCBI): domain Eukaryota; kingdom Metazoa; phylum Arthropoda; class Arachnida; order Pseudoscorpiones; family Chernetidae; genus Cordylochernes; species Cordylochernes scorpioides. The sequence continues at coordinate 15,777,146 of CP092880.1, read as the reverse complement.
ATAGTGAACTAAAAGCTCTGTCCCATTGGGGCTCACTATAGAGGGGTTTTACTGTATTATCTCATTCAGTACTTTTGTCTGAAGATTGTAACAACGATGTTACCAATATGTCACACACTATTTATTTAATTATTTTGTATTTGTTTTATTACTTTGTGTTCTTTAATGTTCATTTATACAGTGGAATGTAGTCATAACAATCTTTATTATAACAGAAACTTTGTTTTAACGGCCATAATTGTAAAGTCCCAAGGTTTAATCCCCAACGTCTGATAATGCTTTTACCAAAATGTCACACACTATTTATTTATTTGGTCTTGTTACCTTGTGTTACAGTTTTCCTTCTTTTAAGTTCAAGGTTGCTAAGAGTTCATATATTTATATTCAATTTTTATATCATCTATAATTATATCTATAATAAATATTTACATGTCTTCAAACATCCAGGTTCTATTATCTATATATATATAAAAATGAATGTATGTGTGTGTTTCTGTCTGTCTTTTATGCCTGACCAAACCACTCATTGGAACGCCATGAAACTTTGAGAAGTTTTTTAGTATAGTACTGGGAAGGTTTCTAGCAAATAATTTTTTTAAATAACTTTTCGCCTAAAAATAATCAAGATAAATATTCTAATTTATCTGTTATAATTCAACAATCTGCTCTAAATATTTTCATGATGATACGATGATTTTGTAATGTAGAAAATTAGGAAAGACAAAATTCAGGATGACACGGCAATTTATTTGAGACAAGAATAATGATACAATTCCAAGGCAAGATACTATTCCTTTAACTTCCAATTACCGAGGGAACCAATTAATATTGATTTTATTCAACTTATCGAGTATTTTTCAAGGGACCGGGAAAAAATGTTCACTTTATCAAGAGATTCGTTAGACAAACCTTTACTCGGGTAAAACCCGGGCGAAGCCGGGTACGTCCGCTAGTTTTATAAATAAAAGCTCTGATCCTCTCACAGATTAAGTCATTATGCACATTTCATTCAAATGGGTTATAGTTCTATTATTTAAAGTATGACTCAATTAAAAAAAATACTCCAAATACACTAAAACACCTTTATAGTGAACCCCAATAGGACAGAGGTTTGTTGTTGTTGTTGTTTCTTATCCCCTTGTGTAAAGATTACACGAATTCCATGAGTTCATGCTCCTCGAGCTGTTTTATGATGAGCAGCGGCCTCTCCCAAAGGTCCTGTTTAGTGCATCTAATGCAAGCCAAAATGTGTTCTGGAGCTGCAGGTACCAAACTACATTTTGGGCAAGTGGGATAAATTTTGTTATTATTTTCTATCTTCAATGGCTTGAGATGGCCTGTTCTAAATCTTGTTAGTGTTGTTTGATGCTGTCTATTTCTGATCTTCAGAGCTTCTCCTGGGTTCACTCCACTGTACCAACTGTGCTTAGGTGGGATCCTCCAGTTCTTGTTTATTTTTGTTTTGGCTATTGTTTCTATTTCTTTAAAAGTAAGTTTATTTTTCTGTGGCAAGGGTTCTTTTGTGCCTTTTTTCGCTAGCACATCAGCAGCTTCATTGCCTTCAATGCCAACGTGTGAGGGTATCCATTGAAGGTGAATATTTGAGGTTTTTGAGAGTTTTTGGAGATAACCAATTATGTTCCTGCTTACTTTGTCTCTGAGTTCCCCTGTGTGACTCAAGTGTTGTATGGCACTTCTACTATCAGTAAGAATCCAGATATTTTGATAATTAGTATTTCTGATGGATTTTAAGGCTTCATAGATGGCTATAAGTTCTGATCTGAAGACTGAGCAAAAATCTGGGTTTCTTCTGTTCATTTTCTCAATGCCATTTGTGGTTTTGATGAGACAGCCACTGCCAGTGTGTCCTAGCTCGTCTCTGCTACCATCGGTATAGATAGTTATTGCATTTTTAGGAATGTTATCAATTATTTCTAATGATAATTGTTTTAAGTATTCTGGATTTTGGTATTGTTTGTTGGTGGGTTCATTTAAAGTGGCATTAAAAATAACATTTTGTAGTGGTTTGCATGGAGAATTTTTTTCTGCTAAATAATTTTTTTCCACTTTATATTTTAAAAATTCATTTCTTTTGGCCAGGTGTAGAGGGCCTTCTTTTTTGAGTCTTAAATTGGATTCCCAATTAAGTATGTACTTGGAAGTTCTGTGTTTGTTTCCATAACTCTTGATTTTGTTTATATATTTTGGCAGATTGTAGCTTCTTCTATCCTTTAAGGGCATAATGTCTGCCTCGTAAAGTACAATATCATTAGGGCAGGTATTTCGAAGACCTGTAATAATTCTAGCTGCACTTAGTTGTATTCTTTCCAGTGATTTTAGATTTGTTTCAGATGCTGTACCATAGATTTGATATCCATATTCCAGGATAGGTCTAATTAGAGATGTGTAAGTTAATTTTAGTGTGGTTGCATCGGCTCCCCACTCTCTTCCTGAAATATATTTCAGGATTTTTAGTCGGTCTCTTCCTTTTCTAATAACTTCTTCAATATGTTTACTGGAGTTAATTTCTGGATCCAGGGTGTAGCCAAGATATTTAGGATGTTTATTATATTGCAATTGTTGTTCTTTCAGAATAATTTTTGGTCTTATTTTGTATAGTTTCTTATCGGTAGTAAAAAGACAGGTTTCAGATTTTTGAGGGTTAAATTCTAATTTATGTTTATTAGCAAATTTTTCTAGGTGGAAAAGAGTCTTGTTCAAATCTCTTTCAGCTTTTTTCCAGTTAGTATTGCTGCTCCATAGAATTATGTCATCAGCGAAAAGTCCAATATTGGTTTTATGTGAAATTTTTTCTGCTATGCCTGCAATAAATAGGGTGAAGAGAGTTGGGCTAAGGACTGATCCTTGTGGTAATCCTTGGTACAATTTGAAGGTTTTAGATAGAGTGCCATTATATTTGACCCTGATGTATCTATTTTTAAGGAAATCATTTATCCAAGTGATAGCTTTTCCATCAATTTTGAAATGTTTGTATAATTTTGTAATTAACTTGTTTTTCCATACCTTATCAAAAGCTTGTGTAAGGTCTAAAAAAGCAGCTATTGTGTGGTTAGTTGGTTTTCTGTTTTGTGCATCTTTTACCTTTTGTGTGAAAAATAAGAGTTGGTCTATTGTCCCATGTCCTTTCCTAAATCCATATTGTTCTTTTGGTAAGAGATTTCTTGTGTCGAGGTGGTAGGTGAGTCGTCTGAGTATAATTTTTTCAATTAATTTGCAGCAAATACTTGTGAGGGAGATAGGTCGGTAGTTTTTTGGGTCATCAGCAGATTTGTCAAGTTTTTTAATAGGAATTATTGTTGCAGTTTTCCAGTCTTGAGGCAATTTTCCAGTTTTCCAGGAGTTATTGAAAATATCAAGAAGTTTTTCTTTGCCATTTTTGCCCAAGTTTGATATCATTTGGCCATGGATTCCATCTGGCCCAGGAGTCTTGTTCAGGTCAGTGTTTTCTAATGCATAATCTAGCTCTTTCATATTGATTTTTTCATGGAAAATATTATGAGTGCTAGTGACGTTTTTACAGTCATGGATAATCTTTCGGGCCTTTTTTTCAACTTTCTTATCTTTTATTTCAAATTTGATTTTACTACTTATTTGATATGAATTACCTAAAAGATTAGCAGCATTTTTGTCATTAGTTGCTGGGGTACCATCTGTATTCTTAATCATATTTGTGTTTTCAGTTTGTGGCTGGGCTCTGTCAATTTGTTTTGCCAAATGCCAAAGTTTTGTATTTGGGTTTCTAGGGTTCAGGTTTTCACAAGTTTGTTTCCATTTTTCCCTTTTCATATTTATGTATAATCTTTTTATTTTTGCATTCACAATGTTCAGTTCAGTTCTACAATTTGTTTGGTTTTGGGTGCACTTTTTTTGTAGTTCATTTCTTTTAGTTATAAGTGTTTGAATATCTTTTGCCTGGTGTGTATAATTTGGAATCCATTTCTTAATATTACCTCTTGGTATTGAAACTTTGGCTGCTTTAATAATGGTGTTTTTGAAAGATATCCAATTTTGTTCCAGATCTTTTATCCTAGTGGGTGCTTTTCTAAAGTCTTCATTGGTGTTTTGCTGGTAAAGATTCCAATTAGCCTTTTTGAAGTTCCAGAATTTTTCTTTAATTGAGCTGGTTTTGGTCTTGGTGCTAATTTCTATCAAAATAGGCAAATGATCACTTCCAATACTTTTTAATATTTGCCATTTGCATTTGTGGAAAATGTCAGGACTGGAAAAACTTATATCAAGGGCTTGTGCGGTATTATAACTGTAGGAATGGTGGGTAGGATTCCCATCATTTAAGCACATGAAGGCATTGTCGTCAAATAAGTTTGAAAGTATTTTGCCTCTTGGGTTTGGCGTGGAACATCCCCATAGTTGATGTTTGGCATTAAGGTCACCTACAATAATAGTGTTGTCTGTAAGAAATTGAGCCATTGTTCCATCGTCAATAAGTTTATTGTTTGGTGGGTGATACATATTGAATATGTTGATGGTTTTATTTTGATTGAGGTAGACTTTGATACCTTGGGCTTCGAGGTCTGATGTGTTTGGAATATTAATGGCTATGTCTTCATAGTACAAATTCTTGATTAAAAATGCAAGGCCACCCCTTCTTTATTTCTGTCTTTTCTGAGGATATTGTAGTTTTTAAATTTGAGATTGTACTTTTCATTTAATTTGGTTTCCTGTAGGGCTATAATTTGTATCTTTTGTTTTTCAGCTATTTCCATTATTTCTTCTAATTTTATTTTTGTTGCTGTTGAGCACAATCCATTTATGTTGCACTGCAGAATGCTCAATTGCTTGGAAGTTGCAAAGTGTGAAGTTTGTGGAGACTGTATTATACTTATCGGACAGAACCCTCTACCTAAGTCCTGAACGCGCCCCTGTTTATTCTGCGCGACGGGCGATGCAGCATGCAAATCAACATCTGATCTCATGGAATGGGGTATAGGGGTGCAGCTTTCGTTGATCATGGCACCATGATCCAGGCACACTTTGGTGAAAGTCTGACTTTGCCTGTAGTTTGAGGCCGTTCCTAACATGGAAGCAGACGCCTTTGCTGCCGACTCTAACATGAGTACAGACACAGCTCCTCCGTATCCCTGGAGTGGGACCCTTGCTGAGGTCTATCAACCGGGTCAGTTGAACTCAGATTTTTAAAGAGGTCTACTCCTCTTCTAACAATGCTGCTGTTGGTCCGCGACTGCTTATTTGTCAGAGTTATTCTGCTTGTTTCGCAGCTGGCCTTCATATCTGAAGGTCGTTCCCCTATCCGCCACCTGGGGACGCGCCCTATAGCAGTCAGCTCTGCCAAGGGGGACAGAGGTTTTGGTTCACTATAGCCACAGTTTGGCTATATATATATATTTTTTTACTTTTTAAAAATTTTAGACCATATAATTAAAGGAGAGCCATACACACTGGAAGAGGCTGCCTCTTAATAGTGGTCACTTTGTTTTAATTCCCATAATTGACCTATTTGCTTACATTAATACTGAATAATAATAGAAATCATTAGATGATAGGTTCTTCTTATCATTAATTTAAAAATCAAGACAAATTCTAGGCAAAGTTTTATTAAATATATATTCAAAGATATAAAATGATTTTAAAACATCTTTATCACATTATATAATACAATGTTTACTTGAAAATATGGCTCTAATACCTTTTTACTTCAAAGCATTCTTCAAGCATTGCACCTTTCAAATAAAGTTAATTAGTGTTTTTCTTCCATTTCATGTTTCCACATATTCTTAAATCTAGATTTCGTTTTTTTTTTTTACTTGTCATGTAAATTGCAGCAAAATATTGCTGGCTTTAGAATCACCATTGATCATGGCAAACAAATAAATAATTTTTGTTTCATCCCAGGCCCGTTTATTTGGACTTTTTTTTTTTTTGAGCCCTAACACTATGATTGCGGCAAAAGTTGAGGTTGATTCCTCTTTGTAACAATTTTTATTAGCCTCCTTTTTCATCTCCTATAATATAAAAGTTATATTTTATTATTTTAACATTTTCTGAAATTTATCCTTTGTTGTTTCACTTCAAAAAGTTTGGAAATGATCTTTTTTTTTTTCCTTTAGTAAAAACGTTTTTGTTTTTAGAATGGCTTTGTTTTCTTCATTTTGGAAGTCATTTGCATTTTTCTGTTCCCAATTTAATGGATGCAAAGATATTTTATTTAATAAAAAGCATAATGTGTAAAATTTATACAACATACAGCAAAAATAGAATGTAATTAATGCTGTTAAATATATTGTTTTGAAATCGCGATCCGCGAGCAGAAACATGCTCAAAATTTTGTTGTTTTAATTTTTTTTTAATTACAATTTTAGGAAGCATAGTGTTTTAAATATATTTTATTATTTTGGAACCAAAAATAGGTTTGTTATAGGGGTAGTTCGTTATTTTTAAAATCGCAAAGTTCGTTATAACGATGGTATTTTCAATGGAATGGAATCGGGAATCGCCTTAGGTTCGTTATAAGGGAAGGTTCGTTATATCCATGGTTCGTATTAGCGGGGTTTTACTGTACTAAGGTTAGAAACACAAGGTAACAGCGTTGTTACCATCATCAGCCCAATTGACTGTTCATTCAGTACTTTGGTCTGATGGTAACAGCGCTGTTACTGAAACATCACACACTATTTATTATTTGTATTTGGTCTTATTACATTGTGTTTCTAATCAATAATCCAAATTGTACCTTATCATACCAATGTTAGTTCTCTCTTTAAAAATCCATTAATTTTGATCATGAATAACCACCTCCTGGTAAATTTGATATTCATAAGATTGTTAGATGTTATTAAAGAACATTTAGCTACTATTATGACTCTGATTTTCAATAATCTCTGTAACATGGATAACAATAAACTATGGTACATCACACAGCTATATACAGCGTGGATAGATTACATCCATACAAATTATGATAAGGCACTGTCAAATTGTATTGACAAACATTTTCAGTTTTTGCTGATCAGTTTTTAGCGGGAAGAATGTTGTCTTCGTTTGTTAGTGAACCAATCTCTCACGCCTTCTCGTGGAGAAGCTTAAAGTGTTTTTCTACGTGGTTTTTCCGTGTCTGGGGATCTCTTGGCATCCCTGTGTAACCCCGGTCTGCTCCTTATCAACGCTGCAAATAAAATATAAGTACTGTTTTTATTTTATTTAACAAATCGTTAATTTTTTTATTTATCTCCTTTTTGTTGTTGGTGTTGTACTCTTGAGTGTATTTTTTTTTGTGTGTATTAAGTTACTCTCACAGTAGGCCCTATATTATTGATTTTTGTGTGATAACCCGTAAAAGTAACTTTTATCATTGGCAAGCCTGCCATGTGAATTATATGTATATAATGGCTTTGTCACCGACCCGAGGCCGCTGGTTGCGGCTACGGTCAAAAGATGGCGTCTGGTTTTACACGTCTATTTTGACAGGAGAGGCGACCCATGTCTGTTTATATAATGTATTATATAATGTGAATTATAGATTATAAACACAAGGTAATAAGACCAAATCCAAATAAATAGTGTGACATGCCAGTAACAGCACTGTTACCATCTTCAGACAAAAGTACTGAATGAGAAATTATACCACAGCATATTTCAAATAATTACTGTTATCAAGTATGTAAACAAGATAGCATATAAGAAGATAGTTTTCTGAGAAACCTAAAATATTAACTTTGAATTAGAAGAGGAAAACCCACTTTTTTAGATATAATTAAAAGCATATCTGTAAATATCATTGATATTTCCTTTTTCTTCTATTCTGTTAATTGTAGCACATTTATTTTGAATAAAAAAAGGCTTCTTTTTTTTTTAATTGTCTCTTATAGAAATATTTTCATACATCTAGTATCTTTTTTCTTTTAGATGTATATATATATATATTTTTTTATAAATATCCCTAGTATACGTGGTACAGGCCATGATAATCATGGTGGGTAGTTAGCGACTGGTTTTACTGTAATGTCTACACATGCGAAAAGCGGTTAGACTTTTGCACTTACAAATTTGCCAGAGCCCCGTTTGGTTACTTGCACTCGCTGGTGGGATTGGACTTTTACAAGAATCTGGGGCCATTGAAGCAGTTATTTTATTAGAAAAAAGGTGCCCAATGTGGTATTCTATCCCGGGTTGTAGTGGTAAAAACCAACTGTTTAGACCATCCTTCCACCGACCACCCTTCTGAAATTATTATTCCAGGGTGAGCTTAGATTTCTTGATATTCTTAAGGCATTCATGAAATCCTAAGTAGTTTCCAAGGAGGTATTCAACTAAAAAAGTGGCTAGGCTTATTCTGTGGCAAAAATAAAATACAAATTTTATTAGTAATAAGTTAGGGTATACAATTTGGATTATAAACACAAGGTAATTAGACCAAATCTAAATATATAAAAAGTGTGTGACATTTCGATAACAGCGTTGTTAACATCTTTAGACAAAAGTACTTAAATGACATTTGTACTCATATATTTGAATAACTACTTTTATCTGAGGATGGTAACCATGCTGTTACCGAAACATCAAACACTTATTTTGGATTTGGTCTTATTACCTTGTGTTTATTAGGAATATATTAATAAAAAAAGGAAAGGTTATTTCTTTTGTAATTAAATCTTTTTAAAATTTCAAATAAGTGAAACATGTAATTGTGTTTCATACGAGGTTGTCACCATGTTTTTATTTTTCCTAACTGTGCGGAATGGATTTAAAATGAACAGTTACACAACATGGTGAAAGTTTGGAAAATATTTATTTATAATGCCTTTGAAAAAATTCTTTCTCATTTGTAGGTTTGAAGAATGCAGTGGGAATTCAGAGCAGACTGCCTGAAACTTCTATAAAAACACAAAAAAAAATATTAGTTTAAAGTTAATTGGTGAGAATAAATTTGTAGGGGTGTTGAAATTTGAAACAAATTTACATGCTTTTGTATAAACAATGGTAATAAATTAGATTTGATTATTTTACACACAAAATTAATTTTTTAAAAAATATTTACTATATACTGAACCATATAATTGTATATATAGAGAATGAAATATCTGCCAAGGCTTCATAAAATTAACCTTAAAATGAGGTACAACTGAAGAATTCTATAATATTTATTTTAACCTTTGTTGAGAGAAGAGATGAAAGGAAATTAATTGTACCAAGTTTCCTCACTGGCTTGTTTATCTGTGTATATGTTTACATTGGAAGTATAGCCAATAGGAAATTTAATATTTATGGGGCTTTATGTAAATATAGGACCATATGTTCCTCTGAATGGACAAAGATCTTCATCAAAATGGTCAGATTTTAGGTATAAGTACGAGGGCATTTGATTTTGTGGTGAGGGCCTAAAATGTTCTTATTTTGTTTAAAGGTTCATGCCAACTCTCTCCAAAAGAAATAAAGGATGAATTATCAGCAAGGTGAAGCATTTTAACAAGACTACTTTAAACCTTTCCTAGATATCAAGTCTTTACAGAAAGTGGTATTGAGATCAACATTTGGTATCTTGACTTTATTACAAATGAAATGTGCATAATACTGAAGAAATAATTTTCTTGATTGAATTAGAAAAGTTGAAAGGCAGTTAGACCAAATTTATCGGAGAAATTACAATATAAGCATTCAAGTCTAATGATAGAAACAAAATGTTACTTATGTTTACTTATTTGGTCCTAGACTTATTACTATCTCAACCATCTTTAAGCCAAGTTGTGTCAACACTATTATAGAGAGTGAGCTGACCTGTATGTTGGAGTAGGCCCAGGATGACAGCCAGTGTCAAATAGCCGCAGTTCCCAAGTCAAGCTGGCCACAGGAGAGGTACACACAGTGGGTGTTGAGTCGCTAGAGACCGGGTTAATTTATCCCAGTTCTAGTCAAGTCCAAGCTTGATCTCAGCCAAATAAGTTAGCATGACAAGCATGCCAAAGGCTTCTGTGCAACAAGGCCCTCCACCATGTCGGAGGGAACCCTACTCTCTGTCAAATTACCACAGTTAGCAAGAGTGGTCTTCCAGAAGTGTGGCCAAAAAGGGATGCCAGGGAAACTGGGCTCATTTCTTCACCTCCAAGGTAATAAACGGGGGAAGGAACCTCATGGGGCCAATTTGCCGTTGCCTGTAACAAACCCATGTGTTAGAATCTTGATACTATTTATGTGTATGGGTGATATCTAACACTGAGTGTGGTTAGTAGCACCAATGTAATGTATCTGGCCCAATATTTTCTATTTTTACTATATTTGAATATTTTAGTATCCTTTGAAGCCTTTATTTAATTGACAAAGGTAGGCCATTATCGTGCTTACAATTTTTTTTGAGTAATCTGAGAAATAAATCATCTTCAACATCTTTAAAAGTGAAAAGAGAGGAAATGGATAATAATTGAGAAACAACTTTTGAAAGTGAGTCTCCTCACCTCTAGCAGTATCCGTCAGCCTTACCACTGGTGGGGGGACATTCTGGACTGACCAAAGAGGTCCTATAATATCTAACCGCACAATTGAGAAACCACTTGTAAAAGTGGGTCTCCTCGCCTCTGGCAGTATCCGTCAGCCTTACCACTGGTGGGGGGACATTCCGGACTGACCAAAGAGGTCCTATAATATCTAACCCCAAAATTGAGAAACCACTTCTAAAAGTGGGTCTCCTCGTCTCTGGCAGTATCCGTCAGCCTTACCACTGGTGGGGGGACATTCCGGACTGACCAAAGAGGTCCTATAATATCTAACCCCACAATTGAGAAACCACTTCTAAAAGTGGGTCTCCTCGTCTCTGGCAGTATCCGTCAGCCTTACCACTGGTGGGGGGACATTCCGGACTGACCAAAGAGGTCCTATAATATCTAACCCCACAATTGAGAAACCACTTGTAAAAGTGGGTCTCCTCACCTCTGGCAGTATCCATCAGCCTTACCACTGGTGGGGGGACATTCCGGACTGACCAAAGAGGTCCTATAATATCTAACCCCAAAATTGAGAAACCACTTCTAAAAGTGGGTCTCCTCGTCTCTGGCAGTATCCGTCAGCCTTACCACTGGTGGGGGGACATTCCGGACTGACCAAAGAGGTCCTATAATATCTAACCCCACAATTGAGAAACCACTTCTAAAAGTGGGTCTCCTCGTCTCTGGCAGTATCCGTCAGCCTTACCACTGGTGGGGGGACATTCCGGACTGACCAAAGAGGTCCTATAATATCTAACCCCACAATTGAGAAACCACTTGTAAAAGTGGGTCTCCTCACCTCTGGCAGTATCCATCAGCCTTACCACTGGTGGGGGGACATTCCGGACTGACCAAAGAGGTCCTATAATATCTAACCCCAAAATTGAGAAACCACTTCTAAAAGTGGGTCTCCTCGTCTCTGGCAGTATCCGTCAGCCTTACCACTGGTGGGGGGACATTCCGGACTGACAAAAGAGGTCCTATAATATCTAACCCCAAAATTGAGAAACCACTTCTAAAAGTGGGTCTCCTCGTCTCTGGCAGTATCCGTCAGCCTTACCACTGGTGGGGGGACATTCCGGACTGACCAAAGAGGTCCTATAATATCTAACCCCACAATTGAGAAACCACTTCTAAAAGTGGGTCTCCTCGCCTCTGGCAGTATCCGTCAGCTTTACCACTGGTGGGGGGACATTCCGGACTGACCAAAGAGGTCCTATAATATCTAACCCCAAAATTGAGAAACCACTTCTAAAAGTGGGTCTCCTCGTCTCTGGCAGTATCCGTCAGCTTTACCACTGGTGGGGGGACATTCCGGACTGACCAAAGAGGTCCTATAATATCTAACCCCAAAATTGAGAAACCACTTCTAAAAGTGGGTCTCCTCGTCTCTGGCAGTATCCGTCAGCCTTACCACTGGTGGGGGGACATTCCGGACTGACCAAAGAGGTCCTATAATATCTAACCCCAAAATTGAGAAACCACTTCTAAAAGTGGGTCTCCTCGTCTCTGGCAGTATCCGTCAGCTTTACCACTGGTGGGGGGACATTCCGGACTGACCAAAGAGGTCCTATATTATCTAACCCCAAAATTGAGAAACCACTTATAAAAGTGGGTCTCCTCGCCTCTGGCAGTATCCGTCAGCCTTACCACTGGTGGAGGGACATTCCGGACTGACCAAAGAGGTCCTATAATATCTAACCCCAAAATTGAGAAACCACTTGTAAAAGTGGGTCTCCTCGCCTCTGGCAGTATCCGTCAGCCTTACCACTGGTGGGGAGACATTCCGGACCGACCAAAGAGGTTCTATAATATATAACCCCACAATTGAGAAACCACTTGTAAAAGTGGGACTTCTCACCTCTGGCACTATCCGTCAGCCTTACCACTGGTGGGGGGACATTCCGGACTGACCAAAGGGGTCCTACCATAGCTAACCCTACAATTGAGAAGCCACTTGTGATAGTGATTCATATCACAATAACAGAATCCATTAGCCACACCTCTACCATTGCCATTGAGGAGTCACCCAAACCTATCAACTCTTTACTAACTCTTATTCAGAATTTGCCTCATTTTTCAAAACCGTCAAACCTATTCAATTCCAACAAATTAAAACCATTTTTCATATCCAAATCTCTTGACTATAATTTAAATGTTAATTTGATGCTTGCCATAATTTGATCTCATACTCAAATATACATTAGCTTATTTCAGTTCAGAATCAACTTAATCTTTAAAAATTTATTAAAGTACCATACAGGAGATAAATGCCTATAATTAACTCATGAAAACTGTCTTAAAATTATCTTCTTGCGACAGCACAAATGTTAGACGCTTTTGCCATAGTGTCTTTAAGATGGCTAAAAGTGTGATATTGCAACTGCAAATGCTTGCATCAATGTGTCTGCAAAATCCCGCAAGATTTGTTTTTTAGTTGCAAAGCAATTTTGATATCATTCGTTCAATAACCTAAGAGGTCATAGGTCACTGATTTTGACTATTTCTTAAATAAAATATCAACAACCCTTTGTTTAAATACAACTTAATCACAAAAATTGAATCATATTGCCATTGGGCGGGACAGCATTTTGTAAATACATTCACACCAAAGCTAAAAGTGATACATGGTGGCTTGTAAATGCTGGTGGTATGTCACATGCCTTTTCATAGATATGACGATTGTAAAATCACTGGTTTGATAACCTCAGTGTCTGCAAGTTACCAATCTAAACAATCAGTTGTTTCGTAGAGTAATATTGTGTTTTTGGAAGCAACTTAACAGGAAAGACATGCATGTCTTTTAAAACTTTATCAGCTAGAATGCACAATGAAAAAGGTTTAAGCCCAAAAGCAAAAAAAAAACTCCAATTCTTTAACCAAAATTGATTTAATTCATATAAAATTTTATCCTCCATTTTCCTAATTTATTTACTTTATTTTCATCGCATTAATTTACTTAAAATAAAATAGTATTCAGAATTTTTCCTTTGTTTAAAAATGTATAAATACAAATTTATCTATCACAAAAAAATATTCATGATACATACTGAAAAATTTAATCAAAAATGTATGTGGTTATACAGTAAAACCCCTCTATAGTGAACCCCAATGGGACAGAGCTTTTGGTTCACTATAGCCACGGTTCACTATAGCCACGGTTTGGCCATTTTTTTTACTTTTTAAAATTTTTAGACCGTATAATTAAAGGACAGCCATACACACTGGAAGAGGCTTCCTCTTAATAGTGGTCACTTTGTTTTAATTCCCTTAATTGACCAATTTCCTTACATTAATACTGAATAATAATAGAAATCATTAGATGATAGGTTCTTCTTATCATTAACATACATGTACCTCTATGTCTAATTTAAAAATCATGACAAATCCTAGGCAAAGTTTTATTAAATATATATTCAAAGATATAAAATGATTTTAAAACAACATTATCACATTATATAATACATTGTTTACTTGGAAAAATGGCTCTAACACCTTGTTGCTTCAAAGCATTCTTCAAGCATTGCACCATTCAAATAAAGTTGGTGTTTTTCTTCCATTTCATTTTCCTACATATTCTTCTAGGTCTAGATTTCGTTTTTTTTTTAAACCTGTCATGCAAAACATTGCTGACTTTAAAATCACCATAGTTAATGGCATAGAAATAGTTTTTGTTTGATCACGGGACCATTTGGATTTTTTTTTTTTTTTTAGCCCTAAAACATACGATCGCGATCGCGGCAAAAGTTGAGGTTGATTCCTCTTTGTAACAATTTTTAATAGCTTTATATTTTATCTTTTATAATAGAAAAGTTATATTATCTTATTTTAATATGTTCTTACTTAACATTTTGCCTGTGTTGTTTCCCTTTGAAAAGTTCTGAAAATGGCCCTTTTTTTTTTTTAAAGAAATAACGTTTTTGCTTTTAAAATGCCTTTGTTTTCTTCATTTTTGAAGCCATTTGTAATTTTATATTTCAAATTTAATGGATGAAAATATATTCTAATTAATAAAAAGTATAATGTGTTAAAATATATTTATACAACATTCAGCAAAAATAAAGTGCAAAATTCAAAACAAACAATGCCGCTAAATTTATTGTTTTGAAATCGCGATGCACGAGCTGAAACATGATCAAAATTTGGTTGTTTTAATTTTTTTTTTAAATTACAATTCTAAGTTCGTTATAAGCATAGTATTTTAAATAGATTTTATTATTTTGGGACCGAAAATAGGTTCGTTATAGGGGTAGTTCGTTATTCTAAAAATCGCAAAGTTCGTTATAACGATGGTATTTTCAATGGAATGGAATTGGGAATCAGCGTGGGTTCGTTATAAGGGAAGGTTCGTTATATCCAGGGTTCGTATTAGCGGGGTTTTACTGTATATATCATATAAAAATATCCACCAGCACAAGTGAATGCTGTTATGAAATCATATAACCGACTTTAATTCAACCGAAAGCACTGATCACTTGGAGTGTTGCATTAAAGAGGTTAGACTGTACATTACTCTGGGTGTGGGCACATTGATCCAATAATTAGCAGAAATTGGAAGTGATTAAAGGTGTTGTAATTATAAATATTAGTACTTTATTCAGTAGAAATATCTGATTTATGTAGGAAAGAAACATTCGAGTCTTAATGTTTTTATTTGCTATATATAGATAGCATGTTATTGTTTTATATTAATTCAGTACTTTTGTCTGAAGATTTTATTTATTTATTTATTTATCAAATCAGACGCGATATCCCTACAAGGGATGCTTGCGTCAATAACAACACTAAATTCAGATACTATATTACATAAAAAAAATAATAATTACAAGATTTGAAAAGATAAGAAAGAGGACATTAAAATCATTCTTGATTTTACATCACAACCAACAAAATAAACAAACCAAAAAATACATATATACAAATAGGTAATAATTAAGGTTTTTTTAACCAAGAGAGAAAATCATAGATATATTTACAGAATTTTCTAAATTTAAAATACGAGTCCTTACTATTTACAAACATAAAAAGATCCTTGTATTCGATGTTTTCCCGGTTTCTGTAGTTCTGGAAGATTGGGCACTCAAGAAGCAGATGACTGGAATCCTGCTTTCTCTTTCCACATAAACATCCCGGATCGTCTATAGCTCCTATTCGAAACAGAAAATCTCCGAAATTTCCATGACCAGTAACGAATTGCACATTGTAAAAGTCAGGGCGGAAATATTTTGGAATGCCCAAAGGGAAAAAGAGTCGAAAGTGATCACTTGTATTAGAAAACATATCTTCCATTCTTGTTCTCAAAAATCCTTTTATAATTGAAGGAGAATGTGGACTGAATGTCCGTTGGTCTTCCTCGCTTAGTTGGTCCAATTCATATTTAATCAATCTTGATTCGATAAAATCAGTCAGGAATGGGATCTCTGCCAGACAGTGGACACAATTTGAGGAAGATGTTTTAAACGATCTAGTAGCCCAAAGAACAATTTGGTATTGCATCGAATTTAATTTCTGTTTACAGCGGTTATTTATTTGGTAAAACCAAATTTCAGCTCCATATGTTAGAATAGGTCTAATTAGCGTCTTATACAAAATTAACCTTTTATTAGAGTTTATACCCCATATTTTGCCGCTGAGGGAAAAAAGCAGATTTTTCATGCGGTGCGCCTTATGCAAAATCTCATTGATGTGCGGGGTGAAATTTATTTTTGTTTTGAACCTATGATTAGATAATTTCATTCCCAAAATTTTGATTTCATTTGAAGGCTTTATGACGGTTTTTTGAAATTCCAGCTGGAACCTATGGAAATTGTGAAAGTGAATCAAGTTTGTTTTTTCTGGATTTATTTTTAACTTGTTTGAGCGACACCATTGAGTGACATAGTTTAGGGTGTTCACTAACTCAGTTTTTAGACCCTCTAAATTATAATGCCAACATACAATAGAGATGTCGTCCGCGTAGCAAATAATTTCAGCTTTTGTAGATTTAAAATTCATTAGAATATCGTTTAGCAAGATGTTCCATAATAACGGTGACAGTGGACTACCCTGAGGACATCCCTTAGTAAGGTTTTTGGAGACCGTTTTGCCACCGTATGACAGACAAACTGTCCTTTTATTATTCAAATAGGATTGGATGATTTGAATCAGAGAGCTGGGAACGTTGTCTAAATCCATTCTTTTTATTATAGCTGGCCACCATGCATTATCAAAAGCCCCTGATAAGTCCACTGCGATCAACGCCGTCAGTTCTCTTTGCTTGTGTTCCAGAATAGTTTCAGTCAGCTCTTTCATAGCAGTAATTGTTGATTTATGCCTGGAGAAGCCATGTTGTCTATGACTCATCAAATTGTTTTCGTCATAAAAGGTAGTAAGTTTATTTTTAATTACGTGTTCGAAAATTTTTGAAATGTTAGATAGTAAGGAAATTGGTCTGTAGCTTTTACTAACATCATAACTAGTTTTATCTCCTTTAGGAATGATTTTCACAAAAGAGTTTTTCCAATAATCTGGGAAATATCCCAAACTTATACATTTTTCAAATATTTGATGGAGGATTATGGAAATCCTAGGGTAGGCGTATTTTATCATATTATTGCTAATATTATCTGATCCAGGTGCTTTCTTATTTTTCAATAATACAATAATCTGTTAGGCTTATGATCACTTTGTTTCTATTATTGTGTAGATTGGCGAGTAATATCTAGTTGCTTTGTGAAGTTCCTCCTCGGAAGAAATATCATCGTCCGGGAAAAGAACCTTCAATAAACTTTCCATTTTTGAAGTCCTAGCAAAATCCGGTGCGTTGTCTATCAATGGAATCCCTGTTGTGTTAAATGATGCTTTTAAGGTTTTGAAAGTTTTATAAGTGTTCCCAAATGGATTAGTTGATTCGTTTTCTTCGAGAAAGAATCTCCAGCTTTTAAGTTTTGCCTTGTTAATGGCTTTATTATATTTATTACGAGCAGCTTTAAAGAATTTTTCATTAATTATTTTGCCTCGCGCGCGCGCGATAGAATAAATTTCTTATATAATTAAAATCATTTTTCATTTTTTCAAGTTTATTCGTCCACCACTTAAATTTGACTTTGTTTTTGTTTATGGTTGGTTTTAACTTAAGGGTTACCCAAAACTATAATCTAAATTGTACTGTGTTGTAATTATATATATTCAAATACTCTTGTTTGGATTTAAAGGATCTATCAGCCAGAATTACATAGTCCTATTTTAAACACAAGGTAATAAGACCAAATCCAAATAAATAAATAGTGTATGACGTTTCATACTTCAGTACTTTTGTCTAAAGATGGTAACAACTCTGTTACCAAAACATCACACACTATTTATTTATTTGAATTTGGTCTTATTACCTTGTGTTTATAATCTATAATCCAAATTGTGCCTTATCATACTCCTATTTCATTAAACCATCAAACCCCACCTACCCTAACCTAATGATGATAGCTCTACCTGACTCAGATGTTGTTCCTAAGTTTGGTGATGGTAAATATGATATAGAACCACTTTAACCCAAGATCCTGTATACTTCAACAGTCAGCTCCTTGATATGACCAACTTCCATAGCAAGTGAAATCACCCAAACATGGCTGTGTTACATTGAGACAAGAGTGTAACTGCTTTCTATATCTGAAGACATGTGGTGCATTTGCAGGAGAAACAATCACAACCCCTTCCCTGCCCTTTGTAAATATTTTTGAGGCCTATATCATGTGTACTGTGGAGATAGTAACAATAAAAGTAAAATTGTCAAGTCATATCACTCACACATAAATTAAAAGAAAAATTTCTAATTTAATTTTAATCTATTTATAGAGAATGTTTTTCATTATATAATATATAAAAATTAATTATATAAAATAATTTGAAATAAATATGAAGTTTAATTGAATATGATAAGCAGTTTATGACTTATTTTTAACTTGGTGTGTGTTGTTTTATATTAATCTAACATGGGGAAATGTTGCAGGTAAACACCCTTCTCAACTAAATTCCCCCCAATCTAAGATTGGAAATCTAATGAAACAACACTTGTCAGTCAGAATGACATTGAATTGAAATAACTTTACTTTTACTTCCCTAAATACTTTAACATTTCTATTTATTTTCTTATTCATTTATCTTATTTTTGAAATATGTATTTTCCTTTAAAAAGGGCAAATTATATAAGTTTTAATTAATATAAACCTTTAAATAAACATATTTAAGAATTATATTTTAAAAACTACCAACCTTGAAAAAATCATAGATTTGTATATTTGAAATATATCTTTGAGGCCCGAGTTGCAAGCAAATTTTCAAAACTTATTGATTATTTCCTTGTTAGTATGATTGGAAAATGGCTTTAACTTTCGCTTCACTTGGTGATATATTCGCTTAAATATTTTTTTCATATTATTTTTAAATTCATTAAATTCAAAATTTCCTTCAAATCCCCTCGAACGCTTTTGTTTACTTACAAATTTGAAAAATATTCAACAGAGTAAAATCATTTATGATATTTTTAATTAATTAATAATTAATTATTATAATGTTGTAAAAATGTATATTAAATTATATATATATATTATATCTTTATATCTTTTATTAATAAAATGCAAATTTCATAAGTGTACATCACTAAAAACTTTCGTTACAATGCATCAATTTCAACCAAATTTTCAACATTTATGTAAAACGAGATGGAGCAGGTTTTGCTTAACATCAAAATATTTTTCCCTAACATTAACATGCGTAACTTCGCTGTTATCGATTAAATACAAAAAAAAATCAACAGAGTTAATTTTATTTATATATAAATACAAAATTAAATTTCAACAGAGTTAATTTTTTTACATACTAGCTAATAATCTCAATCTAAAAAAATATTCGAAACAAGCAATTTTAAGATAACACCATATGTAAAACAGTCGGCCAAGAAAACAAATAACGTGTAATATATATATAATATAATATATATAATAAAATCTTAAATATTATTTATCAAAAGTAAGATTATCTCAGGATGACACGGCAATTTATTTGAGACAAGAATAATGATACAATTCCAAGGCGAAGATACTATTCCTTTAACTTCCAATTACCGAGGGAACCAATTAATATTGATTTTATTCAACTTATCGAGTATTTTTCAAGGGACCGGAAAAAAATGTTCACTAGATAAAACGATGATTTTGTAATGTAGAAAATTAGGAAAGACAAAATTCAGGATGACACGGCACACAGGGACCGGGAAAAAATGTTCACTTTATCGAGAGATTCAAATTTACAAGTTTCAAATTATCAAATATATATCTTCTTTTTTAAATAAGTTTATAGAGAATTGTTTTAACAAATGTTCGTTAGACAAACCTTTACTCGGGTAAAAACCCGGGCGAAGCCGGGCACATCCGCTAGTATATATATATATTGTATAAATAAATAATTAATTTTTATTTATTTCAATAAAGGCATTTTATTTCTTTAAAGAATCTTTTTATTTCAATAAGAACATAAACGACATTTCTGATTATATTTTGAAATTTCTTTTAGATAAATTAGATTTATATTTAATAAATGCTTAGACTCTTAAATTTTATTTGAACATATTAATATTTAGCACATTTAATGACTACATTAGAGGTCCTGAAAATTTATTTATGAAAACCCTTTAGCCATTTTTTGAGATATATTATCATTACGAAGTATTAAACCAAAAAAACGATTCTTAAGGCCCATTAAAAT
The DNA here is from genome assembly GCA_030710605.1 of Cordylochernes scorpioides. Taxonomy (NCBI): domain Eukaryota; kingdom Metazoa; phylum Arthropoda; class Arachnida; order Pseudoscorpiones; family Chernetidae; genus Cordylochernes; species Cordylochernes scorpioides. The sequence goes on along the minus strand of CP092880.1, from coordinate 15,756,936 downwards.
GTGTATAGCCATGTAGAATTCATATGTCATTAATAATGTGCAAAAATCAAATTATATATTCAATGTGTATTTCGTCTATTTCGAAAAAAAGTATATATGTTTTAAATTTTTAAAACAAGTAATGCGCGCTCACACACACACTATTTTTAATTTTAAAAACATTTTGCACTTTAATACCAACATTTTTATTTTTAATTCATATTTTCCTATTTAAAAATATTTTAGAGAATATACTCTGTTGTGTTGTTTATCTATTATAAATTACAACTTATTTATTTATTATTTAATTATCACACACATTTAACTTTAGTAAAGATTAATTATATGTTTACAAAACACCGTCAGTCTGTTGCGTTCCCGGTTTGGATAGATGAAAAGGGAGGATACACGATGTGACTTATTAAAGTTTCCTTACTTAGGTATATATATATATAGCAATTTAGGCCAACAACCCATGTATATAACCCGCAGCAAGACCTTAATGTTGTATAATAGAAGCACAGCTGTCAATGATGCACTATCGACATATGTCTTTACATCATCACATGTAATGCAATTTGTGCAAACAGGATAAATAAAAAAAAGGGGGGGGGGAACTCTGTAATTGATTAAGAGTTGAGCTAAAGCAGGGATCGAGCATATAATATTGTCAGAACAAAGGTCTAAAGATGGAAACAGCCACGACACTAGTATACAATTTCATCAGACAACCCATGAAATCGTTATTAAATTGGACAATTTATAAAGACTCCTTCTGGAGGTTTAGCAACCCACTGAAGACGCTGGGAGCTATTTCATAGAGAAAAATTATAGCAACAGATCTCTATAATTTCTACAGATCAACTGTAAATAGATTCATATTAAGGCATTTTTTTATAGCCCAAATAACACAAACAATAGTCAAACATACAAATCTGTTGCATCATGCCGTACCCTCCTAACAGCGTAACAATAGCCCAAGGAATCAGAAAATATGGTATAATGGTAAATATGATGGAATAACGCACTGAAACACATAAAAGTACAAACATTACTAAAACCTGACAGATAGATACCCTCAAAGTAGCCCTAATAAAGTCGTAATTTGCAACTGTCGCTGTGTCAATATATCACAGCAAAGATATAGTACACAACTCTATTCCAACAGAGTCAGTAGTTTTATATTTAGTACAATTTGTGAAATTAAGGTGTGGGGGGTAGTACCATAAAGCAAAAGGAATGAAATATGTATGAGGGGAAACAAGAAGATTTCTCTAGATATTTATTTAAATAAATTAAAATTTAGGAACATGTCTATACTGACGAGATATGCTATTTACATAGTAAAATTTAGATAGAGGTGACCTGAAGTTACTTTATAGCCCTTTAGGGCCCATGCGAAATCTAGGTTGGTTACTACACAAAAAGGGGGGGGCGCTAAGTCATAATGACAAATGGCTTACCTTTTCTCGAAAGTGCCGGCAAAGGTCTGGTCTCCCGTCTGAAGACTGTCCTCTCACTGAGCGACTCAGATTCCCCCTGCCTTTTGGCAAAGAAACCCTCTTTTATTCTTGTCTCTCTCCGTTTTCATTCGCTGGCCGCGCCAAAGTTTCTATTGGCTGGCATTTTCATTCGCCGAAAGAAACACCAATCAAAATGGCCAACGGCTCCAGTATACGATTTCACAGACGCCCCAGGCCTCTCCCATCAAAATAGAACATATAGTATTACCAAAACAAAAAAAAATCTAAAGAGAGAAACAGCCACGGCAATAGTGTAAAATTTCATCAGACCCCAGGCCTCCTCCACATGGGCTGTAATACGATCCTCCCTTTTCTCGGGACGGTATATATATCGCCCCCCCGTCTTGGCTAAAAATCGACCCAGGCCCCTTTTACCTGGACTGTAATGTGATGCTTCCTTTTTTCGGGAAGGATATTTATAAGGCTTAGTCTTTTAGAAATCTTCCTTCTCCATTTTTTCTGGTCACCTTTACCTACATTTTTGGTGAGGGGAATATATGTACATATGGAACAACAGCTTCCAGCGCGGATGTCTCTGGATGTCACTGGTGTCTTCTTCACCAGGCATCAGCTTTCGGCATGGAAGTCTGGTGTCATCAATTGTCTAGGTTTCTGGGCAAAAAGGTGGTCTGTAAGTCTATGTGGGAGGGAAACCATGTATCCATTTGATTTGATTATACATACGCCTTCTGTTGGGGTATGGTTACAAAAACGTGCCCCAACAAGTCTATTGTTCTTCATTCCCTTTTCTTATATTCACATCACTTATATATTTCACACTATTCTACATATTCCTCCCTTGTTTAGTTAGTATCTAATCATGTCCTTAAATCTAGAAGGAACATGTATTTGTCTTCCACGTCTAGTGATGACAGTCTTGTTTTCATTCTCATTAGGTGATTCATTTGGGTATAAACAGTCCATATCAGATATAGCAATCTGCTCTTCTGGTACAATATCTTCTAAGGTTGCTTCTTGTTCTGGTAGATACCTTGAAGTACTAGGAAGTTCCATTCTAATTTCTGGAGTCTTAATCAAAGTGGTATTCAAATCAATTCCTTTGTTAAAACCTTGTAAGACATTGGCATGTCTTAAATGCTTTGAATTCCTAATGATAAAGCTACCTGTCTCAGTATTGACTAACTTGAATGAATTTGGAGATATAGTCTCTAGAATGATAAATCTTTGGTTGTCATAATTTGGTGTCAACTTGCTTTTCATTTCAGTGTTTGCGACATAAACAATATTACCTTTCTTGAAGTCGTGAGGCAAGGCCTTATTCTTGCTATCAGCATATTTCTTCATTCTTTCTTTATAGGCTTGATTATGCTCCATCACTTCTTTATCCATAAGAGAATCATTGTCATTTATATCATTGAGCTTATTTCTAATTTCCCTGGAAAAAAGCAATAATGCTGGTGTTTTCCCAGTAGAAGGGTGTGGAGTCGACCTGTATGCCATTAGAACACATTGAAGTTCTTCTTTCCAATCCTTTCCTTGCAATTTTACTGAAATAAGTTGCTTTTTTAAATATCTGTGGAAACGTTCAATTTTTCCGTTGCTTTTAGGATAATATGGTGACACTCTTATATGTTTTATACCTGATTTCATGAAAAATTGCTCAGTATCTTTGCTTACAAATTGAAGACCATTATCTGAAACTATTTCAATGGGAAATCCATATCTTGCAAAAATTTCTTTTAATTTTGAAATTATAGTTTTCGAAGAAATATCATCTACTTATATATTTGCCTTATTCTGTCTGTTTGTCTGTTTGAAGCTCACAGATGGGATTTTTCATAACCATAACCATCGGTGGTTCAGTGGTAGAATGCTCGCCTGCCACGCGGGCGGCCCGGGTTCGATTCCCGGCTGATGCATTTTTTTTTTTTACAATTTTTAAAACTCATTTATATATTATACAAGAATGATATCCACGGCGCCAATTTATAATTGTAACGAATAGTATTTGAATAAAAGCATTTAATCGGGTAAAACCCGGGCGTTGCCCGGGTCATTCGTATATAATAATTGTATAAACGAATGCAAGACAAAATCACCGCGAATGTTTCTTTTTTTTAAGGCAATTTCTTTTTAAGGCAATTATCGTTATTTATCGTTAAAATTTGTTTCGATTTTATTGAAAAAAAAAACGATATGGTGCCTTTAAAAAATGATCTTTATTACTATGCAGTTTTCTATTTAGTCAATATACCTAAGTTCATGTTGCAAATGTAATTATCTCTATCGATTTAGTAGGTGAAATGCAACAAAAAAAATCGACATGATGAAATCTTTATGAAAATTCACATTTTTATTTTTATATTTTCAAGACACACACAGTTTGGGGCGGGACGTTTCACAAGAGTGACATCCATGGCGCCAATTTATAATTGTAACGAATAGTATTTGAATTAAAACGTTTTTAAAGTATATGCGCACTCGGGTAAAACCCGGGCGTTGCCCGGGCCATTCGTCTAGTGTATTATAATCGCTTCCGGGAACGATGAATAATAATCAATAAGTGTCAAAATATATTTTGAATCAATTGGTCCAACTAAGTCTACTCCTACTTTATACCATGGTCTAGGAGGTATTGGTATGGTTGTTAAAGGTTGGTCATGCCTTAAAGGTTGATTGACTTCACAAATGTAACAATTCTTTATACATCTTTCTATATCTTTGTCCATATTGGGCCAATAGTATTTTTCTCTTAAACTTTGTTTAGTTCTAGCAATCCCTTGATGAGTTTCATGAGCTAAGTCTGAAATATTTCTTCTAAGATCTGTTGGTATAACAATTCTCTTTCCTTTTAAAATGAGATTATCATAAACTGAAAGTTCTTACTTAAATTTGTGCAAACTTTTAAGTTCATCATCATCAATTTGATATGGCCAATTTCCAGTTTGAATTATTTTAGTTAGAAATTTGAAAAATGGATCTGCTTCACTTTGCTTCTTGATATCATTGAGGGAAATTGCCTTCATTTCTTCTGAAAATATGGAAAGTACTTTTTCCACATAATCATCAACAATATTTTCACATGAAATATTTGTTAAAGGTTTTCTTGACACCAGCATTATTGCTTTTTTCCAGGTGATGTGTTCCCCTAGTTTGGATAGTTGAAAAGGGAGAATACACGATGTGACTTATTAAAGTTTCCTTACTTAAGTATATATATATATAGCAATTTAGGCCAACAACCCCATGTATATAACCCGCAGCAAGACCTTAATGTTGTATAATAGCAGCACAGCTGTCAGTGATGCACTATCGGCATATGTCTTTACATCATCACATGTAATGCAATTCGTGCAAACAGGATAAATAAAATAAAAAAAAAAAGAAAGGGGGGAAAAAACTCTGTAATTGATTAAGAGTTGAGCTAAAGCAAGGATCGAGCATATAATATTGTCAGAACAATGGTCTAAAGATGGAAACAGCCGCGACACTATTATACAATTTCATCAGACAACCCATGAAATCGTTATTAAATTGGGCAATCTATAAAACACTGAAACACAGACACTCGCGGCAATGTATGTGGCCGGTAATTTATGGGAGACTTGATTATTAGTAACATTCCCTTCAAATAGGTAAGAAACATACAACATTTCATTTGAACAGTGGGAATAGCACCATAAGGCAAATTATGTATGAAATAGGTAACAGAGGAAACAAGAAAATTTCTCTAGATATTTATTTAAAATATCTTAAAATTTGGGAACATGTCTATACTGACGAGATATGCTATTTACATAGTAAAATTTAGATAGAGGTGACCTGAAGTTACTTTATAGCCCTTTAAGGCCCATGCGAAATCTAGGTTGGCTACTACACAAAAAGGGGGGGAAACCTAGATCTCCATCTATTCTAGCGGGACAAAATATACGAACCCTAACACTCCTTTTTAAGTCACTTAAAGCCCTTTAGGGCCCATTCAGAATCTAAATAGATTAGCTTCTGTTCGAAAAATAAAAAAGGGGGGGGGGCTAAACCATAATGGCGAGGGGCTTACCTTCTCTCGAAAGCGGCGGCAAGGTCTGGTCTCCTCTACGTCTCAGGCCTGTCTAAAAATCGTCCTTCTCACTGAGCGACTCCGATCGAATCCTGCCTTTTGGCAGAGAACCTTCTTTTATATCATCTCTCTCTCCATTTTCATTCGCCGAAAGAAACACCAATCAAAATGGCCAACGGCTCCAGTATCAATTTCATAGACGCCCCAGGCCTCATCAAAATAGAACCTATAGTATTACCAAAACAAAAAAAAATCTAAAGAGAGAAACAACCACGGCACTAGTGTAAGATTTCAGACGCCAGGCCTCTTCCATCAAAATAGAACATATAGTATTACCAAAACAAAAAAATCTAAAGAGAGCAACAACTGCGGCGATAGTGTAAAATTTCAGACCCCAGGCCCCCCCCTTTTCCACATGGGTTGAAATACAATCCTCCCTTTTTCTCGGGATGGTATATATATCGCCCCCCCGTCTTGGCTAAAATTGACCCAGGCCCTTTTTAGAGATCTTCCTTCTCCATTTTTCTCCTTTTTTTTTTCTGGTCACCTTTACCTAAATTTTTGGTGAGGGGAATATATGTACATATGAAACAACAGTTTCCAGCTCGGATGTCTCTGGATGTCTTCTTCTTTACCAGGCATCAGCTTTCGGCATGGAAGTCTGGTGTCACCAAGTGTCTAAGTTTCTGGGCAAAAAAAATGGTCTGTAAGTCTATGTGGGAGGGAAGCCATGTATCCATTTGATTTGATTATACATACGCCTTCTGTTGGGGTATGGTTACAAAAAACGTGCCCCAACAATCCTCCCCCTGCCAAGTAATGGACAAATGCGTTTGTGCTATTCATTATTCATCTGCCTTTCATCAGTTACTATGAAAGCAGGCCCATTTCTAGCAAAATGCATTTTCCATTACTAGGTGAAGCCAGATGTACCGAAACCTATAGGGAAGATAAGGCTAGTCAAAATGATGGTATGCCATTCTAGATGTTTATTATTCCGAACATTAGTGGGCATTGCGCATCCTGGCAAAGGGGTTTTTATGTGCTATTATTCTGTCAGAACACTGTTATCAAAATAGGTTATTGGGGACAGTCATATCATATGTATGGAAGTAAGCAAGGTCATCTGTCTTACCATTCATGGGTATATATACCACCCTTCCACTTTCTTCTTTGGTCTTGAGGAGTAGGCCTTCCTAGTGGTAAGTCCTCTCAACCCCATCCTTGCCTCTTGGGGTACTGGATTCATTGCTACCTTCTTTCTGCTAACAATACAGTTAGGACATTTCCCTATTACATATTATATATAAAAAATTGGGCGCCAAGAAGTCGTTTAGAAATAACTGACTAGTCCAACTCCTAAAACATGCCAGCATCTTTATTTTCGTACCAATCAAGACATTCGTGTGGTATAGTTATATATATATACAATCAAAGGAAAGGATAATTATAGTTAGCTGAAAGAAATATCTTGGTATATAATGATTAGCCTATGACATGATGACTTTTGCTAAATAAAAATTACAGAAAACAAATTATGTAAGTAATCATTAAATAAGGCACGAAATATGTAATGATAAAATGAATCCTTCCATGTTATATGATGAGTATAACATATATATTGAAGTAAAAACATATCATGTAGATAGTGATTAAATATGTTAAGATATAAGTGATAAAAATCATCCCATGATAGATGACAAAAGAAAACTACTACAAGATTATATATGGTGACAAAATATATATAATTAAATATTTAATATAAATATTAATATCATGAATGTCAAAATAAAATTGTTGAAATGAATAGTATATGACTATAATATAATATATATGATATAAAAATAATAACATATTGAAAAAGAAAATGTAAACATAATATATATTTGTGCGCTGAAGGTTCAAGGTTTAGTATCTCAGTTAAGTTTTTCAATCTTATTCAGTCTGGAATCACGAGTTGGTCACTGGGTAATATTCGTCTATCCCGATCCTACTGGAGGGTGTGTTTTCTCTTATGTGTTAGATTCCTCTGTTACAATACTCTCAACTCAGATGGGTACGTCATTTAGAATCTTGGTCAAATGGAATATATCCCAGACCTCTATTAAACTACACAGTCCATTTAAATCTAGGGTGACAACCGTATGAAGAAAGCTCTCTGTTTGACAGAGAAACTAATCAACTTCTCCCATTTTGTTTGTGACTCCGTTTACCTTGTCTCTGGGGTGTGTACAGTTCAGCTACCTCCCCCTTCCAAGAAATTCATATTACTTTCATCTACTAATATACCCTCTATTCATTGACCTGAATCCTACAAATCTACATCTTATAAATTTGAATTTTATCAATCTGAAATTTTGGTTCTTTTACAAATTCCTTCAGAATTCTACTCCCTGTATAACTGCTCTTAATTCTACTGTCCTCAATACAACACTTCTAAAACTCTGACTCATTGGCTCGTTCTGGCGTCTCGTTCGCGGTCCTTATAGTTAACTAATACTTTAAAATCTTATCCTATCATGGAACGAGTTTAAACTCGTTGAAGGTCCTAATAATTACTTATTCTGCCTCTCGAATCTGTCTTATACTCGAATTCATTCCAACAAAACGTATGGCAGGGCGAATCCTTTATTAGAAGAAACTTCCGCTAGCTATGGGGGATCAAACTGGTACCGAAAAAAAAATTCAATAGACGGAAACACTTCGTCTAGAATAACTGGGCAATCTCTGCCTACTTGCCAATCTTACAGGACCTCCCGTCTGGAATACCCTCGCTCCAGCCACGCTAAAAGCGTCGAAACTACGGTGTCAGATCGGTTACCCAAGGTCGCGCCGTTATACCCCAGGCTATACGGCATGGCTAAAACAAATCCCCCATCCTGCATAAAATTCAATCTATACCTCTTCGTTTCCTCTAATGAGGAGAAGTTTTGTGGGTTTCCTGGTCTGATCATAACCTCCCACAACCTTCCAGCCTGAGAATCAAGATATGATCATTATCTACGACTCTTAAAATTCAAGTTGATATAATGAAATAGAGTAACTGATTACCCTAATAAAAGAAATCAATATTTGCACTCCTCTAAAAGGAGACCTAACAAAGTGGAGCGAATATTTTCCTAACAATAGATAGAGTTGTAGTTGTCCTGTTTGAGGCTTCTCGGTCCTAACAAAATTCGAAATAAAAAATAAAATAAAATAAAAATCGATCCTATTGAAGTCCTTAACCCTATTCTAATGTATTTTGGGCTCACAATATAATAGTTTTTAACCTTCTTACACATTCATTACACCAATTCATTCATACACCCTCCCCCCTATCATTCACGGTGTGCATACAAACTAAAGTTAAAAGCTGCTACAAAGGCCAAAATACTCATTTATCAATATCAATAGATCCTAACAAATAATAACATATTTCAGGACACAATGTGAAATCAAATAAAATAATAAAATTAAAACAAATTGGGAACTAAAGCCCTATGTTACTCAAAAGAAATGCCTCTGTACAAGCTCTATATATACTAATACTTTATACTCAATAAATGATTGTTAACAATAATTGTTAACAATTCTAAATAATCTGGAAGCTAACCTATCTTTAAAAAATGTAATTTCAAAACTGCCCTTGCCTTGACACTAAGCGACTATTCACGACAATTCTATGAAGCCACACACAGAATATAAGGGCGATTAAAGAACCATTAAACGTGACACCTCATAAAAGCGGATTGATTCATTCCCCTAGCCACTGTGGGTGAAGTCACTTTCCTCTTACTTCGTCGTGCGTCTACCCCCTTTTCAGTAGTCCGACCTCAGCACTCTATTGAAAGATGGATTTATAGGGTTTACGATTCACTACCCAACACTAACATTCTCAAGTGCTTTCCGAGGATCGACTACGGTCTGGGCCTACTTAACTTCTACCCCTGGCTTAGGGTCCCTATACTTCACAACTTTACTCTGAAAGATTGACCTTTCATGTCCTCATTAGAAACCTATTTCAAAGCTACTACCTGAAGGCCAGGGATTATAGGGTTTCTGTATTACCCAACACAAGCCATAGGATGCCTATTAGGTTTGTTATTTTAGACATAGCCCCCCTCTAAGTTGTGATTTCCTACACCTTCCTTCATCTATTACTCCCGATAATAACCAAAAATTCAGATTTATACTAAATAATTAATTCACAATGGTATACATTATTCTCATTGGTCTTTGAAACTCGGGTTTTAACAAGAAACAGTTTGTATAGGAAAAAAAAGGAATCCTAATGAAGTTCTACTTTAAAAAAAAAAAAAAGGTTTTTAAATGAAAAAAAAAAAAAAAGGTTGAAATCTCTAAACCTCTCATTCTATCGAGCTGATTCTCCGTATACACTCCAAAATCCTAGTTAGTGGCGACAGTCTAAGCAGAATTTACACTGTGTGGGCCTTTTCACCCTTGTAGACCTGCGTAAAGTTAAACTGTTCACACTAACTCTGTCAACTTCCCCTCGTCTCATTACTTCTGAGTTCGCTCTGGTTGTCACCCCTTGTGGAACCACTACATTAACGGACCTATTAGGGAGATAAGCTGGACCTGTAAGATGAATCCAATGATCTTCATCACTGGAACCTTGACTTGAATTATCATCACTAGTCTCCTCCTCCTCTGTGGGGAAAATCCTAATTGGTATATGGTATCGTTTTAACCTATCTATATGGTATTTATCCAAATTCCCAGTTTCTAGATTCTTCAAGAGATATACAGTATCACCAGCTCTTCTTAGTACCTCATATGGACCCCCATACCTTGGCTCAAATTTGTGACGCCCCTTCGTCTCATGCATTCTCTCCACTAGGACTAAGTCCCCGTTATTGACAGTTCTCAGCCTTTTGTTTTCGAACTTAATCCTAGCTTCTTTCTGTTCATTCAAGTAGGTTTGCCTTACCACCTCTCTTATCTTCTCGACCTCCTCTGTTAGTTCCCGCTCGTAGAAGGCTGCCGTTTGAGCAATCAAATCTTCGCTTAAAGGACTTTGTCCCGCTTCCTGAAAAGGTTGCGGAAGCCTCAGCTCATGTCCGAAGACGAGTTTCGCTGGCGTAAATCCTGTACTAGAATGTTCAGTGGTTCTGATAGCTAAAGCTATCATGGGTAGGATGTCATCCCAATTAGAACTTGCCTCACACCTACGCAAAGATTCAATTACTGTTCTGTTGAGCCTTTCTACAGCGCCATTACTTTGAGGTCTCCAAGCAGTGGTGTTCACTGCACTTACCCCCATGGCCTTGCAAATCCCTTTAAAAATACAGCTAATGAATGCCGAACCCCGGTCCGAAAGTATAGTTTTCGGTACTCCAAAGATAGTAATTACGCTTTCCAACAGCGCTTTAACCACTGTACTGGCACACTGGTCTCTTGTAGGTATTAAAATAGGGAATTTGGTAAATAAATCGACTATAGTCAGGATGCTAGAATGTCCTCTGGAAGTCTTCTCTAAGGGTCCTATGAAGTCTAGAGCAAGATGCTCAAATGGTTTTCCAGGCCTGAAGTGGGAGCATTACCAGCCTTGGTTACACCTTGATTTGAGAGCTGGCAACCCTCGCATCTGTATATATAGTTTCGGACCTGTGTCCTCATACCCGGCCAATAATAATCGTCCTTCAGCCTTCTCATTACCTTCTTGACCCCAAAATGACCTCCCGTCGGAACGTCGTGGTGATATTTAATCACCATCTCCCTAATGTCTGACGGAACCACCTTCACCCAGATACCCCCACTGTTCTTAGACACAAGGTAACCCTCGTGCATTGTATAATCCTTATTTTTATAAGTTACAGTCTCGGTAGACCGTCTGTCACCTATTAGTTTCAATAAGGGGGCCCATTTCTTGTCCTTAAGCAAACCTTCCCACGTCCGATCACTATCTATCAAGGGGGGCCCACGATTTTTAATTACTGCGGCCACAACTCTCTTATCTCGTGATGGTTCAGGATCATCCTCACACGGGAACCTACTGAGGAAGTCGGCTACCGTGTTTTCTTTCCCCGGGACATACACAAATGTCACATTGAAGTCTTGGATGATCTCTGCCCATCTAGACAATCGAGCGTTCTTATAATCAGACCCCTTGTTATAAGTGATCGGTTTGTGATCGGTATGCACCTCAACCTTACTGCCCGCCAGGAGGTGTTTAAAGTGCTGCAGAGACAACACTACGGCATAAGCCTCCTTTTCGATTGTGGAATAGCGAGTTTCGGGGCCTATCAACCGTTTGCTATAGTAAGCTATTGGCTTGACAACCCCGTCTATCTCCTGTTGGAGACAAGCGCCAACCGCTATTCCACTGGCGTCTGTATTGAGGATAAATGGTCGCCCTATCATTGGATGAGCCAGTAAAGGCTCACTGGTTAGTACTTGTTTTATGGTCTCAAAGGCTGTCTGCTCTATTGTACCCCAAGTGAATCTTCGCCCCTTTCTCAATAAGTTACTTAGTGGAGCTAGGAGTTCACCAGCGTTGGGTATGAAGCGCCTGTAGTAGTTTACAGTACCCAAAAGACTTCTGACCCCCCTGATGTTGTGGGGACGTTTCAAATCCCTGAGAGCCGCGACATTATCCCACATGGGTTTTATCCCATCCTGATCAATTACATGACCGAGGTAATCTACAGAGCCCTTGAAGAAATAACTCTTCCCACGCCTAGCCTTTAGATTAAAGCGACTCAGGCGTTCGAGTACAGCGGCAAGGTCCGCCACATGCTGCTCATGAGAGTCGCTGTAGACGATGACATCATCGATGTACAAACGAACGCATTTATACAACAAATCCCCTAGGACCAAATTCATGGCCCATTGGAAGATCTGAGCTGAGTTCTTCGCTCCTTGTGGTAGACGTGTGAAACGATATCTCCCCCAGGGCAGAGAGAAAGTGAAATAATCTCTATCACCCTCCGGGATGCGAATCTGGAAAAATCCAGAGGTCAAGTCTAATGTGCTGAAGACCTTTGCGCCTGCAAAAGCACGCAGGTTGTCTTCAACACGAGGTATTGGGAACGGGAAGAATTCTGTCACCTCATTAATTAATCGCAGGTCCATTGTAATGCGGACGCTGCCGTCTGTTTTAGCAACAGGGAATAGGGGAGAATTCCATAAGGATGTACTCCCCTCGATAATTCCAGCTTCTTCCAATTCGTCTACTAAGGCCTTCACCTTTGAGACCAGCTTATTTGGGATCGGATACTGACGTCTATAGACTGGCTTTCCAGTCAGTATCTTTAACTTAGGGGCAATGATGGTTGACCCATCGCCCATATCGGAGATGTCGTCACAGAAACAGTGACTATATGCCCTAAGGACGTCTTCCCCTGTCCTGATTTTATGTAGAGGTATACTGGGTGGTCTGACAGGCACCTCACTGGCCTGTAACGAGGACAGGAAGGCCGACTTAGTCGGTTCTTCGTCCTGCTCAAAGTCTGATCTGACGCTTCCATCATGGTTGAGAGTGAGTCTTAGAGCCTTGAATCCTGGCATACCTAGGATTCCATCAAAGCCTAGCCCACCTAGATGGCAGTATTCAAATGTTGTTTTTACTTCCCTGATGGGTTTTCCCCTGATATAGGCCCTAACCTCTACTAACTCACTCCCCAGTGACCTTAACTCACTCCCACTAATCCCCTTAAGGAAGGTGGGTTTACCCAAACCTTCAGCGCTAATATCCAAGGAATCTATATTTACAATGTTGGCCTCTGAGCCTGTATCGATAATTAGTCTGATAGTCCTATTGCTCAGAGACCAACCTTTATCTACAAATGTACAAGTGATTACAGGTAGGCCGGCTAGAGTTCCCCCATTCCCTGCTTTGAGGCAAGCCGGACCTATTTTTTTGTCATCGCTGTGCAAATTCTTGCCATGTGGCCTGTCTCCCCGCATCTGAAGCACCTGATGGGTGTCCGCGTTGCTTCGGGGCCCTCATACCCCCTTGGCGCTCCTCCCTTGGTTGTTGCTGGAGGGCCTTCCTTGCGCTGTTCTTGTGGGGCTCTACCGTTGGGGTTCTGTTGGGGTCTCTCCTGCCTGGTCCCTTGTATAGTGGGCTGGTTGTTCTGAGCGGAACCTCCTCTCCGCTGGAAACCTCTGGCCTGGTTGGTGTCCCACCTGTTTCCCATATTCATCCTGGGTTGCTCCCTGTGGGTCCTCCTCAGGTCCTGGTTTTCCGTCTCCAGGTTCTTTAACTTGGATTCCAGCCGGGCCATCTGGCTCGTCAACTCCCTCAACTTCCTGGCACTCCCCTCTTCATCTTCCATTTGGCATCTGGAGTACTCGTCATCCCTTTCTTCGATCTGGTGGAGACTGCTCACAATTACCTCCCATGACTCATTCTGGAGTTGGTGGGCTCTCTGCCACAGGTTTGGACAGAGTCCAGTGAGGAAGATATCAGCGACCTCAGTGATGTCGATCCTCAGGCCATCTGACTCGGCTTCTGAGGCAAGGCTCCGCACTCTGTTCGCGTATTCCTTAACCTTTTCTCCGGGCCTTTGTCTACAGGAGAAGAACTTCTTCCTGGCTTCTCTCTTGGGGGCCCTCCTGGAGAATCTCTGTTCCAGGTTTTCCTTTAATTCGTTGTATCCCAGTTTGATCTGGGAGGCCTGGAGGGCGAACTCTCTCGCAGCTCCTCGAAGGTGATTGTCCAGGAGGATCCTCCTCCTAGAATCATCCAGGGCTTTCACATCGTAGACCAATTCGAAGTCCCGGATGAACTTGTCGAATGGTATGAGCCCATTTCCCTCAAACTTCTCCAAATGGTATAGCGCAGACGGCAACGGCGTCTGGCTGGGTGAGGGGTCATCTCCAGGGTGCATGGTTCTCTCTCAGTCTGCTGTCTGAAATATTCCAGATTAGTAGTGGGGATTGGAGAAGAGGATCTCATATATTAATGGGGGCAGGGAACCGAGGGGTGAAAGATGGGTTCATGGCCCAAAAGGGAAAGGAAATGGGAGAGGTACATGTTCATCCATGTGGGTGGATAGTAATCTTAGATCAATGCTCTTTCTGGGTGTATTGAAACTAACTAGCCATGATGGTAGAGGCGCTGTTCTCACTGCCTCTACTGTACATCAGAATGAACTATAATTATTACTAGTGTATTATTATTCCAACAGCCTATGACCTTTAAAACTTTATACCTTCATATACACTCGACGGGGTAGTCACCTTAAAAAAAAATCTATAATGTCATAGATCAGCTAGAGGGAGAACATAACAAAATTGTGCGAATAGTCTGTTTCAACTACTGATTGTAAGCCTATTAAACTCGTTCTCTTTAGGTTGGCTCGCTCATTAATCTTCAATCTACGTTCAATAGTCATATTGAGTTCACATGGATGCTAGATGTAAACTGTATCAAAATAGTGTAGTTTTCTAGTTTCCGAATTATATGACAGTTAAAAAAAAAAAAACATTCTGGAAATATCTCGCACTGGCTACTATAAAAAAAAATTGAATGGGGTACATCTCTGATCTTACAGGATACCTCATGGCTCATGGAATTGAATCGCTCATTTCTCACTAAAATATTCACACAGGGTATGGAGGTCTCCAGCGGTTCTATAGCTATTGGTCAACTAAATTAATTAATGGCAGGAATTGAAGCTAGTTTAAATGCTCGTGTGCTGTTTTGTCATGCGTCTTTATGTCATCTGCAAAGGAAAGTGTCGCCTCAAAGGACCTAATTCTGGGACTAACATCCGCTGCACATTTCAGGAAGGAGTGGTCGTCCATACAATAGCAAGATATCATTTTGCTGCCAATGTACAATGTTGAGCATTTTCCATGTCGTCATTTTGTCGATCCCCAATCTTCTAGGGTGTTTCTTTAAGCATTTCTCGATGTCATTTAATGCTCCATGCGATCCCGCCCGGCATTCAATAAGTAAGTATTTGATCGTACCACCTCCAGGAGACCATCCCATTGCGGCCGAATCATTTCCACCCAACTTATAACGCCGTCCATATCGCGTAATTGAAATTAGTGTAAAACTCAAAGAATAAGACCTTAATCTCTTAATTCTTTACTAATTTCAGTTGGCTCAACATAAATCTTCTCAATTATTAATTTAGTACAGTGGCGTGACATGTCACACTTCTTCTAGTTCTTTCGCAAGCTCGATTAATCCCAGTGAAAGCCAGTTCAGGCGTCAATCCCGTGCTAACCCGTCATGCATGACTTCAAATTTGGAAATTATTAGACCTGAATATTTGCAGTGGCATCTGCTTCCACTGAAAGTATTTAAGACACAAGGCTGCCTCTTTAAATCACTGTCTTTACTCCCACATGCCTGTGTAAACTTTAACCATGACCTTATCAATTCTTAAAATTCTGCCTATCGAGTATCCTGAGAATCAATGTTCTTCTTGTCTACGGCGGATTAACACAATAATTGTTCCCTAGAGTTATCTGCGTCGAGTGGTCAGTCTGTACTACTAATTCTCCACTCTAACTCCAGGATTCCTTTATCTACTCAGGCTGTTAAAAATTTTTCAAGACAGTTGTTCAAATCCCCAATGATAATCTGCTAAATTTCGATAATTATTGAAATTCTCATTAAACAGACTAACTACACCTTCCTGACACAGAAGTGTCCAGCATCAAGATATGGCGTACTGCCCATTTCTTCATTTGATGACTGTGTCAGATTACAGCTGAAGAAACATACTAAGCATATAACTGGTTTAAATTTCATGTAATCTCATCATGCCTTCTGCTGGCAAATATTTACTGTAAAATTCAATACTATCAAGATGGTTTTATTTGTCTTCATCCAAAAAAAAATGTTTCAGAAATAGAATCTTGGAAATCTCTACTAAAGACAAAATTATACATTTGTCAATTCAGGATAACCTTCCCTTGTCAGAGTGTATACAGGATATTTAAGATCATATGCAGTTGGAGGCATCATAAAAAAAAAAAAGTCGGTTGCCTGACGCGTCTTTTTATGGTGATCAAATTTCTCTCTTCACGGGTATGCTAACTGGATCTTCAATTCTATTTTCACCTTAAGGCTCATATATCTGGATGCACAGGCTAGTATGATTTGATAGAAAGCGCTATTAAAATGAAGTTAAGATATTTGTATCCAGCAATAATTATCAGAACTCACCTCTGCTGTGAGAAAATTATATCAGAGCTATGATGAAAAAAAAAATGCTAAGTCATTTCAGTAGACTACTGTAAAATACTGATCACCGTTCTAAATTTGAACCATGGGAAATCCAACCTCATTTCTCATACTGTATATAATAATTTGAGAAAGTAAAATAAAGAAATTGTAATCAATGGTGCTCGCAACAGAATTCAAAATGATTGAGACACAGAACATTATAAATAATGTCCAGCAATAATTTTCCAATACTGCAAAGGAACAGGTCACACTTTCGCATTAGAAGAACCTAGAATACATTACAATAACATAAACAGCAAATATCAAAGGCTTATAATTGATTTTCTATTATTCAGAAAACACAATAGCATTAATAGAAAATAGATTTGCCCGAAACATATAACACAATATATCCTAGTACCAGCTAATAATATCAACAATAATATAAGTAACTTATATGTAATAGCCAATAACTATTATAAAACTACTTAAATAATAGAATTTCTAACCTATAAGATAATTCATAGAATATAGCAAACAATAGTAGAATATGTGTAATACCTTAATCAAAAAAATATGTCTTAAGAAAACAAATAATATGCATAACTTTCTAATGTATATATATATATGTACATAGAATCATAATAGTTTTAGCATCAGGCGACGTTATATTTTCTTGATATATTGTATATGTTTCTCCTGTAGAAGGGCGGACAAGCTCGAAAGCTCGAGAAGACCAGAATAAAAGATACTCATCCCCATAGACGTTTTACTTTGATATCAGAAATCAATGATAATATTAAGGTTTTGCCACAAACAATGTGAATCGTAAAAGACAGCGGCGAGAGATGCGGTATACACCGCCTCAACATAACTTTCATTGCCTGAAAAAATGCCAGTGAAACGGAAAGCATAAATTAAAATTCACGATTTATAATAGACTGTTAATCTCAGGATGCGTGGACTACTTCACCAATACTTAAAAATAGTATGGCTTTTCATTAGGTATATATTTCTAAAGTATAGGGGAAGAAACATATACTAAATTCGAGCCCCGCGGCGGGCGACATTGATGTGTTCCCCTAGTTTGGATAGTTGAAAAGGGAGAATACACGATGTGACTTATTAAAGTTTCCTTACTTAAGTATATATATATATAGCAATTTAGGCCAACAACCCCATGTATATAACCCGCAGCAAGACCTTAATGTTGTATAATAGCAGCACAGCTGTCAGTGATGCACTATCGGCATATGTCTTTACATCATCACATGTAATGCAATTCGTGCAAACAGGATAAATAAAATAAATAAAAAAAAAGAAAGGGGGGAAAAAACTCTGTAATTGATTAAGAGTTGAGCTAAAGCAAGGATCGAGCATATAATATTGTCAGAACAATGGTCTAAAGATGGAAACAGCCGCGACACTATTATACAATTTCATCAGACAACCCATGAAATCGTTATTAAATTGGGCAATCTATAAAACACTGAAACACAGACACTCGCGGCAATGTATGTGGCCGGTAATTTATGGGAGACTTGATTATTAGTAACATTCCCTTCAAATAGGTAAGAAACATACAACATTTCATTTGAACAGTGGGAATAGCACCATAAGGCAAATTATGTATGAAATAGGTAACAGAGGAAACAAGAAAATTTCTCTAGATATTTATTTAAAATATCTTAAAATTTGGGAACATGTCTATACTGACGAGATATGCTATTTACATAGTAAAATTTAGATAGAGGTGACCTGAAGTTACTTTATAGCCCTTTAAGGCCCATGCGAAATCTAGGTTGGCTACTACACAAAAAGGGGGGGAAACCTAGATCTCCATCTATTCTAGCGGGACAAAATATACGAACCCTAACACTCCTTTTTAAGTCACTTAAAGCCCTTTAGGGCCCATTCAGAATCTAAATAGATTAGCTTCTGTTCGAAAAATAAAAAAAGGGGGGGGGGCTAAACCATAATGGCGAGGGGCTTACCTTCTCTCGAAAGCGGCGGCAAGGTCTGGTCTCCTCTACGTCTCAGGCCTGTCTAAAAATCGTCCTTCTCACTGAGCGACTCCGATCGAATCCTGCCTTTTGGCAGAGAACCTTCTTTTATATCATCTCTCTCTCCATTTTCATTCGCCGAAAGAAACACCAATCAAAATGGCCAACGGCTCCAGTATCAATTTCATAGACGCCCCAGGCCTCATCAAAATAGAACCTATAGTATTACCAAAACAAAAAAAAATCTAAAGAGAGAAACAACCCCGGCACTAGTGTAAGATTTCAGACGCCAGGCCTCTTCCATCAAAATAGAACATATAGTATTACCAAAACAAAAAAATCTAAAGAGAGCAACAACTGCGGCGATAGTGTAAAATTTCAGACCCCAGGCCCCCCCCTTTTCCACATGGGTTGAAATACAATCCTCCCTTTTTCTCGGGATGGTATATATATCGCCCCCCCCGTCTTGGCTAAAATTGACCCAGGCCCTTTTTAGAGATCTTCCTTCTCCATTTTTCTCCTTTTTTTTTTCTGGTCACCTTTACCTAAATTTTTGGTGAGGGGAATATATGTACATATGAAACAACAGTTTCCAGCTCGGATGTCTCTGGATGTCTTCTTCTTTACCAGGCATCAGCTTTCGGCATGGAAGTCTGGTGTCACCAAGTGTCTAAGTTTCTGGGCAAAAAAAATGGTCTGTAAGTCTATGTGGGAGGGAAGCCATGTATCCATTTGATTTGATTATACATACGCCTTCTGTTGGGGTATGGTTACAAAAAACGTGCCCAAACACAGGGAAATTAGAAATAAGCTCAATGATATAAATGACAATGATTCTCTTATGGATAAAGAAGTGATGGAGCATAATCAAGCCTATAAAGAAAGAATGAAGAAATATGCTGATAGCAAGAATAAGGCCTTGCCTCATGACTTCAAGAAAGGTAATATTGTTTATGTCGCAAACACTGAAATGAAAAGCAAGTTGGCACCAAATTATGACAACCAAAGATTTATCATTCTAGAGACTATATCTCCAAATTCATTCAAGTTAGTCAATACTGAGACAGGTAGCTTTATCATTAGGAATGCAAAGCATTTAAGACATGCCAATGTCTTACAAGATTTTAACAAAGGAATTGATTTGAATACCACTTTGATTAAGACTCCAGAAATTAGAATGGAACTTCCTAGTACTTCAAGGTATCTACCAGAACAAGAAGCAACCTTAGAAGATATTGTACCAGAAGAGCAGATTGCTATATCTGATATGGACTGTTTATACCCAAATGAATCACCTAATGAGAATGAAAACAAGACTGTCATCACTAGAAGTGGAAGACAAATACATGTTCCTTCTAGATTTAAGGCAATGCAAAAGTGTTGCCCTTTTAACGTCATATTTCTTTGTTGAAACACCGCTTGCTAATTCATAAATTAAATATGAATTCATCCAATGTTTGTATTCGGAATACAAATCTGTGGCATTAAGGTTCAACGGTAATGGAGACGTCAAATTATTTGCCATCTTCTTTTACGCTTATTTAATTATTATTATTTTTTTAAATCCTCGTCGCCAAATATGTTGTGTTGTTTATCTTTTATAAACTACAACTTATATATTTATTATTTAATTATTTAATTATCACACACATTTAACTTTAGTAAGGATTAATTATATGTTTACAAAACACCGTCAGTCTTTTGTTCTTCATTCCCTTTTCTTATATTCACATCACTTATATATTTCACACTATTCTACATACTCCATAATTTTATTTAGTATTTAATGAAATCATATTTCAGTTGAAATAGAATTATTCAAGACATTTACTGATCATTTTAATCAAGCATTAGAGCTAAAGCATTTAAGATTGTATCAAGTAAATTCAACCGCTTTTTAATATGACATTGCATTTTTCCTATATTCCCTGCTTCATCCTGGTTCTCTAAATAAACTCAAGCGATTTTCATAACCATCGTTTAAAACGATTTTTCAGGTTGAATTAATGTATCACACAAGGTAGTCTTTTGGTTGAAATATTTCTACATTGCATAAATGTGAATAACTATTAATTTAAATTAATATAATAGCACATTTTCAATTGAAAATATTTATTTGTTTATGCGAATGGAGAGGTTTTTTTTTTTTAATTCCTATTTTGAAGAACTCAAGGGAAGGGCTAAATTACAATATTTTTATTCTGAGCCTATAAAAAATCTATTTAAAACACAGCTTTGAAATACTAAAGGAACAATTAGAAATAATATTTTACTCAGAATTAAAAAAACTTATTTAAGAAAATATAAAATGCTTTATTTCTCATTCTTGATTAAAACGGATATAAAAATGGTTTGAATAGACCAATTTCAAATAAAATAAAAATATTTTAATTAAACACTAAAAATATCTATACCATAATTTTCACAATATATTGAAAATATTGATAAAAGTGAGTATGTTTATTATTAAAGTGTAAAAAATTGTTATATATTAAAGAGTTAAATGGTAATAAAGTGTTAAATTATGTCTTAAAAGTGCAAAACCTCTAGAGATAAATTATCAATAATTTCTCGAAAAAAAGAATTATGTAATTTAAATTAACTTTTACAAACTGAGAAACGTCCACCTGGAGTACAAGGTTTTATAGCTAATGGCCCTCCTCGGACTTTATTCCAAAAAATCCACAAGGGACCCAATGGAATCCACAAAAACTACCAAACAGGTGCTTAGTTGATGAGGTGGCTAAGTCAAATTCATAGCCAAAATACTTTACTAAAGATGTTTTTGTGGCTTTGTCGCCGACCCGAGGCCACTAGTTTGCGGCGACGGTCAATAGATGGCGTTTAGTTTTGACCCATATTTTAATGGGAGATGTGACCTTTATTTTTATTATAATGTATTCTATATCACTTTAGTGAAATGCATCTCCTTATCGTGCAACTGGAAGTTGCTGATGGCTTGCGCCATCTATCGGAATGAACATCAACTATTCTTATAAAATAAAAGGATTTAAAAGCGCGAATGTTTCTTTTATACATAAAACGAACTTCTACTGTCCTTACTGCGATGAAAAAATATATTGGGAGGGCTTGGCTCATCAGTGGTGAACCCTTCCAGCGGTTTCGCCAATTTAATCCACCAGACCGCTTCTCAGAGCTCTAATACTGTATTGGATCATTCTGCTTTTATATGCTACACTGAAGGATGGAATCTTAGAAATGTTTTTCAAGTAAACTATGGACATAAGCTTATAGGACAGTATAAATACATTCAAATATTTGCTTCGAGCAATGCCCTTCAGCAAATTATAAAGACAAGGCCAGTTAGGAATAAATTAACACAAAGGAATAACGTGCCATCTATACATATAAAATAAAAGGATTTAAAAGCGCGAATGTTTCTTTTATACATAAAACGAACTTCTACTGTCCTTACTGCGATGAAAAACTATATTGGGAGGGCTTGGCTCATCAGTGGTGAACCCTCCCAGCGGTTTCGCCAATTTAATCCACCAGACCGCTTCTCAGAGCTCTAATACTGTATTGGATCATTCTGATTTTATATGCTACACTGAAGGATGGAATCTTAGAAATGGTTTTCAAGTAAACTATGGTCATAAGCTTATAGGACAGTATAAATACATTCAAATTTTTGCTTCGAGCATTTCTAAGATTCCATCCTTCAGTGTAGCATATAAAAGCAGAATGATTCAATACAGTATTAGAGCTCTGAGAAGCGGTCTGGTGGATTAAATTGGCGAAACCGCTGGGAGGGTTCACCATTGATGAGCCAAGCCCTCCCAATATATTTTTTCATCGCAGTAAGGACAGTAGAAGTTCGTTTTATGTATAAAAGAAACATTCGCGCTTTTAAATCCTTTTATTTTATATGTATAGATGGCGCGTTATTCCTTTGTGTTAATCAACTATTCTGTTGATTTTTAAGTTTTCCAGAATTGGCCAGATACCCATTCTTGATTAATCAATAAAAGCTAACCACGTAAGCTTTTCGGGCTGTTGGATCTTGTCAGCATTGTGAAAGCTTTACCTCAACGACCAAAAAAAAAAAAAACTGGTCATTCAGGCATCCTGAAAAATCATGAAACCTGGTAGTTAATGCGTTATCACGCATTTCTGGCCTTTACTACCCGTTTCATGATTTTTCAAGATGTCTGAATGACCTTTTTTTTTGTCGTTGAGGGAAAGCTTTCACAACGCTGACAAGGTCCAACAGCCCGAAACGCGTCCATGGTTAGCTTTTATTGATTAATCAAGAATGGGTATTTGGAAAATTATTGAATAATAAAAAATCAAAGATTTGTTTATTCCTACAGATAAGGCAAGCCATCAGCAACTTTTATTTGCACGATTAAGAGATGGCTTTTCCTTAATATTATTGAAGGTTGGCGTAATGCCTTACCCTCAAAATCCTCTATGCAAAGCCTGCATTAGCTATACAATTAATTCCTTTTTTACAAATGCATATATAAAACTTATTGTTGTTGTTGTCGTGTCCAAAGAAGAGTCTCAGATGTCTCCATGCATCTCCATCACAGCAGCAGCAATATCCACTATCATATAAAACTTATTTATTATTTTAATACAATCGATTTTATATGCTCTAGCTGTTTGTTTTTCTAAATAATAAAAATAGTATTTTTGTTGATGGAAACTTTCTTTTGTAGAGAGGTTGCCCCTAGCTGGAGTGTTGTGCTGCATTTATTAAATCTATTGAAGCCACTATCACACTTGTATATTCAAATTCAATTGAAAATATTCATCAAAAATACAGGCAGTAAATATACAATCATTGACAAAATTTATGGAAGTTGTACCTTTTAGAATGTATATATATCGGGATTCAGAGAATTTCTCTGAAAGATATTTGATACACAACGATGTTTATTAGAGACCATGGTTTTGAGCTAATGGCCTTCTTCAGTCCAGTGGGGAACTTATTCCATGGGATCCACAAGGTATATAATAGAATCTTCACAATCTGTCAAAGAGATGTTTAGTTGGCAAAGTTGCTAGGTCAAATCTATGGCCAAAATATATATGGAAATCTCGCTGGGAGGAAATTGATGAGAATACAAGGACCATTAGCCTGAAACAATGGCCTCTAGTTGGACGTTTCTCAGTTCGCCAAAGCTGGTGTTGTGGCTTTGTCATCGACCCAAGGCCGCTGGTTTACGGCGACGGTCAAAAGATGGTGTCTAGTTGCAAGGGCGTCAACGCGATATTTGAAATATCGAGGAAAAAAGAATTTTGTTGAAAAGTCGAGATAATAAAAAGATTTATTGGCCGAAGTATCTTTAATTCTAAGAAATATGAATACCGGCCAGAGACAAAACCTCTATTTTCATCATTATCATTATGTGAAAAATACTAAAAAAATAATAATGGTCAGGTGTTGGTATTAAAATAAAAAAGGCATATCCTGACCACGTTCACATGAACTATTGAACTTTTTTCAATATATAAAAACATTTTGAAGCCTCACTGGTTTAATCGACATTTCCTGGGATTGTTCAAACCCTGCAGCAACGATCAATGTAGCGCTAACGTGCCAACGACACACCCCACGTCGTAAACCTTGTAACACAATTAGCGGCTATCAGGGCCAATAACGAAGCATGCATATTGGATGGGATCGCCCCCAGGAGAGTAGGGGCCCCCCGAGGTCCCTCAGGACCTGTGTCATGGAAAGTCAGAGAGGATTGCTTACATGGCTTGACTTTTATCTTTGTACTTAGGATCGCAAAGACTTTTTGAATGGCTTGAATAACTCAATTGTTGAATTTCTTGATCATGTCATTAAACGGTCGATTTTCACGTTTAAAAGGTTTCTCCAAGTAAACATGATGCAGGCCATGATAATCATGATGAGTAAGACTGCCTACACTGTAAGTACACCAAACTTTCTCCATGTAGAAGTTGTTCCACATTTACAAGTACAAGATACTAAAATCCTGCCTGGTTACTGGTATAAATGGTGAGGCTGGACTCGTGTAATAAATGGTTATTAGGCTATTTTATGTTTTAAATATTTCTTTATTATCTCTCAAAAACTATACGTTTTTGATTGACTGTCTCCGCAATCTAGCAGACTTGGGTCAGTGACAACACTGATTTTACAAACTCAGAGTCCCCACCTGGGAACAGTGCTATGGCTCTTGTCAGTCCGGAGTGAGCTTTACTGTCACGAGATCCACAAGGAATTAATGGAATCTCCAGTAGTTGTCAAAGATCTGTTTAATCATCTCTGACCAAAATATGCTATATTGTAGAGACGTTCAATAGATGGTACATTGTGTTTTCGCGCCTATTGTGCCATGATAGGTAGTCATTCTTTTGATAGATCCATTCATCCTTGCAAAGTTTTCTTTATTACACGTTTATGTCAAGCCCAGGTTCGGATTGTGTAGACTCCGCCACGGTCAGATGGCGGGAGAATTTTCACACACTGATTGTATTTCCAAGTTAGCATATGATTCTGCAACAACCCATCTTCCTAATACAAAAGTGAAAGTATACTAGGAATAGGTGGATAAACTATACTCGTGGACTTGAAACTTAAGTGGAAAGTCTTTGATGATGTCACCGATTATCTTTTTTTTTTTTTGAGACAGAGGCAATTTTGTCCACATTTGGTTATCCCCGTGTGTCTTCAATAAAGGTCACTATAATATATTTCAGAGTTATTGTCTGAATCCTAATATACATGTTAAATGGTATAATTCCTTAAGTTTTATTCACGAGTGTATATATAAGAAAAAGGCATCTTATTACCATCCATCTCTGACATCAGTATAACTTTACCTTCGTTCTATTAGAATCTAACACACTTATGGCCATAAATACCCATTCTTTGATTGTTCAGGAAGTCCCCAGGACTAGTTGAGGCCTGCAAGAAGATGACGATGGCCAGCCGCTTGAGACGTCTACTTAGATTTTCTTGAGTTTTTCAAGAAATTTGAACTTGGACAATATTCTGGAATATAAAAATAAACCATCGATTAGTTGATACTTATTCCGAAAGATGGCGCAAGTCATCAGTAACTTTCAGTTGCACGATCAAGAAAATATTTTTCCTAACTGTTCGTGGCTTGAATGTTCAGTAAAAGATACTAAGAAGCACTTTGCCACTTGTCTTGAATTATTTTATTGTCTTTTGGTTTTAGAGTTAGGAGTAGCTACCACATGATTTTAGATTACATGAATTTGACTTAGATTTTGATACTAGTGATAGAGAGAGAGAGAAAACAAAAACTATTAATTAGCCAAACTAGAAATTTACATACATGTTGATTGCTTTAAAATTTACATATTAAAGATTTATATTGTACAATTGAATTTAGAATATTTTGGCTTAATTTTCATACATAAAATTGAATTTAAGGAAATTATTAACTATAGGATCCAACATACTCCCCCGGCTGGGAAGAGATGACCAGAAAATAAAAATAAAAATAATAAATAAAAATAAAAAAGAGTTCCAATAGTATAGATGCTGGACTAATTGATTCCGACTATGTAGCTAAGATTACAATTCTCATTGTTTGAAAGGTAATGGAATCAGCTTCCATCTTTGAGTATCCGATTGAGGTGAATCTTGGATGAGATTTTCAGATTCGTTGGCCAGTTCTCTTTCGGGAACTGCTGGATTATCAGACTCTGCGGCTGCTAAGTCGGATTCAATAGGATCTTCCCAAGGTTTTGATTCAGCCTTTATGCATGAGCCTTGTTCGGTAGATTCCTCTAAATGTTCTTTGGAGAGTTGTCGACTTTCTGCCGCCTTCTCAAAATCTTCCAGATTGACTGCCTTTTCTAAAGCTTCGGGTCTTAAGACTTCTTTCTTCAAGATTTCTGGCCATTCTATATATGCCGATGAACTGTAATTTTCATCGTCGTCTTCAGATTCCTTGACGTCTTCTAAGCATAGAGAATCGATGGGCTTCCAGCGGGATAATTTTGCCTTTTCACCGCTCTGTAGATAATCCTTTGTTGATGTATCCACAATTTCAACAGGTACAACTTTCTCTTTGCTTGACGATTCATTAGCTTCTGTATAAACATTGATTATGCCACTGGTAGCCTCTTTAGGTCGATTAAGATCAGCTTCAACTACATTGAGGTGAGCTGAGTCATCATGGCACAGTTCTTTCTTATCCAGAGCTTCTACACTGACCACTGGTTCTTTCGAATATTTGCCTTCCGATTTATCAATAACCGAAACTTCGGAGATTTCAATCTTTGGAGTCCCGATATCTTTGTTAGACTCTTCGTCTTTAATGACAAAAGTGGTTTCTAAAATTGAAGAATCTTCTTGATTCTCATCAATAGCCTCAGGAATGTCGGCATTCTCAGTTAAGAGATTTTTGATAAGTGATTCCTGGCGTGGGGATTTTGGTTGTAAGAGAGGGAAATTTTGATTTTCATTTAAATAGGAATACTTGAGTCTACCTCCAACTCTTAGAAGTCCTTGAGTGTCTAAGAAGGGATTTAGAGAAGTTAGCTTGTTGGACAGAGGTAGTTGCTTGTTTGACTTCAGTAATTTTATTTCCATGCAGAATTCAACTTGCTGAATTGATTTGACTAAGACTTGAATTGCCTTTGTTAATTCTCTTGTTGTCAAAGGTCCTTTCTGACGAATTGGATCAAAGAGGAGGCAATTGTAGTAGAATCTCCAATGCCAAGCTGTGATTCGGATCAATTTGGTCATTGTGGAATACCTTACAATGAATTCTAGATTTAACATAGTTTCTGAATTTTGAATTAAGGTTGTTTGATCCAACACTTGACCCTCACCGACTTCTTCTTGAATGATATTGAGATTTACTTGGGTTGGTGAAGAAGGAATATATCGAACATTATTTTCTTGAAGCCAAATAGGACCCCGCCACCAAATTCTATGATTGACCAAGTCTTGAGGCATGATTCCTCTTGATGCGCAATCAGCTGGATTATCTTGACTGGATACATGGAACCAATCAGTGATTTGAGTCAAATTTTGAATTGACGACACTCTGTTCGAAACAAAGGCCTTCCATCTGCTGGCATCTGATCTTATCCAATCTATGCAGATTTGTGAATCAGTCCACAAAAAGGTTTTGTCAGGTTGAAAAGGAAATGATTCAAGAATGACTTGATTCAGTTGAGCCAAAAGCAATGCTGCACTTAGTTCAAGTCTTGGAATTGTAATGGTCTTTAATGGTGCAACCTTAGTTTTTGAGGTTATCAGATTGATTTTGATCTTTTGAATTTTGAATCTAGTTTTCAAGTAAAAAACTGCTGAATAAGCATTAAGGGATGCATCACAAAATCCATGTAGTTGTAATTCTTCTATTTCAGAAGATGAACTGTTCAGGTATCTTGGTATTTTGATTTCCTTTAGGCACGATAGTTGAGTTTGGAATTTATTCCAATTTGACTTTATATCTGATTCAATTGGTTCATCCCATGAAGTTCTCTCAGCAGGAAGTTGACGTTTTCGCCTATAATAGGGTGGTGGCTTTATCTTAGGAATAATCGAAGTTTCTTTCTTAGATGAGAGTGGTTCACTTGACTGAGAAGCGAGAGGTTGTTCTGGAGTGGATGGTTGACTTGATTCAGAAGGAAGTAATTGGTTTTGTTTAGAAGTAATTTGTGGAGTTAACTTAGAGATACGTGACTTTTTAGATTTACTTGGAATTTCTTCAGATTTACTTGGATTATCTTCGGATCTACTTAGATTTTCTTCAGATTTACTTGAATTATCTTCAGATTTACTTGGATTTTCCTGTAGCCCTTTTTCCAATGCTTGAGATCTTGAATCACCTAAATTGGGTGTTGATTTAAAAGGGAGATTGACTGAATATCTGCCCTCAATGTCTCTTTTGAGGTTTGACTTGAATAATATCTCACAGGCATTCTTTGTACCCAACTGGGCCTTAGAAATTGGGACATCTTCAAGTTCCCAGAATTTTCTTATGCTGGAATCAAGTTCAGTGGTACAGTGATTGATTACCGAAGTATTCGACTTAATAGTTGAATGGATTCTCCCAGAAACAAGCCAACCTAACTTGGTATTAAGTGCTATAGGATGGTGCTTTAAATCTGTTTTATGACCTAGAATTATTTCTACAAAGGTATCTGCACCCAAAATTAGGTCTATGGGCTTGGTGACATAGAATTCTGGGTCTGCCAAAAGCAAATTTTCTAAATGAGGAAAGTCTGCTGACTGAATTTGGAAGTTTGGAAGGTCTGCAGTTACCCTCCCAACCACAAATGCTCTGGCAGAAAATAATTGATCATTATGATGTGGGGTGAACTCTATTTCAACCTGCGATGTTGTCCTGTTGACAACAATGTCACCTACACCTTTTAGTGTATAAGAATTTTTCCTTTTTTCAAGTCCCAACTTGTGGCAACATTGTTCTGAAATTAGGCTTATTTGGGACCCATTGTCCACTAATGCTCTACATAGCACAAATGAGCCATCCTTCGCCTTGACTTTAATAAGGGCTGTTGACAGTAGAATATTTGTTTCCGTTTCCAAAGGCATCGCATTACAGATGGTATTTGTTGAAATCAACATCTCTTGAGAGGTTGTTGGTTGTGAAATGGGTGGTTCAGAGTTGTATTGATGCAGAAGAGTATGATGGTTCTGCTTGCAGTTTTTACATCTTGATGTGATGAGACATTTGGATATCTCATGATTTGCTCTAAGGCAATTTTGACAAAGTTTATGTTTTTTAACTAATTCCCATTTTTTAGGCAAGGGAAGATTTATGAATCTATGGCAGTCATTTAGTTTATGAATTTGATGACATAAAATACAATTTTGACCTTTGTTGACATAAAGGCCGTGAGCCATCATATTTTTGCTAGAAGGTTTTTGTTCCTGGAACAAAGGAATTCTCATACCTTGCAGGCTTCTAGCATGTTTTTCTAAAAAATTCACAAAGTTTTCAAATGTTGGATATTCTTCATTTTGAAGGGTTAATTCCCATTCTTTCCTGAGGGCTTCACCGATTCTTTTTTCAAAAAAATTGATCAGGATTAGATCTGTTAATGTGTTTTTCTCAAGTCCTAGCACTGAGAGATTTCTAATGCCTTCATTGCAAACATCAAGGATTTCATAGAGAGAACCAGCCGAAATAGATTTTAATGGGCTTATGGAGAATATTTTGTTGATTTGTGAAAAAGCCAATTCTCTTCTGTTATTAAATCTATTGCATAAGGTATCCCATGCTTGCTGGTAGTTTTTGTCAGAAATGGGAAAACCCCGAATCAACTTTTCCGCAGGACCCTTAACAGATGCATTTAGATATTGAAATTTTTGTATTTCCGTTAGTGTTTGATTTGAATTAATGGTGGAGTTAAATATTTCTCTAAAACTAAGCCAATTGGCTGAATCACCATTGAAAATGGGTAAATTTATCTTAGGTAGATTAACATTGGATTCGGGCAGTTGTTTATCACTATGAGTATTTTCTTTGGTTTCAATCAAAGATAAAGCTTCTTCAATAGACACCAACATATTAAAAATATCATCTTTAGCTTTTGAATAATCCTCATATTGTGTTTCATCTAACTCTGATTCTAATAATGTGTTGATAACTTGATTTAGGCTAATTTTCCTTTCATTAACTTCTTGTTGGAATAGCTTTAATCTATGTATGTTTTTGGATTCTACAATAGCTTTATTCTTTGATTCCAGATCCTTTATTTCCTGAATAATAAAGTTGAATTTGTGCCGAATTTTAACTTCTGATTTGGGCATGACTTTATTTTAAGAATTTTAAGTTTTCAAATGGCTTACCTTAATTTTTTAAAGTATCCGGCTCGATGAGGGACCATACTGTTCGTGGCTTGAATGTTCAGTAAAAGATACTAAGAAGCACTTTGCCACTTGTCTTGAATTATTTTATTGTCTTTTGTTTTAGAGTTAGGAGTAGCTACCACATGATTTTAGATTACATGAATTTGACTTAGATTTTGATACTAGTGATAGAGAGAGAGAGAAAACAAAAACTATTAATTAACCAAACTAGAAATTTACATACATGTTGATTGCTTTAAAATTTACATATTAAAGATTTATATTGTACAATTGAATTTAGAATATTTTGGCTTAATTTTCATATATAAAATTGAATTTAAGGAAATTATTAACTATAGGATCCAACACTAACATTTTAAAACTTTTATTGGCATTTTTTTCGTTAAATTTTTATTTGTCAATTTTCACCCAGGGGTGTTTCTAGTCCTCCTTACCATTCCCAGAGCTATCCCACCTGGATTCTAAATGAACCATCAATTACACCCAAGTGTAGTAATTGTTAGCAGTATTTCGTGTTTTGAAACAAGGAAGCTTCTCTATAATGAGGAGAACAGCAATATTACTCATACTTCTCAGATCAAGCTATCTTGCAGGTGTCGTTAATGGTTCATTTTCCGTTCTACCGTAAATTTCAAACTTATAAGCATACAACTCCAAATGAATGGCTTAGAAAACACACCCAGCTTAAGGGATTTATTTGACTATACACTCATGGACAAAACTTAAGGAAATGGAAGGTCTTTGATATTGACGGTCGTCTCTCTGTTTTTATTATTATTATTATTATTTTAAGGAGACAGAGGAAATTTTGTTCACGCTCGGTTATCTTATGTATCTTCAATAAAGATCACTGTAATATCTTTCAGAGTTATTGTCTGAATCCGAATATACATGCTGAAAGGTACAACTTCCTTAGATTAAGTCCATGAATGTGTAGTGTTTCCAATAATGACATGCGCTTGTTTATAAAAATATTTCTTTTCTTATTCCTTTGGTACAGATATGAATAATCTAAATTTGTTCGATGCTTGGATATAACCGTGATCACTTTAGCCGGCATATATGGCTTTATAGATGGAAATTTTGCCGGTAGGATATTGATCTAAAAAGACAAAGGTTACCTCTCCCGTCAAAATAGACGTCAAAGCCAGTTTTGCGGCAACGGTCAATAGATGGCGTCTGGCTTTGACGTCTATTTTGACGGAAGTGGTGATCTTTGTCTTTTTAGATATATGGCTGTGTAGACACCATTGAAATGGATCATTGACGATTTTTTCCCCAAAAACGATGACTGATATAAGATGTTTTTACATACTCGCTGCCAACAATGGCCTTGCAAAAATCATCTGTATTCTCAGTATGGAAAACTGATGTGAATGAAATACACCGATAAACTCTTTCTTATTCCATATCTAGTAATGTGTATCGTTTATCTGGATGAAATTATGTTCAATCTAGTCTTCAACCATCCAGTTCAAAACTACTTTATTGGGTGCCGCTCAAAAGAGAGCAACCCAGGTCAGTATATTTACAATGAGAAATGGACACATTTAAAGCATGAATGTTTCTTGATTTATAAAACAAACTTATACTCTCCTTACTGCGATTAAAAATATTGGTAGGGCTTGGCTCATCAGTAGTGAACCCTCCCAGCGGTTTCGCCAATTTAATCTACCAGACCACTTCTTAGAGCTCTAATACTGTATTGGACGATTCTGCTTATATATGCTACAATGAAGAATGGAATCTTAGAAATTGTTTTCAAGCAAACTATGGACATAAGCTTTTTGGACAGTAGAGTTACATATAAATATTTGCATCGAGCAATGTTCTTCCGCAAACAATAAGTACAAGGCCAGTATTTTTTCATCGCAGTAAGGACAGTAGAAGTTTGTTTTATATTTGAAAAGAAACATTCGTGCTTTAATGCTTCCATTTCTTATATATAGATGGCACGACATTGCATTATATTTACAATAACGTGGAGGGTGGGTAATATACAATATAGTTCATTTACAATTTTATTATACTTGTATATACAATATATTTGTTATGATTATTTTTTGTTTTGTTGTTGAAAAAGAGAGAGAGAGGTGCAGTCGTGAAAAAATAAAGATAGTTATCTACCTTTCAAGTAGTTTTTATTTTGAATTACTTGAAGTAAATTTACACATAAAAATTATTTTTCACAGCAATATAGAATTTATAGAATGAATTCTATAATCGTGATTTTAAAAAATAGATAAGGTCAATTATACATATTTACAACAATTATTAAAGTGGTATGTTCTAAATCTATGGTCAAAAAATGTAGAACAGTCAATGAATGAAAATAAAATATATGTTTTTTCAAAAATGAAATAATTGCATTTTAGAATATACAATATATATATACACAATATGTACGGTAATTTAAACTACACTTTTGAACGAAACTTAATGAAGTCAAAAGTGTTTGTTGTTGCTAGTCGTCTGTTTTTTAAATAGACAGAGGCAATTTTGTTCACATTTGGCCGTGTGTCTTCAATAAAGGTCACTGTGTTTCAAATATCTTTAAGGGTTATTGTCTGAATCCCGATATACATGCTGAAAGATACAATTTCCTTAAGTTTTTCATTGAGTGTACATTGTTTTGATGTATATTTAATAGAAAGGTATCCTATATCTTATTATATCCTATATCACAAAAGTATCCTCCGTTAAAATTACAAATAGTTTGTAGTTCTCTTGTAAAAATATTGTATTCTGAATAAGAAAGTTGATATGTTTATTGTGGATTGTAAAATTTTAGTTAAATTAAAAGTTTATTGTAAAATTGATAGAAATGAAGCATCATTTGGAATTATTTCTTTTAGAGAAAGAGAAATAGTATTTAGTTAATTGAACAAAATTAGTTTAGGAAACAAGGTACTATACATATATTTGTGATAATTTAAGCTATTTTTGAAGCGCCTGTTTCTTTTTTAATATAAATCTTACTGCTCTTTTGCGATAATAAAATAATGGAAAAGTCTGGCTCATCAGTGGCGCTGTAATGCATCATGATAAAATTTTATATGTGATAATCTGTATATAGAAATATGTAACCCCACCACAATATATTCAATGTATCGTCAAAAGATTTAATAAACGTTAAGCTTCGCGAAAAGGGAATAACAATTAACAGGATTGCATCATCCAGGAAATAAAGGGCACTGCTCAGAACACATAAAACTAAAGTTCAAAGACCTTCTTCTTCCTGGAAGATTGCAATCATGGCGACAATGGAGGTACTAAGCCAATCACAGTTAAGTATGTTAAATCAACAACCAATCACCTTTAAGCATGACCAACTAATAGAAAATCAGAAGAAAACACGTGGAAGGATCTCCACCAATGAGAAGCCGAGAGAGTGAATGACTACGATGATCTCGGACAAGAAGTTAGAGAGAAGGTAGGTGACCGGGCTAGAAGCAAGGTGTGCTCAACATAGGTTCCAACCAAGGTAGTGTCCGCTCCATCATGTGAAAGGCAAAGTACCTCCTTCAGTCTCATCACTCTCTCCCTTTCGCAAAGTCTAATTTCTATCCCATCCAGGTGTGCTCATATTTCCCTTGTGAAAACCAACAATTCGACCAAGACTGCGCTACCAATCACCAATTCAATATAATCCGACATAGGATTCTCACCACAATTCACCAGGACTCAACAGGATTTCACAGTAAGTCGGTAGGATCAATCGAAATATTATAGAGAGTCGAAAGGATCCAATCGGAATATCACAGTAAGTCGACAGGGTTCAACCTGATTATTATAGAGAGTCGACAGGATATGATGGAAAACGAGCCACCACAAGACGCGAAGAGGGAGGGTAGAGCGGGCACTCCCGTGCCCGAAATAGAACCGACACGCACCCTGGCGGAGATTCTCCTACAGTTGACCGCCGTGCTGCCGCAAGTGGGGTCGACCCAACACGCGGAAGTGGACATCCCCCCCTTCGATGGAACCTACGCCGCATGCCAATTCTTCCAGGCCAACGACCGGAAGATGGACAAAGCCTTCGTGACCACCCCCGAAAAGTTGCTCAGGTTGCCTCGCTACCTGACGCGCCAACCCCTGGAGCTCTTCAGGAAACTCCGGTTGGCCACCCAGACCTACTTCCAGGTGAGGCAAACCCTCCTGGACCTCTACCTGGAGTCAAACAGGGGGTCCTTCGCCAAGTAATTTGCCCTGAAGTTTGCTGGGCAGGCAAGCCTGGAGGAGTACTACAGATGGAAGACAGCGCTGGGCATGCAACTGGGCCTCCCACAGGAGGTAATCTTCGAGACGCTGACGGAGGGATTGCCGCTCTCCGACCAGCGCCTGGTCCGCGTGGTTCCTCCTGAGAGCATGGGATAGTGGTTCTACTGGTGCAACGGATCCACGGACCCAGCGCACCAACTTCGCGTCACCACGAGGAACAACCGCCCAACATGTCGGGCCCATACACCAGCACACCAAGAAGAACAGGTGCGTGGACTGCACCTGCACCGCCGTCGAACTGCAAATTCTGCGGCGCTCACCACTGGCATTCTGAGTGCCGCAACAAACCAGCTCCACACGCGACCGCGCGGGCAGTGCGTCCCGCCCAACATCCACCCCAAGCCCAAAGCGGACAAGCCGCCCGAGACGCCCCAGCCTTTCGTCTACCAGGTAGGAAGGCCCCGACCTTTCGTCAGTCAGCTAACGATAAAACTGTCCATCACCCATGAACTCTCACCCCCTATCCTAATTGACACAGGCGCAAGTCTGAACATAGTGCCCAATAACCTCTATAAAAGAAGGAATAATGTAACAACCACCATATATCGACATGATGTTGAGATGTGCAGTCTTGTGTGGATGATTGTATCACCAATACCTAATGATAGGCATAGAGTAGCTGATAAGATCAATACTGAATAAGGAATAATGTGTCAACCACCATACATCGACATGATGTTGGGATGTGCAGTCTTGTGTGGATGATTATATCACCAATACTCCATCATACACATAGAGTAGCTGATAAGATCAACATTGAAGAAGGAAAAATGTATCAACCACCATAAATTTACATAATGTTGGGATGTGCAGTCTTGTGTGAATGATTGTATCACCAATACCCCATGATAGACATAGAGTGCCTGATAAGAAGGAATAATGTGACAAACACCATAAGTCGACATGATGTAGGGATGTGCAGTCTTGTGTGGATGATTGCATCACCAATACCTCATGATAGAAATAAAGTAACTGATAAGATCAACACTGAAGAAGGAATAATGTGATAACCACCATACATCGATATGATGTTGCGATGTGCAGTTTTGTGTGGAAGATTGTTTCACCAATACCCCATGATAGACATAGAGTAGCTGATAAGATCAACACTGAAGAAGAAATAATGTGACAACCACCATACATCAACATGATGTTGGGATGTGCAGTCTTGTGTGGATGATTGTATCACCAATACCCCATCATAGACATAGAGTAGCTAATAAGATCAACACTGAATAAGGAATAATGTGACAACCACCATACATCAACATGATGTTGGGATGTGCAGTCTTGTGTGGATGATTATATCACCAAATCACCATCATACACATAGTGTAGCTGATAAGATCAACACTGAAGAAGGAATAATGTGATAACCACCATACATCGATATGATGTTGGGATGTGCAGTTTTGTGTGGAAGATTGTATCACCAATTCCCCATGATAGACATAGAGTAACTGATAAGATCAACACTAAAGAAGCAATAATGTGACAACCACCATACATCGACATGATGTTGGGATGTGCAGTATTGTGTGAATGAATGTATGACCAATACCCCATGATAGACATATAGTAGCTGATAAGATCAACACTGAAGAAGAAATAATGTGACAACCACCATACATCGATATGATGTTGGGATGTGCAGTTTTGTGTGGATGATTGTATCACCTATACCCCATGATAGACATAAAGTAACTGATAAGATCAACACTGAAGAAGGAATAATGTGATAACCACCATACATCGATATGATGTTGGGATGTGCAGTTTTGTGTGGAAGATTGTATCACCAATTCCCCATGATAGACATAGAGTATCTGATAAGATCAACACTGAAGAAGGAATAATGTGACAACCACCATAGATCGACATGATGTTGGGATGTGCAGTCTTGTGTGGATAATTGCATCACCAATACCCCATGATAGACATAGAGTAGCTGATAAAACCAACACTGAAGAAGGAATAATGTGACAACCACCATACATCGACATGATGTTGGGATGTGCAGTCTTGTGTGGATGATTGTATCACCTATACCCTATGATAGACATAGAGTAACTGACAAGATCAACACTGAAGAAGCAATAATGTGACAACCACCATACATCGACATGATGTTGGGATGTGCAGTCTTGTGTGGATGATTGTATCACCAATACCCCATGATAGACATAGAGTAGCTAATAAGATCAACACTGAAGTAGAAATAATGTGACAACCACCATACATCGATATGATGTTGGGATGTGCAGTTTTGTGTGGATGATTGCATCACCTATACCCCATGATAGACATTTAATAGCTGATAAGACCAACACTAAAGAAGGAATAATGTGACAACCGCCATATATCGACATGATATTGGGATGTGCAGTCTTGTGCGGATAATTGTATCACCAATACCCCATGATAGACATAGAGTAACTGATAAGATCATTACTAAAGAAGGAATAATGTGAAAACCACCATACATCGACATGATGTTGGTATGTGCAGTCTTGTGTGTATGATTGTATCACCAATACCCCACGATAAACATAGAGTAGCTGATAAGATCAACACTGAAGAAGGAATAATGTGAAAACCCAATACATCGACATGATGTTGAGATGTGCAGTCTTGTGTGGATGATTGTATCACCAATACCCCATGAGAGACGTAGAGTAGCTGATAAATTCAACACTGAAGAAGGAATAATGTGACAACCACCATACATTGACATGATGTTGGGATATGCAGTCTTTTGTGAATGATTGTATCACCAATACCCCATGATAGACATAGAGTAGCTGATAAGTCCCTTACTTGTGCTGCTTCTCCCATCCGCCACATAGAGGAGGATTTCTGGGCAGGCTAAAGATGGATAAGTCTACCATTGGATCAACGGTATAAGGGTGTGGAAGACAAGGAGAAATCACCGCATTATTCCCTCCTACCAAAATCCCCAAATGATGGAACAACACTGAACCCCTAGACAATATTGCCATAAGCAGGCCGCAACTATATAGATAAAAGATTCTGATTGAATAGATGCATCAGTCGTAAGACCGATTCAACTGAAATAACAACTATAAATATTTAAGGTTTGGATAAAAGCTTACAAATTAACTGAGTATTGTGTATATCACGTGTAAGTTACAAGATCCTTGTTGCCACTGTTTAAGAACCTAATTCTTGACCTCACACCATTTTCGAGCAGTTCGTTTGAAAGAGGAGTATAGTTGAGAAATTTCTCCCCCTTGCATCTTGAAGTCCACGTGGCGGCACTCAAATGGCATCGCCACGTCTAAAATGGTGACCTTCTCCTCTGTCACTACTATATCAGGTCGAAGGTTTGAGGAGACTTCAGGGACTTTCTGATGGTTGAACGTTCGTTCCTGTAACCCCGTGGCCTTTTTAGTCATTCTACAATGTAGCGGTTCCTCTTGTTGAAGGCGACAGAGAACTTGCGACAGTGTTGTGGAACGTGGGGAAGAGTTTGGTCTGCTTGACCGTATGCTCTGCATCGTTTGTCGTCGTGTTAAAATCTCTTGGCTCAATTTAATGAGAGAACTTCAGTCTCTCCTTGGTCGATGAACGGAGACAGAGCGAAGTGTATGTATCTCCCACTACAAAATTCATAAGACGTTTTAACTCATTTTATTCGTCTTATTAAAGGAAGCTTTCAGGTAAGACTTCTTCAGTTGAAGAAAGGCTTGTCCGTAAGCTTCCTTTAATCATGTGAATAAAATGAGTTGAGCCGTCTTAAGAATTTTTGTAAATTATCGTAATACGCATTCCTGTAATGATGAATATCTCTCACTGTTGATGAAGCCGTTGAAAGACTTGTTCCCGTAGGTGAATTAGAAAACTTTTCCCCGATTATGTTTTTCATATTGGAATCTTTAAGTGTCTGCTGAAGTCTTGCCATGACTTAGCTGTTGGCTACTGCAGAGAATCTATTTATTGTGTCCAGTTTTTTGCCGATTGTGGAAGTCCCCAATGGTAAGATTGTGCACCCATTAGAGAAGAACGATTCGTTTTAGAAAGGCTTCAGGAAGCGTTTCTGGCGTCACTTCAGATTGAGGTGAGGTCTCAACCATCTCTGGCAAAGATTTAAAGTTTTACTGACAGACACCCTGCTATATCTTCTTTCATTGCAGGCCGTTCCTGCTTCCTCTCCACAACTATTTTGTGAAATTTTTGGCGAATGCGGAGGTTTCAGAATCTGGGTTCATGTGGAATCGGAAAGCATGTTGGATATTGGCTAAATCGGTCCAGTCACCTAAAGGCACAATTCCGATTCCGCCTTTAAAGGAGGGAAAAAGGGTAACTCATTGCTGGCCCGCTGGGGCAGTTTGAGCTAGTTCTTTCCTAGACTCATGATCAGTAGGTCGACCTCCCTGAATGAAGTCTTTCTGCACCGGGAAACTCCGAAGAAATAATTCTAACCTTGGGTAGATGGAGGTCTTGGTAGCGTCGAACTTCTGCCAAAGAGTTAGAAGGCTGTTGTGGATCTTTTCCATAACTTCCATGATGATCCTGATGTCTTCATTTAGTATTCTTTGTTTTGCTTGCAAAGTGTACTTGGTTTGATTGAAATTATTTGGTTTGATTGAAGTGGACTTGGTTTGATTGAAGGGGACTATTTTCGATTGAAGTGGACTATGTTTGTTTTAGTTGGTTTGGTTTGATTGAAATGAATAATGTTTGATTGAGTGGGGACTTGGTCGATTTGAAATGGACTTGGTAGATTTGAAGTGGCCTTGGTTGAATTGAAGTGGACTTGGTTGAATTGTAGTGGACTTGGTTGAATTGAAGCGGACTTGGTAGAATTGAAGTGGCCTTGGTTGAATTGTAGTGGAATTGGTTGAATTGAAGTGGACTTGGTTGAAATGAAGTGGACTTGGTTTGATTGAAGTGGACTTGGTTTGATTGAAGTTGACTTGGTAGATTTGAAGTGGACTTGGTAGAATTGAAGTGGACTTGGTTGAATTAAAGTGGTCTTGGTAGATTTGGAATGGACTTGGTTGAATTGAAGTGGACTTGGTTGAATTGTAGTGGACTTGGTTGAAATGAAGTGGCCTTGGTTGAATTGTAGTGGACTTGGTTGAATTGAGTGGACTTGGTTGAATTGAAGTGGACTTGGTTGAATTGTAGTGGACTTGGTAGTATTGAAGTGGACATGGTTTGATTGAAGTAGACTTGGTAGAATTGAAGTGGACTTGGTTGAATTGAAGTGGACTTGGCTGAATTGAAGTGGGCTTGGTAGATTTGAAGTGGACTTGGTTGAATTGAAGTGAACTTGGTTTGATTGAAGTGGACTCGGTAGATTTGGAGTGGATTTGGAAGTTTGGAAATTGACTTGGTAGTATGGAAGTGGACTGAGTAGAATTGAAGTGGACTTGGTTGAATTGAAATGGACTTGGTTGAATTGAAGTGGACTTGGTAGAATTGAAGTGGACTTGGTTGAATTGAAGTGGCCTTGGTTGAATTGAAGAGGACTTGGTTGAATTGAAGTGGACTTGGTTGAATTGAAGAGGACTTGGTTGAATTGGAGTCGACTTGGTTTGATTGAAGTGACCTTGGTAGATTTGGAGTGGACTTGGAAGTTTTGAAGTGTACTTGGTAGTATTGAAGTGGGGACTCAGTAGAATTGAAGTGGACTTGGTTGAATTGAAATGGACTTGGTTGAATTGAAATGGACTTGGTTGAATTGAAGTGGACTTAGTTGAATTGTAGTGGACTTGGTTGAATTGTAGTGGACTTGGTAGTATTGAAGTAGCCTTGGTAGAATTGAAGTGGACTTGGTTGAATTGAAATGGACTTGGTTGAATTGAGTGGACTTGGTTGAATTGAAGTGGACTTGGCTGAATTGAAGTGGAATTGGTTTGATTGAAGTAGCCTTGGTGGAATTGAAGTGGACTTGGTTGAATTGAAGTGGACTTGGTTGAATTGAAGTGGTCTTGGTAGAATTGAAGTGGACTTGGTTGAATTGAAGAGGACTTGGTTGAATTGAAGTGGACTTGGTGGAATTGAGTGGACTTGATTGAATTGAAGTGGACTTGGCTGAATAGAAGTGGACTTGGTTTGATTGAAGTGGCCTTGGTAGAATTGAAGTAGACTTGGTAGTTTGAAATGGACTTGGTTGAATTGAAATGGACTTAGTTGAATTGAAATGGACTTGGTTGAATTGAAGTGGACTTAGTTGAATTGTAGTGGACTTGGTTGAATTGTAGTGGACTTGGTAGTATTGAAGTAGCCTTGGTAGAATTGAAGTGGACTTGGTTGAATTGAAATGGACTTGGTTGAATTGAAATGGACTTGGTTGAATTGAAGTGGACTTAGTTGAATTGTTGTGGACTTGGTTGAATTGTAGTGGACTTGGTAGTATTGAAGTAGCCTTGGTAGAATTGAAGTGGACTTGGTTGAATTGAAATGGACTTGGTTGAATTGAGTGGACTTGGTTGTATTGAAGTGGACTTGGCTGAATTGAAGTGGAATTGGTTTGATTGAAGTAGCCTTGGTGGAATTGAAGTGGACTTGGTTGAATTGTAGTGGACTTGGTTGTATTGAAGTGCACTTGGTTGAATTGTAGTGGACTTGGTTGAATTGAAGTGGACATGGCTGAATTGAAGTGGGCTTGGTAGATTTGAAGTGGACTTGGTTGAATTGAAGTGAACTTGGTTTGATTGAAGTGGACTCCGTACATTTGGAGTGGACTTGGAAGTTTTGAAATTGGCTTGGTAGTATTGAAGTGGACTGAGTAGAATTGAAGTGACCTTGGTTGAATTGAAATGGACTTGGTTGAATTGAGTGGACTTGGTTGAATTGAAGTGGACTTGGTTGAATTGTAGTGGACTTGGTAGTATTGAAGTGGACATGGTTTGATTGAAGTAGACTTGGTAGAATTGAAGTGGACTTGGTTGAATTGAAGTGGACTTGGTTTAATTGAAGTGGCTTTGGTAGAATTGAGTGGACTTGATTGAATTGAAGTGGACTTGGCTGAATTGAAGTGGACTTGGTTTGATTGAAGTGGCCTTGGTAGAATTGAAGTAGACTTGGTAGTTTGAAATGGACTTGGTTGAATTGAAGTGGACTTGGTTGAATTGAAATGGACTTGGTTGAATTGAAGTGGACTTGGTAAAATTGAAGTGGACTTGGTTGAATTGAAGTGGCCTTGGTTGAATTGAAGAGGACTTGGTTGTATTGAAGTGGACTTGGTTGAATTGTAGTGGACTTGGTTGAATTGAAGTGGTCTTGGCTGAATTGAAGTGGACTTGGTAGATTTGAAGTGGACTTGGTTGAATTGAAGTGAACTTGGTTTGATTGAAGTGGTCTCGGTAGATTTGGAGTGGCCTTGGAAGTTTTGAAATTGACTAGGTAGTATTGAAGTGGCCTTAGTAGAATTG
This sequence comes from Cordylochernes scorpioides, assembly GCA_030710605.1. NCBI lineage: Eukaryota > Metazoa > Arthropoda > Arachnida > Pseudoscorpiones > Chernetidae > Cordylochernes > Cordylochernes scorpioides. The sequence continues at coordinate 15,714,768 of CP092880.1, read as the reverse complement.
AAGTGGTCTTGGTTGAATTGAAATGGACTTGGTTGAATTGAAGTGGACTTGGTAGAATTGAAGTGGACTTGGTTGAATTGAAGTGGACTTGGTAGAATTGAAGTGGACTTGGTTGAATTGAAGTGGACTTAGTTGAATTGTAGTGGACTTGGTTGAATTGTAGTGGACTTGGTAGTATTGAAGTAGCCTTGGTAGAATTGAAGTGGACTTGGTTGAATTGAAATGGACTTGGTTGAATTGAGTGGACTTGGTTGAATTGAAGTGGACTTGGCTGAATTGAAGTGGAATTGGTTTGATTGAAGTAGCCTTGGTGGAATTGAAGTGGACTTGGTTGAATTGAAGTGGACTTGGTTGAATTGAAGTGGTCTTGGTAGAATTGAAATGGACTTGGTTGAATTGAAGAGGACTTGGTTGAATTGAAGTGGACTTGGTGGAATTGAGTGGACTTGATTGAATTGAAGTGGACTTGGCTGAATAGAAGTGGACTTGGTTTGATTGAAGTGGCCTTGGTAGAATTGAAGTAGACTTGGTAGTTTGAAATGGACTTGGTTGAATTGAAATGGACTTGGTTGAATTGAAATGGACTTGGTTGAATTGAAGTGGACTTAGTTGAATTGTAGTGGACTTGGTTGAATTGTAGTGGACTTGGTAGTATTGAAGTAGCCTTGGTAGAATTGAAGAGGACTTGGTTGAATTGAAATGGACTTGGTTGAATTGAAATGGACTTGGTTGAATTGAAGTGGACTTAGTTGAATTGTAGTGGACTTGGTTGAATTGTAGTGGACTTGGTAGTTTTGAAGTAGCCTTGGTTGAATTGAAGTGGACATGGTTGAATTGAAATGGATTTGGTTGAATTGAGTGGACTTGGTTGAATTGAAGTGGACCTGGCTGAATTGAAGTGGAATTGGTTTGATTGAAGTAGCCTTGGTGGAATTGAAGTGGACTTGGTTGAATTGTAGTGGACTTGGTTGAATTGAAGTGGACTTGGTTGAATTGTAGTGGACTTGGTTGAATTGAAGTGGACATGGCTGAATTGAAGTGGGCTTGGTAGATTTGAAGTGGACTTGGTTGAATTGAAGTGAACTTGGTTTGATTGAAGTGGACTCGGTAGATTTGGAGTGGACTTGGAAGTTTTGAAATTGACTTGGTAGTATTGAAGTGGACTGAGTAGAATTGAAGTGGCCTTGGTTGAATTGAAATGGACTTGATTGAATTGAGTGGACTTGGTTGAATTGAAGTGGACTTGGTTGAATTGTAGTGGACTTGGTAGTATTGAAGTGGACATGGTTTGATTGAAGTAGACTTGGTAGAATTGAAGTGGACTTGGTTGAATTGAAGTGGACTTGGTTTAATTGAAGTGGCTTTGGTAGAATTGAGTGGACTTGATTGAATTGAAGTGGACTTGGCTGAATTGAAGTGGACTTGGTTTGATTGAAGTGGCCTTGGTAGAATTGAAGTAGACTTGGTAGTTTGAAATGGACTTGGTTGAATTGAAGTGGACTTGGTTGAATTGTAGTGGACTTGGTTGAATTGAAGTGGACTTGGCTGAATTGAAGTGGGCTTGGTAGATTTGAAGTGGACTTGGTTGAATTGAAGTGAACTTGGTTTGATTGAAGTGGACTCGGTAGATTTGGAGTGGACTTGGAAGTTTTGAAATTGACTTGGTAGTATTGAAGTGGACTGAGTAGAATTGAAGTGGACTTGGTTGAATTGAAATGGACTTGGTTGAATTGAAGTGGACTTGGTAAAATTGAAGTGGACTTGGTTGAATTGAAGTGGCCTTGGTTGAATTGAAGAGGACTTGGTAGATTTGAAGTGGACTTGGTTGAATTGAAGTGAACTTGGTTTGATTGAAGTGGACTCGGTAGATTTGGAGTGGCCTTGGAAGTTTTGAAATTGACTAGGTAGTATTGAAGTGGCCTTAGTAGAATTGAAGTGGTCTTGGTTGAATTGAAATGGACTTGGTTGAATTGAAGTGGACTTGGTAGAATTGAAGTGGACTTGGTTGAATTGAAGTGGACTTGGTAGAATTGAAGTGGACTTGGTTGAATTGAAGTGGACTTAGTTGAATTGTAGTGGACTTGGTTGAATTGTAGTGGACTTGGTAGTATTGAAGTAGCCTTGGTAGAATTGAAGTGGACTTGGTTGAATTGAAATGGACTTGGTTGAATTGAGTGGACTTGGTTGAATTGAAGTGGACTTGGCTGAATTGAAGTGGAATTGGTTTGATTGAAGTAGCCTTGGTGGAATTGAAGTGGACTTGGTTGAATTGAAGTGGACTTGGTTGAATTGAAGTGGTCTTGGTAGAATTGAAATGGACTTGGTTGAATTGAAGAGGACTTGGTTGAATTGAAGTGGACTTGGTGGAATTGAGTGGACTTGATTGAATTGAAGTGGACTTGGCTGAATAGAAGTGGACTTGGTTTGATTGAAGTGGCCTTGGTAGAATTGAAGTAGACTTGGTAGTTTGAAATGGACTTGGTTGAATTGAAATGGACTTGGTTGAATTGAAATGGACTTGGTTGAATTGAAGTGGACTTAGTTGAATTGTAGTGGACTTGGTTGAATTGTAGTGGACTTGGTAGTATTGAAGTAGCCTTGGTAGAATTGAAGTGGACTTGGTTGAATTGAAATGGACTTGGTTGAATTGAAATGGACTTGGTTGAATTGAAGTGGACTTAGTTGAATTGTAGTGGATTTGGTTGAATTGTAGTGGACTTGGTAGTAT
>CP092880.1:15663196-15711940 GCA_030710605.1 Cordylochernes scorpioides | reverse complement strand
TTTATCTTTTTAAATGTTATGATCTGTCTGATAAATGACCACCTCTATAGGAGAAACCAGGAATATCCATGTTTTATAAATGGTCTCTCAGGAGAGTAGTTCAATACAGAGATGATCAACACAGTCTCTACCATGTTACAAAGTAACAGAACACAACAGTGCTAACTGTGAGTTGAAGATCGGATCATTCGGTGACATTTCTCTTAGTCCTACAGGACCATTACTACAATTAGTGAACTGAAGAGGTTTAGGAAGACTCATCAGTGGTGAATTTTCCAAACTTACTTCACAATCTATCAGATCATTGTAGCTTTTCTTTTGTTCATTCTTATATTCTGAAGATATATTTTTAAAATGCATATAGAAAACATCGAACTGCTTTTCACATGTGTAGACATGTGGTGCACTTACAGTAAAAGCAGTCTCCAAATTCTACCCACCATGATTATCATGGCCTGTACCATGTGTGATAGGGATTATAAAATAAGTAATAATAATGAAAGTAAAGTAAAAGAATGAACCACAAGATGTGCTTCTTATAAACTCAGCTTGCTTTCTAAGATCTGGAGGGCCCAGAGACCTGCGGAAGAGTTAATACTTGAAAGCTAGCTGAACTTATGATGATAAGAATCACCTTGTGATTTGCCCTTTCAATTACTTCCATTGTCCATCCTGCTTATAAAGTCTGCATTGGAAGGTTTATTCTTAATGTTTTAACAAAACTATGAAAAGAGGCTTCTATAATTGTAGAAATTTCAGATTTTTTTTTTATTCAAACATAAAAGCTTGTTTGGGCAACATAAGTTTTTTTTATTTTATTATTATCTATAGTACACATGTGGTACAAGCCATTATGGTGGGCAGTAGTTGGTGACTGCTTTTACTGTAAATACACCACATGTCTACACATGTGAAAAACAGTCAGACTATTTCACTTATAAATGTGCCAGAGTCCTTTTTGGTTACTTGCACTCATTAGTGGGGTTGGACTTTGGCAAGAATCAGGGGCCATTGGAGCAGTTTTTTTTTTTTTTTAATTGGAAAAAAATGCCCAATGTGGGATTTGATCCTGGGTCGTAGTGGTCAAAAACCAACAGTTTAAGCCACCTTTCCACCAACCCTCTTGGCAACATAAGTTCTTCTTCTTTTTTTTTCTTATCCCTAGTACACGTGGTACAAGCCATGATAATCATGGTGGGTGCAACATAAGTAAATGGAATAAATAACAGCATCTTTGTATTGAGAATGATATTATTATATATTATAAAGCCTGTCTTAGAGGTCACCTTCTTGAGAGTTTTCCTATCTTATTGTTATTAGTGTCAAGTTTGACTATTTGGACAAATATTCTCCAATTTGCTTATATACAACAACAACAAAAAGCCTTTATTTAGGGTCACTGACCCTATACAGGATTCACCAGAGGTATGCATAAGAACAAAGCAGTGAGACAAAGGAAACAACGATATAGACAGAAGAAAAAGAAAAAAAACAAGAAAGAGAAAGAGGGAAGCAAGAAAAACAACACAAAAAGAGGAGCAGTAAGAAAGTGAGGAGTGAGTGTCGCTTGGCCTTCTTCTGAGATATGGACTTGTGGAAAGTATAAAACGCCGTAGCAATAAACTTATTCTGGGTCATATTGTCAATTATTGATGGAAGTGAAGCACAGAGTTGCCCAGTTTTGAGCATAAGGGTTCTTCTTTCAGAGCAGAGCAATCAAAAATATAGTGAGTGATTTCATTTTTTAGTTTTGAATTACAGAAGGTGCAAATCGGGTCCTCACCGCAGAGCATCTTGGTGTGGTTTTCTCTAAAAAAACTTGAAAGTATTCTAACTTGTGCGAGTAGTCTTACAACCGGGAAAGGAAAATCCCCTAAAAGGTATCCCTCCGTCATGAAAGATATGTGAATGTCTTTGTAGTGAGAGTATAGCTTAGATTTATCCATTCTTGTAAGGTTGTTTTGTATAGATTGGTCTGCCGCTGTTTTTAAGAGCCCTGTAATCACGCTCCTCAGCGTTTCAGGATCATCACAGGAAACAAGTGCAGGGGATCCATTATTGTTAAGCAGATTGGCGAGCTTTTTAATGAAACCGATCGGTGTGCCCGAAGCATTAGACAGTTCCCGTGTTCTATTAAAACATATACGCGGCAATCTGTCACTGCTCATATTCAACACCCGCAGCCAATACTTCAGGGTTAATTTTAAAGCTGTTACACTCAATGAGATACGACCGGTTTCTAATCTGATTATGTAGCCTGGAGTGTATCTGGGCAGATTCAGGAACCTACGGATAAATATGTCTTGTATACTGTCCAGTAAGTCTTTATGCTCTGTTGCCCACAATGGAGCGGCATACATCAGGACAGCTCTCACTATTGTATCAAAGAGTTTGATTGATAAATTTATTGACTTTGCTTTTGATTTTATTAATATTGGGTGTGTGGCGTTAATTGCTGTAAGGGTTTTCCTTTAAAGTAATTTGCCGGGTGAGTAGTTGTTATTGTTGGTGTCAGAGGGAATCCCAAGTATGTATATCTTGAAGTTATTGTTATGGGTTTATCATTCCAGAACCATCTATCCTTATTTGAGGGTTTACCTCCATTACGGAACACCATAATCTTTGACTTGGACTCATTTAGTGTCATTAAGTTCTCATCGAGATATTCTTTCAGTATTTTGATCTTCTTTTGGAGGTTCATCCTGGACTCACCTATAATTGCTATGTCGTCGGCGTACAGCAATAAATGGATATCTCCAAATTCTGGCAAATTTACACTCGTCAGGTCTGAATTATTATAAATTTCGATCAAGTCCGTGATAAATAATATAAAGAGCAGTGGGGAAAGTGGTTCTCCCTGGAGGACTCCCGAGTTTATCTTAATACTTTCCGTAAATGATCCTTTCCATCTGATAGCTATAGTTGCTTGTTCGTAGTAACTTTTGATCGTACTTATGAATTGGTAACTTATGCCTAGGTTGTAATATTTTTTCCAAAGTATTGAGTGAGGTACAGTATCAAATGCCATTCCTTAGATCGACATAAAGACATATAGTTTTCCCTTCTTTTTCCTTAATGATAGTTGGATTAAAGTAGTTAGTGTAAATATGTGGTCAATACATGATCTTCCTTTTCTAAATCCCGCTTGGTTTTCCGGTATAAACCCTTCTTCCCTCGACCCATTCCTCCAGTCTTGATCTTAGGATGAAGTGAAAAGCTTTGATACATTGCTAATCAGTGCAATACCTCGGTAGTTGGAGGGGCAGTTCTTATAACCATTTTTAAAGATTGGGTGTATAGTGGAATTAGTCCAAATTACTGGGTATTTTCCAGTCGTCATAACACTATTGTAGAGTTGTTTCAACAGCAGTATGTACGAATCAGGGAGTATTTTTAATACTTCATTGGGGATGCCATCGGGCCCGCATGCCTTGTTACTCTTCAAACCAGCTATCTCCTTGTATATGTCTGCATTGGTTATCTCTGAGTCCAATATAGGATTGTTCTGAGAAATCACATTATGTAAATTACAAATTCTCAAATTTTTCTCTGTAGTCATTAGTTTGCGGTAAAAGTTCAGCCAGTCCTGTATAGCTATTTCTCCTTGGATTATAGATGTGCTTTTGTAGAGCGCAATAGTTTTCCAGAAGGTCTTTGAGTCTTCAGCATTTCTGAGTATTTCTGTTTTTCATTATTAAAGCCTTTCCTTTTTAGATCCAATAAAGAGAGATATTTCTTTCTGGAAGAAGCATAACATTCCCCGTCTTCCAATCTATTTGTTTTACAATATTTCTTCAGACTTTCTTTTGCCAGTTTTTCATAATATAGCAGTCCTTATCGAACCACGGCTTAGATTTCCTTGGGCCGCCCTTAATTGAGTACGTTATTTTTTCAGATGACATTGCTTCCAAAATTTGCTGATTGAAAGTATATACAAGGTCATCGGAGGCTGGTATGTTTTTTTTCCCGCAATTCTTCCAGTTTCATTTTAAACATTGCGAGTCCCTCGGCTGACCATCTATATCTCGTAATATTATAATCATCCCGTTTGGTTTTTTTCTCATTGAAGTTTTGGCCTTTTATCGTTAAAAGGTGGTGGTCAGAGTACAGTTGGTCATCGACTTTGAAGTCCAGTAAAATTTGTAGTGAACCCTGTGAGAGTATGCAATTGTCAATAGTCGAAGAGCCTCTTTCAGATATGTATGTAAAATCTCCATCTTTATCCCCTCTAGATCTTCCATTAATTATTGTCAAAGAATTATCTTCCCCAATTTGCTTATATTATTTTCTCAGCAGTGCTTGATACAGAAGTGGTTTACCAGTGCCTTCTTCCCTCTATGCTGTTGGCCAAATTAATTAGCATATTCCGCCTTTTGGGGTGATTTCTCTTCCTTAGGAGCAGAAAATTTATCACTAGAATAAAGTCTTGTCCAGGATTTAAATCACTCCCCATTTCAACCCTTGTATTATGGGGGGTCGGTGGAATGCTGGTTAAACCGTTTGGTTTACGACCACTACGACCCGGGTTCGATCCCAGCATTGGACACTTTTCTGTTTAAAAAAAAAAATGCTCCAATGGCCCCCCGATTTTTGCAAAAGTCCAACCCCACCAGCGAGTGCAAGTAACCAAACGGGGCTCTGGCACATTTGTAAGTGCAATGTCGAACTGCCTTCACATGTGTAGACATGTGGTGCGCTTACAGTAAAAAGCAGTCGCTAACTACCCACCATGATTATCATGGCCTGTACCACGTGTACTAGGGATAAGCAAAAAAAAAAACCCTTGTATTAGGTGTTACTTGTGTGTTAGTGGGAGAGAACCATGTGTTTTTCCAATAATACAGTTTTCATCTGATTCTATCTAACACATTCATGTCTATATTATGTTTAGCCCCATATATTTGTGTTGGAATATCCTATAGCATCATTGAATTGGTTTAAGAATTGTGTATGTTTATTGGAGCCAATTTTATTCAACCTGTCTAAGGAGTTAGCCTTTCTTGCAAGTGCATATTTGCCTGAAACCAAATGGGTGAATCTGAAAATTCTAAACATATTTTTTAACGCTATACTTTTCTTTTTGAATATAATTAAAATTTTATTTAAAGCCCTTACACCCTGCAATGAATAAAAATTGAAAGAGGGAGGGCATGACTCATCAGTAGTGAACCGTACCAGTGGTTTCACCATTTTATTTTATTCTTTCAATTTTGATTGACTCCAGGATAAGGGCTGTAGAAATAATCTTTAATTATGTTTTAAGAGAAAAGTAGCATTTAATAATATTTTTATAATTTTCAATGATGGCACTAAGTTAATGATATTTCAAATGGAAGCTCTCAAGATAGTTATTACTGGAATTAGAAATTGCTGTGGGGTTCACCACTGATGAGTAAAGCCTTCCCATTTCTATTTTCACACTTCAGTTCACCAATTGTAGAATTTTATGCTATGTCATTAAAAGTATCCCACAACAGCACACACACTGTAACAGAATAATTCATTCATCCTCATTGATAAAAATGTTACTAATGGTGTACACACCCATTCATATAACATAAAATTGATGATATTCATGTACCAAACCTCTGCCTTTAATTATACATCAGAATGATGCACTGTTCATCATCTTAGTGAAAAATTAACTAGTAATGATGAAGAATGAACCACAACATCAGTTTTGGCAAATTCAGATAAGAAGCCAACAACCTGTATACCATGGTGTCAAGCTTTGGCCCTCATCAGTGGGAGAGTGCCTCTTTTGGTACATGAATATCATCTTCCCACAATATTGTATTCTATTATAGCCTGAAAATTGGTCCTTGCCACCCTACAATCTTTAACACCTTTTTGGCCCATTTCATACCCATCTCTTAGGATGTTATGAAATTGAAGCCGCCCCTGTACTGATGTGGGTCAAAGCCATGGTATACAGGTTGTTGGCTTTTTGTCTGAATTTGCTAAACCTGGTGTTGTGGTTTATTCCTTATCATCACAATGAACAGTGCATCATTCTGATGTCTAATTGAAGGGAGAGGTGCCTCTTTTAGTACACCCATTCATATTTAGTCTTCCTACCTCTGAAGTAAGGTCCTGAACAATGTTTGTTTGTTGCCCAGACCATCCCTCCCCAGATCTTTGTCAAGGACCTTCTAGGGGGAGGGGACCTACGTAAGCTGGATGTCCCTTTTGTTGGCCCCACCTTCAACCCCACCATCTCCCCGCCCACAAGGAATTAGCTCCGCCTCTTTTCTCTCATTGGAGGAGATAGTGGTTGACTTTTGTATTACTTAACCCTATGTATAAAATATAAGATTTTATATTTAGTCATAAAGTAAGTCATAGGCTCACTTTTATGATATCTCAATATTGGTAAATAAAAAAAAAAAAACTCTAATTCCAATTTGTTGAGAAGAAGAAAAATGAGATGATCTAGTCAAGTGTCTTATGAATTGTGACACTTAAGATAAAAATTGTTACATATAGTTTTATCTAGATTGTAAATAGCTTCTTTCCACAATGTCTAAGGGATTTATTTGGAAATGAAATTAAATGCATATGTGATATTTTTTTTAAATTTATAAATACAATTGTTATTAGTTCTAAAGTTTTTTTGCTAGTTTTTAGAACTACCTAGTATGTTCGGAAACATATTTCATAGACTGCACATTTTGTTTAAAATAAAAATTTTCATTTGTGAATTTGATGTTTTTTATTTTTTTACCATTTTTAACACTTGGAATCTTAGTATTTCCCATTTATTTATTGTCACCTTCCATTGACTCTATAGAATACTGTGGAAGTCCAAAGATGATAGTGTTGTGGAAGAAAGCTGTGAGAATCTAATAGATTTCTATTTCTTTGCTGATAATTTAGGACTTGGTGAGTCCTGTACATTGCTGGGTAGGTGGACTCATGGATAGGAAGTCACCAGTGTCCATACAGAGTGAAGGCGGCCACTCTACTATTTGGACACACCTTGTTACACTAATTGTGTTCTCCAGTGTAACAGTTGGTCCCCAATGTCACACAGCAGTGCTTGAAATGATCTGTTCACCCACTCTGTGGCCAAGAAAGACTGTTACTGTAGATAACCACTATCTATGATTATATAGGGCTTTATGTTGGCGAAACATCACAACAATACTAAGGTAAGGGCCATCTAAGGCCATTAACCTGGACAGTGGAGCGCATTTGGAGAAAGAAAACTCAAACCTCATAGCCATAATTAAAAACTTGTCTAAAAGGTGAAACTTTGAACCCTTATTCAGAAAATTATTCTGAGAAAATATCAGCCTCTCTTGATGGAAAGTTATCCCAATTGAGGCTCAAATGATGTTGGCCAACATCTGTGATGGATTATAATACCAGATCTTTTTAGTTAATTTGTGAAGTTTATTATTTTCTCTCTATCTCTGGGGAAATCAACACTTTTAATTCTAGAGAACTGTCCCCTTACCAGAGAATTGCTAATTAGTAAAAATGTACATTTTCTCAACAAAACTCTATCCCTTGTAGAGAGGTGCCCTCAAGCACCTTACACTATATATATTTATAAATGTGCTAAGGTATATGGTGATATTTGAATGTATTGAGAAATGATTTTCTAACCTGGTGAGCTTTTAAGAACGTATATTATGATGCATTAGCGTGCCATCTTTTATAAGAAATTAAAACTTATTTTAAACACGTATGATTATTATTTTTTTTATATAAAATAATTTTCTACTGCAATGATAATATATTGAGAGGGCCTGTTTCATCAGTCGTGAACTCTCCCAGTGGTTTCGTCAGTTTAATCTACCAGTGTATATTGTTTAGATTATATATATGTATGATTTTTTTTGGGGGGGGGATATGTTGAGAGGTAAAGGTATACATTGTCAATTTTAAGCAACTGTGATCCAGAATTGAAAACACCATTGGGCACTTTTCTGAAAAAATCAGTATTAATTGGTCCACTCGGTAATTTGAAGTTGAAGGAATAGTATCTTGCCATAAACGAAGATTTGTAAATAACTATTTAGCGAATGTACCCGGCTTCTCACAGTTTTTATCTGAGTAAAAGTTTGCCTAACGAACATTTGTTAAAACGATTCTAGAAAACATCCAATCCACCTATATATTGATTTATGAACGTATATAAATAGTGTTATATGCGTTTAAATATATTTTTGAAACACGTAATTTTTTTAAAACATTTTATATTTTAAATAAGATATTGTCACTTTTGTGAATTTGATAATTAATTATTTCTTTTTTCTCAATCTATATTAATAAAATGCAAATTTCATAAGTGTTGTTCACTAAAAACTTTCGTTACAATGCATCAATTTCGACCAAATTTTCAACATTTATCTAAAACGAGATGGAGCAGGTTTTGCTTAACATCAAAATATTTTTCCCTAACATTAACATGCGTAACTTCGCTGTTATCGATTAAATACAAAAAAAAATCAACAGAGTTAATTTTATTTATATATAAATACAAAATTAAATTTCAACAGAGTTAATTTTTTTACATACTAGCTAATAATCTCAATCTAAAAAATATTCAAAACATGCAATTTTAAGATAACACCATATGTAAAACAGTCGGCCAATAAAACAAATAACGTGTAATATATATATAATAAATATAATTAATAGTAATTGTTTTTATATTTGGAAAATAGAGGAAAAGTAATCTATTAAGAACAACAGATTTTGAATTAATTTTGAGTCAGAACAGCAAGCTAATTCTGTATCAAATAGTATAGCTATGAAAAATTTTAAGATTAATAATTTTTTTATTTAATTTGAATGTGTGAGGTTTGTTTTTTAATTTTTTTTGTAATAAATAATTAGTTAGATTATATTTTTAACAAAGAGAAAAAAAAAAAAAAGTAACACCAGCAAAGCATCGGCAGTTACGCGTCATAGGCTGGGTGAAAAAAGGAATAAGCGAAGAGAAAGTTTTAAAGAGAAGAGCAAAGACAGAACCATGATAATAATTTTCCAAATATAAAATAAAGCTAATTAGCGAGAGAGAAAAGTATTTTTTGCTCTAATTTCTCTCTTGATGAGAGAAGTTAGATTTTTGTAATTTTTTTTTGGGAATTTTTTTTTTTTTTTATATATATAAGCTTATTTTAAAGACAATCTAGTGTAAAAGTGGAGGACACGATATAAGATAATATATTAATTTAGGAAGGATGAAAACCTTAAGGGTTAGACCAATTGAAAACCATAAAGGTTAGACCAGATGGAAAGAGGATGGTACTCAGGTGGGCCTCTTCAGATGAAGACCTGAGCAGCAGTTTCGGCCCTTACTCCATTACTGCCAAACCATACCTCTTCGACCAATTAGAAAGCAATTTTAGGTTGGAACGGAGATAGGGTAATAGCTGAACCTTAGATATACTACAAAAATCAACTAATGAACAAATACATTGTCATCTTCTGCACTTTCGAACCTAACTCAAAACTTGTTTTTTCAGTTCAGAAGTTAAATTGATTCGGTTCCCTGGACTTAATCAGATTGATACATACTTATCCCTTAGTGTTAAACTTCAAATCAAATTGTGTTTATTCTTTTTGGGTATAAGGACTGTAAGAGACTGATAAAAAATTAGTAATACAGTTAAATGATTATTATAAATATAGGAAAAATTGATCATATCCCAAGCCTTTAACAATGTGCGTCGACAGGGGAACAGGAAATCTAACATTAAAGAACATAGAAAAATAAACTTTGCCTGATGTTAGTAGGTTCAGATTATAGTCCAAATTGTGTTCATACACTCTGAATAATAGGACTGCAGGAAAAAAAGATATTAGTAGTACGAGAGGATAAGGATTAATTGGAACTACAAGAAAGTATGATTAAATTCAAATAAGTTAAGAATGTACGTCATACCATAAATGGAAAAGTCAGCTTCATCAGACAAAGACATAAGTCCCTTGTCTGAAGATGGTGAAAATGCTTTACCATAATAACTCGCATCATCAATTTATTTGAACTTGTCCTAACGGAACCGTATATTCTATATATAGTCCTATCTATACTTTTTTTTTTAAATATAATATATGAGGACCATTACCTGTAATTTCTGCTAAATAAGGAAGTTTAGGAATTTAAGTTTTAATGCTTCATATCAATTAGATTGAATGTTCATTCTCTATACCCCCCTTTATACATAACAATTATCTATGCATGTTCAATCTTTATAAAGGGGGGTATAGAGAATGAACATTCAATCTAATTGATATGAAGCATTAAAACTTAAATTCCTAAACTTCCTTATTTAGCAGAAATTACAGGTAATGGTCCTCATATATTATATTTAAAAAAAAAAAGTATAGATAGGACTATATATAGAATATACGGTTCCGTTATGACCAGTTCAAATAAATTGATGATGTGAGTTATTATGGTAAAGCATTTTCACCATCTTCAGACAAGGGACTTATGTCTTTGTCTGATGAAGCTGACTTTTCCATTTATGGTATGACGTACATTCTTAACTTATTTGAATTTAATCATACTTTCTTGTAGTTCCAATTAATCCTTATCCTCTCGTACTACTAATATCATATTTTCCTGCAGTCCTATTATTCAGAGTGTATGAACACAATTTGGACTATAATCTGAACCTACTAACATCAGGCAAAGTTTATTTTTTTATGTTCTTTAATGTTAGATTTCCTGTTCCCCTGTCGACGCACATTGTTAAAGGCTTGGGATATGATCAATTTTTCCTATATTTATAATAATCATTTAACTGTATTACTAATTTTTTATCAGTCTCTTACAGTCCTTATACCCAAAAAGAATAAACACAATTTGATTTGAAGTTTAACACTAAGGGATAAGTATGTATCAATCTGATTAAGTCCAGGGAACCGAATCAATTTAACTTCTGAACTGAAAAAACAAGTTTTGAGTTAGGTTCGAAAGTGCAGAAGATGACAATGTATTTGTTCATTAGTTGATTTTTGTAGTATATCTAAGGTTCAGCTATTACCCTATCTCCGTTCCAACCTAAAATTGCTTTCTAATTGGTCGAAGAGGTATGGTTTGGCAGTAATGGAGTAAGGGCCGAAACTGCTGCTCAGGTCTTCATCTGAAGAGGCCCACCTGAGTACCATCCTCTTTCCATCTGGTCTAACCTTTATGGTTTTCAATTGGTCTAACCCTTAAGGTTTTCATCCTTCCTAAATTAATATATTATCTTATATCGTGTCCTCCACTTTTACACTAGATTGTCTTTAAAATAAGCTTATATATATAAAAAAAAAAAAAAATTCCCAAAAAAAAATTACAAAAATCTAACTTCTCTCATCAAGAGAGAAATTAGAGCAAAAAATACTTTTCTCTCTCTCTAATTAGCTTTATTTTATATTTGGAAAATTATTATCATGGTTCTGTCTTTGCTCTTCTCTTTAAAACTTTCTCTTCGCTTATTCCTTTTTTCACCCAGCCTATGACGCGTAACTGCCGATGCTTTGCTGGTGTTACTTTTTTTTTTTTTTTCTCTTTGTTAAAAATATAATCTAACTAATTATTTATTACAAAAAAAATTAAAAAACAAACCTCACACATTCAAATTAAATAAAAAAAAAAAATATATTAATCTTAAAATTTTTCATAGCTATACTATAATAAATATAATATATATAATATAACGCTATAATAACGGTATAAAGAAATAATGAGCCTATCGTTCAAATTTATAATTGTAACGAATAGTATTTTAATTAAAACATTTTAAAAACACACAGTTTGGAACGGGACGTTTCACAAGAGTGACATCCATGGCGCCAATTTATAATTGTAACGAATAGTATTTGAATTAAAACGTTTTTAAAATATATACGCACTCGGGTAAAACCCGGGCGTTGCCCGGGCCATTCGTATTATATAAATATATAATAAAAAAAATAATGTAATGAATATTATTATCATTATTATCATAATAGTCTATGTTCCGGAAAATTATTTTCAATAATATTCGTTAGGCAAACTTTCACTCAGATAAAACCCGGGCGAAGCCGGGTACACATCCGCTAGTGAATTATATATATTAATTTAAAATTTCATTTTTGTTATCATCATCACATACAATGTAATTTTTTTATATAAACAAACGAAAATAAACAACAACAATTTGGGGCTCAAAAATCATTTATTATGGTTAGCAGCTCCGTAAATAAAGATATTTTCACAACAACAATTAAAGTTGCATCATCATTTTTGTAAAACAACAGCAAATTAAATTAACAATGTAAAAATATATTTTAACATTACATTTTAACATTTAACACAAAAACGTTAGAATTTTTTCTTTAAACATATATTAATATTGAAATGCCAAGTATTTTTTTATGTCATTGGAATATTATATTACTAAATTCTCAAATTAAATTTATTATACTTGGAAAACATTTTAAGCATTGTTACAATTTATAAATATAATTTCACCAGAAGCCGCTAGAGGCGCTGCTTGCGAGTGAAAGTAGAAAATTTACAAATAAAATTGCAAAGAAAATTTATTTCAAATCAAATTCAAACCAGAAATCTTCCCAGTAGTATAGTAAATAACTTCCTAAGGTTTCACGGCGATTGGATAATCTTACCTTTTAAAAACACTCATCGTGTGAACAAACTAACATTCATCGTGTAAACAAACCATGTGTTAATTATTAACCAATCAAGTTCATTTATCGTCGTGACCAGTGCTGCGTCCAAGCGGTAAAAGGCTAGGACTAATGCTTTTTGGTTTTTTAAAAAAAGCACATTAACTTTTTTAGTTTTTTGAATAGCCTATATGTTAAACGAAATCTTCAGCTACCTACATGCGAAATTTCATACATCATTATATTCTGTAGATTTTGCACAACGCGATAACAAACATCGATTTTGTATTTCATTTTTATAGATATAAGGATATTTTTAAATATCCCCAGTATACATGGTACAGGCCATGATAATCATGGTGGGTAGTTAGCGAATGGTTTTACTGTAATTACACCCCATGTCTACACATGTGAAAAGCAGTTCGACTTTTGCACCTACAAATTTGCCAGGGCCCTGTTTGGTTACTTGCACTCGCTGGTGGGATTGGACTTTTACAAGAATCTGGGACATTGGAGCAGTTATTTTATTAGAAAAAAGTGCCCAATGTGGTATTCTATCTCGGGTTGTAGTGGTCAAAACCAACTGTTGAGAATCTCCTTCCAACGACCCCCCCATTCTGAAATTATTATTCCAGGGTGAACTTAGAATTTCTTGATATTCTCAAGGCATTCATGAAATTCTAAGTAGTTTCCAAAGAGGTATTCAACTAAAAAAGTGGCTAGGCTTATTATGTGGCAAAAATAAAATACAAATTTTATTAGTAATAAGTTAGGGTATACAATTTGGATTATAAACACAAGGTAATTAGACAAAATTTAAATTAATAAGTGTGTGACATTTCGGTAACAGCGTTGTTAACATCTTTAGACAAAAGTACTTAAATGACATTTGAACTCTTGTATATGACTCACTACTTTTGTCTGAAGACGGTAACAATTCTGTTACCGAAATGTCACACTATTTATTTATTTGGATTTGGTCTTATTATCTTGTGTTTATAAGGAATATATTCATCTAAAAAGGAAAAGGTTACCTCTCTTATCATTAATCTTCAAAATTTCAAATATGTGAAACATGTACGAGGTGTGTTCAAAAAGTGTCGCGACTTTTGTGTTTTTTCAAAAATTATTTATTTATTCATGAATACCTATTTTGTCCCCTTCAAAGTAATCCCCGTGAGATATTATACACTTGTGCCAACGGTTTTTCCAATCTTCGAAGCACTTCAAAAAATCATTTTTTAAAATCTTTTTAAGCTCCTCCTTCGATGCCGTCTTTATCTCGTCAAGCGTAGCGTAACATCGTCCTTTCATGGGCCTCTTCAGTTTGGGGAACAAGAAAAAGTCACAGGGGGCCAGATCTGGGGAATACGGTGGCTGCGGCATCATTAGTGTGTTGTTTTTGGCCAAAAAGTCGCGCACAAGCAACGATGTGTGAGCAGGGGCGTTATCGTGGTGCAAAAGCCAATTTTTGTTCTTCCACATCTCCAGGCGTTTCTGGCGGATTGCTTCGCGCAAATTGCGCATAACTTGCAGGTAATATTCCTTATTGACCGTTCTACCCTGTGGCAAGTACTCATGATGCACCACGCCCCTGCAATCGAAGAAAACTGTCAGCAAAACTTTCACATTCGACCGAACTTTGCGTGCTTTTTTCGGTCTTGGTTTGTGCGGCAGCTTCCATTGAGATGATTGAGCTTTGGTTTCCACGTCATAACCATAAACCCACGCTTCGTCACCAGTTATGACCCTCTGGAGCAAATTTGGGTCGTCGCGGACAGAGTCCAACATCTCATTAGCAATGTTCATGCGATGCTGTTTTTGGTCGCAATTGAGCAATTTTGGTACGAATTTTGCGGCGACCCGTCTCATGCCCAAATCATTCATAAAAATCGAATGGCACGAGCCAATCGATATGTTTAGGTCCTCAGCAACTTCTCTAACGGTGATTCGACGATTGGCCAATATCATTTTCTCCACTTCATTAATTTTTTCGTCTGTTGTTGAAGTGCTCGTGCGTCCGACACACTCTTTGTCGTTCACATCTTCTCGGCCTTCTGAGAAGATTTTGTACCACCGATAAACGTTGCTTCGGTCCAAGGTAGCTTCTCCGTATGCCACAGTCAACATTCGGAATGCATCCGCGCACTTAATTTCATTTTTCACACAAAATTTGATACAGGTTCTTTGATCCATTTTTTTTAATAGGTAAAAATCGAAGACGATCCAAAACACCTGCAAGCAAAGCAGCTGTCAACAATTAAGTGAACATTCAAAATGGCCAAGCTTGTCGGCATAAGTGAGAGACATGAGTGCCAACATAAAGCCACAAAAAGATCGAAATTCGAATATACGTAACCCGCGAAAATTCAAAAGTCGCGATACTTTTTGAACACACCTCGTATTTGTGTGTTTCATATGAGGTGTGTCACCATGTTTTCTTTTGTTTTTCCAAACTGAGGAATGGAATTTAAAATGAACAGTTACACAACATGGTGAAGTTTGGAAAATATTTATTGACAATGCGCTTGAAAAAATTCTTTGTCATTTGTAGGTTTGAAGAATGCAGTAGAAATTCAGAGCAGACTGCCTGAAACCTCTATAAAACACATAAAAATATTGTTAAGTATTGGTGAGAATAAATTTGGAGAGGTGTTCAAATTTGAGACAAATTTACATGCTTTTGTAAAAATGGTAATAAATTAGTTCTGATTATTTCAAACACGCTAAAATTAATTTAAAAATATTTACTATATACTGAACCATATAATTGTATATTTAGAGACTGAAAAATCTGCCAAGGCTATATAAAATTAACCTTAAAATGAAGTCAAACTGAGCAATTCTATACCAAATACAATCTTACTTAAATTATTTTAACCTTTGTTGAAGAGATGAAATTAATTGTACCAAGTATCCTCACTGGCATGTTTATCTGTGTATAGTGTTTACATTGGAATTATAGCCAATGGGAAATTTAATATTTATGGGGCTTTATGTAAATATGGGACCATATGTTCCTCTGAATGGACAAAGATCATCATCAATGGTCAGATTTTTGGTTTAAGAATGAGGATATTTGATTTTCTGTTAGGGCCTAAAATGTTCTTATTTTGTTTAAAGGTTCATGCCAACTCTCTCCAAAAGAAATAAAGGATGAATTATCAGCAAGGTGAAGCATTTTAACAAGATTACTTTAAACCTTTCCTAGATATCAAGTCTTTACAGAAAGTGGTATTGAGATCAACATTTGGTATCTTGGCTTTATTACAAGTGACATGTGCATAATATTGTAGAAATATTTTTCTTGATTGAATTAGAAAAGTTGAAAGGGGGGGGGGGGGGGGCAGTTAGACCAAAGCTACCGGAGAAATTTCAATATGAGCATTCAAGTCTAATGATAGAAACAAAATGTTACTTATGTTTACTTATTTGGTCCTAGTCTTATTACTATCTCAACCATCTTTAAGCCAAGTTGTGTCAACACTATTATAGAGAGTGAGCTGACCTTTATGTTGGAGTAGGCCCAGGATGACAGCCAGTGTCAAATAGCCACAGTTCCCAAGCCAAGATGGCCGCAGGAGAGGTACACACAGTGGGTGTTGAGTCGCTAGAGCCCAGGTTAACTTATCCCAGCTTTAGTCAAGTACAAGCTTTATCTCGGCCAAGGAAGATAGCATGACACGCATGCCCAAGTCTTCTGTGCAAGTGAAGTGTGGCCAAAAAGGGATGCCAGGGAAACTGGGCTCATTTCTTCACCTCCAAGGTAATAAACGGGGGAAGGAACATCATGGAGCTAATTTGCTGTTGCCTGCAACAAACCCATGTGTTAGAATCTTGATACTATTTATGTGTATGGGTGATATCTAACACTGAGTGTGGTTAGTAGCACCAATGTAATGTGTCTGGCCCAAAATTTTCTTTTTTTTACTATATTTGAATATTTTAGTATCCTTTGAAGCTTTTATTTAAATGACAAAGGTAGGCCATTATCGTGCTTACAATTCAAGTATGCTGTTACAAAATATAAAGTATATACTCCTATCCTTAACTTATTCTACTCCCAATCATATATGGTGATATTAAAGCAAAACATATTGAGTAATCTGAGAAATAAATCATCTTTAACATCTTTAAAAGTGAAAAGATAGGAAATCTACTTATATATTTGCCTTATTCTGTCTGTTTGAATGTCTGAAGCTCACGGATAGAATGCGCGCCCATTGGCTGCCAGCGAACACGTGGCCTCCCTGCCCCCCTCTAGACAACCCTGTTATCAGCTGTGCGATACATACACCTGTCTATAGCGGCCACTCTAGACAACCCTGTTATCAGCAGTGTGCTACATCCACCTGTCTAAACAGACCACTCTGTCTATAACGGCCACTCTAGACAACCCTGTTATCACCAGTGGGTTACATTCACCTGTCTATACAGACCACCCTGTCTATAGCGGTCACTCTAGGCAACCCTGTTAACAGCAGTGTGATACATACACCTGTCTATACAGACCACCCTGACTATAGCGACCACTCTAGACAACCCTGTTATCAGCTGCCTGTCTATACAGACCACCCTGTCTATAGCGGTCACCTTAGGCAACCCTGTTACCATCAGTGTGTTACATTCACCTGTCTATACAGACCACCCTGTCTATAGCGGTCACCTTAGGCGACCCTGTTATCAGCAGTGTGATACATCCACCTGTCTATACAGACCACCCTGTCTATAGCGACCACTCTAGACAACCCTGTTATCAGCTGCCTGTCTATACAGACCACCCTGTCTATAGCGGTCACCTTAGGCAACCCTGTTATCATCAGTGTGTTACATTCACCTGTCTATACAGACCACCCTGTCTATAGCGGTCACCTTAGTCGACCCTGTTATCAGCAGTGTGTCCACCTGTCTATACAGACCACCCTGTCTATAGCGACCACTCTAGACAACCCTGTTATCAGCTGTGTGATACATCCACCTGTCTATACAGACCACCCTGTCAATAGCGACCACCCAAGACAACGTTTTTAAAATATATTCGCACTCGGGTAAACCCCGGGCGTTGCCCGGGCCATTCGTCTAGTAGATAATAATTTAGAAACAACTTTTGAAAGTGGGTCTCCTCACCTCTGGCAGTATCCGTCAGCCTTACCACTGGTGGGGGGAAATTCTGGACTGAGCAAAGAGTTCCTATAATATCTAACCCCACAATTGAGAAACCACTTGTAAAAGTGGGTCTCCTCACCTCTGGCAGAATCCGTCAGCCTTACCACTAGTGGGGGGACATTCTGGACTGACCAAAGAGATCCTATAATATCTAACCCCAAAATTGAGAAACCACTTGTAAAAGTGGGTCTCCTCACCTCTGGCAGTATCCATCAGCCTTACTACTGGTGGGGGGACATTCCGGACTGACCAAAGAGGTCCTATAATATCTAACCCCAAAATTGAGAAACCACTTGTAAAAGTGGGTCTCCTCGCCTCTGGCAGTATCCATCAGCCTTACCACTGGTGGGGGGACATTCCGGACTGACCAAAGAGGTCCTATAATATCTAACCCCAAAATTGAGAAACCACTTGTAAAAGTGGGTCTCCTCGCCTCTGGCAGTATCCGTCAGCCTTACCACTGGTGGGGGGACATTCCGGACTGACCAAAGAGGTCCTATAATGTCTAACCCCAAAATTGAGAAACCACTTGTAAAAGTGGGTCTCCTCGCCTCTGGCAGTATCCGTCAGCCTTACCACTGGTGGGGGGACATTCTGGACTGACCAAAGAGGTTCTATAATATCTAACCCCAAAATTGAGAAACCACTTGTAAAAGTGGGTCTCTGCGCCTCTGGCAGTATCCGTCAGCCTTACCACTGGTGGGGGGACATTCTGTACTGACCAAAGAGGTCCTATAATATCTAACCCCAAAATTGAGAAACCACTTGTAAAAGTGGGTCTCCTCGCCTCTGGCAGTATCTGTCAGCCTTACAACTGGTGGGGGGACATTCCAGACTGATCAAAGAGGTCCTATAATATCTAACCCCACAATTGAGAAACCACTTGTAAAAGTGGGTCTCCTCGCCTCTGGCAGTATCCGTCAGCCTTACCACTGGTGGGGGGACATTCCGGACTGACCAAAGAGGTCCTATAATGTCTAACCCCAAAATTGAGAAACCACTTGTAAAAGTGGGTCTCCTCGCCTCTGGCAGTATCCATCAGCCTTACCACTGGTGGGGGGACATTCCGGACTGACCAAAGGGGTCCTACCATAGCTAACCCTACAATTGAGAAGCCACTTGTGATAGTGATTCATATCACAATAACAGAATCCATTAGCCACAACTCTACCATTGCCACTGAGGAGTCACCCAAACCTATCAACTCTTCAATAACTCTTATTCAGAATTTTCCTCAATTTTCAAAACCGTCAAATTTATTCAATTCCAACAAATTAAAACCATTTTTCATATCCAAATCTCTTGCCTATAATTCAAATGTTAATTTGATATCATACTCAAATATACATTAGCTTATTTCAGTTCAGATTCAACTTTATCTTTAAAAATTTATTAAAGTACCATACAGGAGATATATGCCTATAATTAACTCATGCAAACTGTGTTAAAATTATCTTCTTGCGACAGCACAAATGTTAAAGGCACTTTTGCCATAGTGCTTTTAAGATGGCTAAAAGTGTGATATTGCAACTGCAAATGCTTGCATCAATGTGTCTGCAAAATCCTGCAAGATTTGTTTTTTAGTTGCAAAGCTATTTTGATATCATTCATTCTATAACCTAAGAGGTCATAGGTCACTGATTTCGACTATTTCTTAAATAAAATATCAACAACCCTTTGTTTAAATACAACTTAATCACAAAAATTGAATCATATTGCCATGGGCTGGACAGCAGTGTTGTAAATACTTTCACACCAAAGCTAAAAGTGATACATGATGGCTGGTAAATGCTGGGGGTATGTCAAATGCCTTTTCATAGATATGACGATTGTAAAATCATTGGTTTGATAACCTCAGTGTCTGCAAGTTACCAATCTAAACAATCAGTTGTTTCGTAGAGTAATATTGTGTTTTTGGAAGCAACTTAACAGGAAAGACATGCATGTCTTTTAAAACTTTATCAGCTAGAATGCACAATAAAAAGGTTTAAGCCCAAAAGCAAAAAAAAACCTCCAATTCTTCAACCAAAATTGATTTAATTCATATAAAATATTATCCTCCATTTTCCTAATTTATTTACTTTATTTTCATTGCATTAATTTACTTAAAATAAAATAGTACTCAGAATTTTTCCTTTGTTTAAAAATGTATAAATACAAATTTATCTATCACAAAAAATTATTCATGA
This sequence comes from Cordylochernes scorpioides, assembly GCA_030710605.1. Lineage (NCBI taxonomy): Eukaryota > Metazoa > Arthropoda > Arachnida > Pseudoscorpiones > Chernetidae > Cordylochernes > Cordylochernes scorpioides. Next base: position 15,691,967 of record CP092880.1, on the reverse strand, counting down.
TACATGCTGAAAAATTTAATCAAAAATGTATTTAGTTATATATATCATATAAAATTATCCACTCGAAGTGAATGCTGTGATGAAATCATATAACCGACTTTAATTCAACCGAAAGCACTGATCACTTAGAGTGTTGCATTAAAGAGGTTAGACTGTACATTACTCTGGGTGTGGGCACATTGATCCAATAATTAGCAGAAATTTGAAGTGATTAAAGGTGTTGTAATTATAAATATTCAGTACTTTATTCAGTAGAAATATCTGATTTATGTAGGAAAGAAACCTTCGAGTCTTAATGTTTTCATTTGCTATATATAGATGGTGTGTTATTGCTTTATATTAATTCAGTACTTTTGTCTGAAGATGGTAACAACACTGTTACCACAAACTATAATCTAAATTGTACCTTACTGAGTTGTAATTATATATATTCAAATAATCTTGTTTGGATTTAAAGGATCTATCAGCCACACAGAATTACATAGTCCTATTTTAATCACAAGGTAATAAGACCAAATCCAAATTAATAAATAGTATATGACATTTCATACTTAAGTACTTTTGTATGAAGATGGTAACAACTCTGTTACCAAAACATCACACACTATTTATTTATTTGGATTAGGTCTTATTACCTTGTGTTTATAATCTATAATCCAAATTGTGCCTTATCATACTCCTATTTCATTACACCATCAAACACCACCTACCCTAACAAAGCTAAATATAATTTAAAAGAGGTAATAAATAACGAGCTATTTTAAGATCTGAAGACTTCCACCATCTGAGTAAACTCTATATATAGCACACCATTAAAGTATATACGATAGAAACTCTCCCTAAAGTACATCTATTTGCAGTGTCTATTAGAAAGAGGTGTTCTCTTATTGGCTAATTGGTAAAAATAGGAATGAGAGCAAAGAAAACTGTATAGAATTGTCTACTACTGTGAATTCTACTGAACAGTATGTTATTGAAAAAGCCCTAACCTAATGATGATAGCTCTACCTGACTCAAAGGTTGTTCCTAAGTTTGGTGATGGTAAAATATGATATAGAACCACTTTATCCAAAGATCCTGTATACTTCAACAGTCAGCTCCTTGATATGACCAACCTCCCTAGCAAGTGAAATCACCCAAACATGGCTGTGTTACATTGAGACAAGAGTGTAACTGCTTTCTATATCTGAAGACATGTGGTGCATTTGCAGGAGAAACAATCACAACCCATTCCCTGCCCTTTGTAAATATTTTTGAGACCTATATCATGTGTACTGTGGAGATAGTAACGATAAAAGTAAAATTGTTAAGTCATATCACCCGCACACAAATTAAAAGAAATTTTTCAAATTTAATTTTAATCTATTTATAGAGAATGTTTTTCATTATATAATATATAAAAATCATTAATTATATGAAATAAATATGAAGTTTAATTGAATATGGTAAGCAGTTTAAGACTTATTTTTAACTTGCTGTTGTTTTATATTAGTCAAACATGGGGAAATGTTGCAGGTAAACACGCTTCTTAACTAATTACCCTCTCAATCTAAGATTGGAAATCTAATGAAACAACACTTGTCAGTCAGAATGACATTGAATTGAAATAACGTTACTTTTACCTCGCTAAATATTTTAACATTTTAATTTATTTTCTTATTCATCTATCTTATTTTTATAATATGTATTTTACTTTAAAAAGGACAAATTATATAAGTTTTAATTAATATAAACCTTTAAATAAACATATTTAAGAATTATATTAAAAAAACTACCAACCTTGAAAAATCAAAGATTTGTATATTTGAAATATATCTTTGAGGCCCGAGTTGCAAGCAAATTTTCAAAACTTATTGATTATATCCTTGTTAGTATCATTGGAAAATGGCTTTAACTTTCGCTTCACATGGTGATATATTCGCTTAAATATTTTTTTCATATTATTTTAAAATTCATTAAATTCAAAATTTCCTTCAAATCCCCTCGAACGCTTTTGTTTACTTACAAATTTGAAAAATATTCAACAGAGTAAAATCATTTATGATATTTTAAATTAATTAATAATTAATTATTATAATGTTGTAAAAATGTATATTAATTTATACATATATATTATTGTATAAATAAATATTTAAATATTTTTTATTACAATAAAGGTATTTTATTTCAATAAGAACATAAACCACATTTCTGATTATATTTTGAAATTTCTTTTAGATAAATTAAATTGATATTTAATAAATGTTTAGACTCTTAAATTTTATTTGAACATATTAATATTTAGCACATTTGATGGCTACATTAGAGGTCCTGAAAATTTATTCATGATAGCCCTTAAGCCATTTTTTGAGATGTATTATCATTATGAAGTATTTATTAAACCAAAAAAGCATTTCTTAAGGCCCATTCAAATGTGTATAGCCATGTAGAGTTCATATGTAATTAATAATGTGCAAAAATCACAATGATATATTCAATGTGTATTTCGTCTATTTCGAAATAAGATATATATGTTTTAAACTTTTAAAACAAGTTATGTGCACGCACACACACACTAATGGCAACATTTTTAATTTTAAAAACATTTTACACTTTAATACCAACATTTTTATTTTTAAATCATATTTTAAAATATTTTAGAAAATATACTCCATAATATTATTTAGTATTTAATGAAATAATATTTCAGTTGAAATAGAATTATTTAAGACATTTTCTAATAATTTTAATCAAACATTAGAGCTAAATACTGCATTTAATACTGTATCAAGTAAATTCAACAGATTTTTAATATGACATTGCAATTTTCATATATTCCCTGCTTCATCCTGGTTCTCTAAATAAACTCAAGCGATTTTCATAACCATCGTTTAAAACGATTTTTCAAGTTGAATTAATGTATCACACAAGGTAGTCTTTTGGTTGAAATATTTCTACATAGCATTAATGAATAACTATTAATTTAAATTAATATAATAGCACATTTTCAATTGAAAATATTTATTTGTTTATGCGAATGGCGAGATTTTTTTTAAATTACTATTTTGAAGAACTCAAGGGAAGGGCTAAATTACAATATTTTTATTCTGAGCCTATAAAAAAATCTATTTAAAACACAGCTTTGAAATACTAACGGAACAATTAGAAATAATATTTGACTCATAATTAAAAACTTATTTAAGAAAATATAAAATGCTTTATTTCTCATTATTGATTAAAACGGATATAAAAATGGTTTGAATAGACCAATTTCAAATAAAATAAAAATATTTTAATTAAACTAAAAATATCTATAGCATAATTTTCACAATATATTGAAACATTTGAAAAATATCGATAAAAGTGAGAATGTTTATTATCAAATTGTAATATATTAAAGAGTTAAATGTTAATAAAGTGTTAAATTATGTCTTGAAAGTGCAAAACCTCTTGAGATAAATTATCAATAATTTCTCGAAAAATAGAATTATGTAATTTCAATTAACTTTTACAAACTGAAAAACGTCCACCTGGAGACCATGGTTTAGGGCAAATGACCCTCCTCGGACTTTATTCCATAAAATCCACAAGGGACCCAATGGAATCCTCAAAAACTACCAAACAGGTGCTTAGTTGATGAGGTGGCTAGGTCAAATTTAGATCCAAAATACATTACTAAAGATGTTTTTGTGGCTTTGTCACCGACCCGAGGCCACTAGTTTGCGGCGACGGTCAATAGATGGCGTTTAGTTTTGACCCATTGTTTAATGGAGAAGATGTGACATTTATTTTATTATAATGTATTCTATATTACTTTAGTAAAATGCATCTCCTTATCGTGCAACTGAAAGTTGCTGATGGCTTGCGCCATCTATCGGAATAAACATAAACTATTCTGTTGATTTTTTAGTTTTCCTGAATTGGCCAGATACCCATTCGTGATTAATCAATAAAACTAACCACCTGAGAGTTTCGGGCTGTTGGACCTTGTCAGCATTGTGAAAGCTTTACCTCAACGACCAAAAAAAAAAAAAAAAAGCTGGTCATTCAGGCATCCTGAAAAATCATGAAACCTGGTAGTTAATGCGTTATCACGCATTTCTGGCCTTTACTACCCTTTTCATGATGTCTGAATGACCAGTTTTTTTTTTGGTCGTTGAGGTAAAGCTTTCACAACGCTGACAAGGTCCAACATCCCGAAACGCGTCCGTGGTTAGCTTTTATTGATTAATCAAGAATGGGTATTTGGAAAATTCTGGAATAATTAAAAATCAAAGATTAGTTTATTCCTACAGATAAGGCAAGCCATCAGCAACTTTTATTTGCACGATCAAGAGACGGCTTTTCCTTAATATTCTTGAAGGTTGTCGTAATGCCTTGCCCTCAAAATCCTCTTTGCAAAGCCTGCATTAGCTATACAATTAATTCCTTTTTACAAATGCATATATAAAACTTATTGTTGTTGTTGTCATGTCCAAAGAATAGTCTCAGATTTTTCCATGCATCTCCCTCACAGCAGCAGCAATATCCACTATCATATAAAACTTATTTATTATTTTAATACAATATATTTTATATGCTCTAGCTGTTTGTTTTTCTAAATAATAAAAATAGCATTTTTGTTGATGAAAACTTTCTTTTGTAGAGAGGTTGCCCCTAGCTGGAGTGTTGTGCTGCATTTATTAAATTTATTGAAGCCACTATCACACTTGTATATTCAAATTCAATTTAAAATATTTATTAAAAATAGGTTAGTAGATATACAATCATGGACAAACTTTAAGGAAGTTGTACCTTTTAGAATGTATATCGGGATTCAGGGAATTTCTCTGAAAGATATTTGATACACAGTGATGTTTATTAGAGACTATGGTTTTGAGCTATTGGCCTTCTTCAGTCCAGTGGGGAACTTATTCCATGGGATCCACAAGGGATATAATAGAATCTTCACAATCTGTCAAAGAGATGTTTAGTTGGCAAAGTAGCTAGGTCAAATCTATGTCCAAAATAAATATGGAAATCTCGCTGGGAGGAAATTGATGAGAATACGAGGACCATTAGCCTGAAACAATGGCCTCTAGTTGGACGTTAATCAGTTCGCCAAAGCTGGTGTTGTGGCTTTGTCATCGACCCAAGGCCGCTGGTTTACGGCGACGGTCAAATGATGGTGTCTAGTTGCAAGGTCGTCAACGCGATATTCGAAATATCGAGGACAAAATAATTTTGTTGAAACGTCGAGATAATAAAAAGATTTATTGGCCGAAGTATCTTTAATTCTAAGAAATATAAATACCGGCCAGAGGCAAAACCTCTATATTCATCATTATCAATATGTGAAAAAATACTAAAAAATAATAAAGGTCAGGTGTTGGTATTAAAATAAAAAAGGCATATCCTGACCACGTTCACATGAACTATTGAACTTTTTTTCAATATATAAAAACATTTTGAAGCCTCACTGGTTTAATCGACATTTCCTGGGATTGTTCAAACCTTGCAGCAACGATCAATGTAGCGCTAACGTGCCAACGACACACACACCCCACGTCTTAAACCTTGTAACACAATTAGCGGCTATCAGGGCCAATAACGAAGCATGCATATTGGATGGGATCGCCCCCAGGAGAGTAGGGCCCCCCCGAGGTCCCTCAGGACCTGTGTCATGGAAAGTCAGAGAGGATTGCATCCATGGCTTGACTTTTATCTTTGTACTTAGGATAGCAAAGACTTTTTGAATGGCTTGAATAACTCAATTATTGAATTTCTTGATCATGTCATTAAACGGTCGATTTCCACGTTTAAATGGTTTCTCCAAGTAAACATGATGCAGGCCATGATAATCATGATGAGTAAGACTGCCTACACTGTAAGTACACAAAATTGTCTCCATGTAGAAGTTGTTCCACATTTACAAGTACAAGATACTAAAATCCTGCTTGGTTACTGGTATAAATGGTGAGGCTGGACTCGTGTAATAAATGGTTATTAGGCTATATTATGTTTTAAATACTTCTTTATTATCTCTCAAAAACTATACGTTTTTGATTGACTGTCTCCGCAATATAGCAGACTTGGGTCAGTGACAACACTGATTTTACAAACTCAGTCCCCACCTGGGAACTGTGCTATGGCCCTTGTCAGTCCGGAGTGAGCTTTACTGTCACGAGATCCACAAGGAATTCATGGAATCTCCAGTATTTGCCAAGGAGCTGTTTAATCATCTCTGACCAAAATATGCTATATTATAGAGGCGTTCAATAGATGGTACATTGTGTTTTCGCGCCTATTATGCCATGATAGGTAGTCCTTCTTTAGATAGATCCATTCATCCTTGCAAAGTTTTCTTTATTTACACGTTTATGTCAAGCCCAGGTTCGGATTGTGTAGATCCCTCTACGGTCAGATGGTGGGAGAATTGTCACACACTGATTGTATTTCCAAGTTAGCATATGATTCTGCAACAACCCATCTTCCTAGTACAAGGATATACTAGGATTAGGTGGATAAACTATACTCATGGACTTGAAACTTAAGTGGAAAGTCTTTGATGATGTCACCGATTATCTTTTTTTTTTTTGGAGACAGAAGCAATTTTGTCCACATTTGGTTATCCCCGTGTGTCTTCAATAAAGGTCACTGTAATATATTTCAGAGTTATTGTCTGAATCCCGATATACATGTTAAATGGTATGACTCCTTAAGTTTTATCCACGAGTGTATATATAAGAAAAGGCATCTTATTACCATCCATCTCTTATATGTGTATAACTTCACCTTCGTTCTATTAGAATCTAACACACTTATGGCCATAAATACCCATTCTTTGATTGTTCAGGAAGTCTCAAGGTTTAGTTGACCGTTGAGGCACTACAGCCTGCAAGAAGATACGATGGCCAGCCGCTTGAGACGTCTACTTAAATTTTCTTGATTTTTTCAAGAAATTTGAACTTGGACAATTTTCTGGAATAAAAAAATAAACCATCGATTATTTATACTTATTCCGAAAGATGGCGCAAGTCATCAGTAACTTTCAGTTTCACGATCAAGAAAATATTTTTCCTAACATTTTTTACTTTTATTGACAATTTTTTCGTGAAAATTTTATTTGTCAATTTTCACCCAGGGGTGTTTCTAGTCCTCCTTACCATTCCCAGAGCTATCCCACCTCTGGATTCTAAATAAACCACCAATTACACCCAAGTGTAGTAGTTGTTAGCAGTCTTTCGTGTTTTGAAACAAGGAAGCTTCTCTATAATGAGGAGAACAGCAATATTACTCATACTTCCCAGATCAAGCTATCTTGCAGGTGTCGTTAATGGTTCATTTTCCGTTCCACCGTAAATTTCAAACTTATAAGCATACAACTCCAAATGAATGGCTTAGAAAACACACCCAACATAAGGGATTTATTTGACTATACACTCATGGACAAAACTTAAGGAAATGGAAGGTCTTTGATATTGACGGTCGTCTGTTTTTATTATTATTATTATTTTTTAAGGAGACAGAGGCAATTTTGTTCACACTCAGTTATCTTGTGTATATTCAATAAATATCACTGTAATATCTTTCAGAGTTATTGTCTGAATCTGAATATACATGCTGAAAGGTACAACTTCCTTAGATTAAGTCCATGAATGTGTAGTGTTTCCAATAATGACATGCGCTTGTTTATAAAAATATTTTTTTTCCTATTCCTTTGGTACAGATATGAATAATCTAAATTTTTTCGATGCTTGAATATAACCGTGATCACTTTAGCCGGCATATATGGCTTTATATATGGAAATTTTGCCGGTAGGATATTGATCTAAAAAGACAAAGGTTACCTCTCCCTTCAAAATAGACGTCAAAGCCAGTTTTGCAGCAACGGTCAATAGATGGCGTCTGGCTTTGACGTCTATTTTGGCGGGAGTGGTGACCTTTGATTTTATAGATATATGGCTTTGTAGACACCATTGAAATGGATCATTGACGACTTTTTCCCCCAAAAACGATGACTGACATAAGATGTTTTCACATACTCGCTGCCAACAATGGCCTTGCAAAAATCATCTGTATTCTCAGTATGGAAAACTGAGGTGAATGAAATATACCGATAAACTCTCTCTTATTCCATATCTGGCAATGTGTATCGTCTATCTGGATGAAATTATGTTCAATCTAGTCTTCAACCATCCAGTTCCAAACAACTTTATTGGGTGCCGCTCAAAAGAGAGCAACCCAGGTCAGTATATTTACAATGAGAAATGGAGACATTAAAGCACGAATGTTTCTTAATTTATAAAACAAACTTATACTCTCCTTACTGCGATTAAAAAATATTTGTAGCGCTTGGCTCATCAGTAGTGAACCCTCCCAGCAGTTTCACCAATTTAATCTACCAGACCACTTCTTAGAGCTCTAATACTATATTGGACGATTCTGCTTATATATGCTACAATGAAGAGTGGAATCTTAGAAATTATTTTCAAGCAAACTATGGACATAAGCTTTTTGGACAGTAGAGTTACATATAATTATTTGCATCGAGCAATGTTCTTCCGCAAACAATAAGTACAAGGCCAGTATTTTTTCATCGCAGTAAGGACAGTAGAAGTTTGTTTTATATTTGAAAAGAAACATTCGTGCTTTAATACTTCCATTTCTTATATATAGATGGCACGACATTGCATTATATTTACAATAACGTGGAGGGTGGGGGTACATACAATATATAGTTCATTTACAATTTTATTATACTTGTATATACAATATATTTGTTATGATTATTTTTTGTTTTGTTGTTGAAAAAGAGAGGTGCAGTCGTGAAAAAATAAAGATAGTTATCTACCTTTCAAGTAGTTTTTATTTTGAATTACTTGAAGTAAATTTACACATAAAAATTATTTTTCACAGCAATATAGAATTTATAGAATGAATTCTATAATCGTGATTTTAAAAAATAGATAAGGTCAACTATACATATTTACAACAATTATTAAAGTGGTATGTTCTAAATCTATGGTCAAAAAATGTAGAACAGTCAATGAATGAAAATAAAATATGTTTTTTCAAAAATGAAATAATTGCATTTTAGAATATACAATACTAGACGAATGACCCAGGCAACGCCCGGGTTTACATGATTAAATGTATAATTCAAACACATTAAACATGTGCCCGTTGGCTGGCAGCGAGTAAATGTCTGCGCCCGTTGACTCCCGGCGAGCAAGTGACTGCTCCCGTCGGCTGCCGGCGAGCAAGTGGCTTCCCGGCGCATGCGCGCGCACAGGGAAGCCACGTGCTCGCAGGCGGCCAATGGGCGCGCCCCGCCATCAGATCCACCGCGTTCTAAAGGGCGCTGCTCGTGAGCTATTTAGAATAATTTGAATATATAGTTTTAATAATTGATTTATATATTTTTTAAAATAGCCTATCGTCATCCTCGTTTTTTTACCTATGTATGGAAATTTTGGTTTGTATTAGTGAACTACTGCGAATTTGTATACCGGACATACAGACCAACCAACAGACAAACATTCAAACATTCATTTATATATATATAGATATATATAACAATATGTACGGTAATTTAAACTACACTTTTGAATGAAACTTAATTAAGTCAAAAGTGTTTGTTTTTGCTAGTCGTCTGTTTTTTAAATAGACAGAGGCAATTTTGTTCACATTTGGCCGTGTGTCTTCAATAAAGGTCACTGTGTTTCAAATATCTTTAAGGGTTATTGTCTGAATCCCGATATACATGCTGAAAGATACAATTTCCTTAAGTTTTTCATTGAGTGTACATTGTTTTGATGTATATTTAATAGAAAGGTATCCTATATCTTATTATATCCTATATCACACAAGTATCCTCCGTTAAAATTACAAATAGTTTGTAGTTCTCTTGTAAAAATATTGTATTCTGAATAAGAAAGTTGATATGTTTATTGTGGATTGTAAAATTTTAGTTAAATTAAAAGTTTATTGTAAAATTGATAGAAATGAAGCATCATTTGGAATTATTTCTTTTAGAGAAAGAGAAATAGTATTTAGTTAATTGAACAAAATTAGTTTAGGAAACAAGGTACTATACATATATTTGTGATAATTTAAGCTATTTTTGAAGCGCCTGTTTCTTTTTTAATATAAATCTTACTGCTCTTTTGCGATAATAAAATAATGGAAAAGTCTGGTCATCAGTGGCGCTGTAATGCATCATGATAAAATTTTGTATGTGATAATCTGTATATAGAAATATGTAACCCCACCACAATATATTCAATGTATCGTCAAAAGATTTAATAAACGTTAGGCTTCGCGAAAAGGGAATAACAATTAACAGGATTGCATCATCCAGGAAATAAAGGGCACTGCCCAGAACACATAAAACTTAAGTTCAAAGACCTTCTTCTTCCTGGAAGATTGCAATCATGGCGACAATGGAGGTACTAAGCCAATCACAGTTAAGTATGTTAAATCAACAACCAATCACCTTTAAGCATGACCAACTAATAGAAAATCAGAAGAAAACACGTGGAAGGATCTCCACCAATGAGAAGCCGAGAGAGTGAATGACTACGATGATCTCGGACAAGAAGTTAGAGAGAAGGTAGGTGACCGGGCTAGAAGCAAGGTGTGCTCAACATAGGTTCCAACCAAGGTAGTGTCCGCTCCATCATGTGAAAGGCAAAGTACCTCCTTCAGTCTCATCACTCTCTCCCTTTCGCAAAGTCTATTTTCTATCCCATCCAGGTGTGCTCGTATTTCCCTTGTGAAAAACCAACAATTCGACCAAGACTGCGCTACCAATCACCAATTCAATATAATCCGACATTGGATTCTCACCACAATTCACCAGGACTCAACAGGATTTCACAGTAAGTCGGTAGGATCAATCGAAATATTATAGAGATTCGAAAGGATCCAATCGGAATATCACAGTAAGTCGACAGGGTTCAACCCGATTATTATAGAGAGTCGACAGGATATGATGGAAAACGAGCCACCACAAGACGCGAAGAGGGAGGGTAGAGCGGGCACTCCCGTGCCCGAAATAGAACCGACACGCACCCTGGCGGAGATTCTCCTACAGTTGACCGCCGTGCTGCCGCAAGTGGGGTCGACCCAACACGCGGAAGCGGACATCCCCCCTTCGATGGAACCTACGCCGCATGCCAATTCTTCCAGGCCAACGACCGGAAGATGGACAAAGCCTTCGTGACCACCCCCGAAAGGTTGCTCAGGTTGCCTCGCTACCTGACGCGCCAACCCCTGGAGCTCTTCAGGAAACTCCGGTTGGCCACCCAGACCTACTTCCAGGTGAGGCAAACCCTCCTGGACCTCTACCTGGAGTCAAACAGGGGGTCCTTCGCCAAGTAATTCGCCCTGAAGTTTGCTGGGCAGGCAAGCCTGGAGGAGTAGTACAGATGGAAGACAGCGCTGGGCATGCAACTGGGCCTCCCACAGGAGGTAATCCTCGAGACGCTGACGGAGGGATTGCCGCTCTCCGACCAGCGCCTGGTCCGCGTGGTTCCTCCTGAGAGCATGGGAAAGTGGTTCTACTGGTGCAACGGATCCACGGACCCAGCGCACCAACTTCGCGTCACCACGAGGAACAACCGCCCAACATGTCGGGCCCATACACCAGCACACCAAGAAGAACAGGTGCGTGGACTGCACCTGCACCGCCGTCGAACTGCAAATTCTGCGGCGCTCACCACTGGCATTCTGAGTGCCGCAACAAACCAGCTCCATACGCGAACGCGCGGGCAGTGCGTCCCGCCCAACATCCACCCCAAGCCCAAAGCGGACAAGCCTCCCGAGACGCCCTAGCCTTTCGTCTACCAGGTAGGAAGGCCCCGACCTTTCGTCAGTCAGCTAACGATAAAACTGTCCATCACCCATGAACTCTCACCCCCTTTCCTAATTGTCACAGGCGCAAGTCTGAACATAGTGCCCAATAACCTCTATAAAAGAAGGAATAATGTAACAACCACCATATATCGACATGATGTTGAGATGTGCAGTCTTGTGTGGATGATTGTATCACCAATACCCCATGATAGGCATAGAGTAGCTGATAAGATCAATACTGAATAAGGAATAATGTGTCAACCACCGTACATCGACATGATGTTGGGATGTGCAGTCTTGTGTGGATGATTATATCACCAATACCCCATCATACACATAGAGTAGCTGATAAGATCTAAATTGAAGAAGGAAAAATGTATCAACCACCATAAATTTACATAATGTTGGGATGTGCAGTCTTGTGTGGATGATTGTATCACCAATACCCCATGATAGACATAGAGTGCCTGATAAGACCAACACTGAAGAAGAAAAAATGTAACAACCACCATACATCGACATGATGTTGAAATGTGCAGTCTTGTGTGGATGATTGTATCACCAATACCCCATGATAGACATAAAGTAACTGATAAGATCAACACTGAAAAAGGAATAATGTGACAACCACTATACATTGACATGAGGTTGGAATGTGCAGTCTTGTGTGGATGATTGTATCACCAATACCCCATGATAGACATAGTGTAGCTGATAAGATCAACACTGAAAAGGAATAACATGACAACCACCATATATTGACATGATGTTGGGATATGCAGTCTTGTGTGGATGATTGTATAACCAATACCCCATGATAGACATAGAGTAGCTGATAAGATCAACACTGAAAAAAGAATAATGTGATAACCATCATACATCGACATAATGTTGGGATGTGCAGTCTTGTGTGGTTGATTGTATCACCAATACCCCATGATAGACATAAAGTAACTCATATGATCAACACTGAAGAAGGAATAATGTGATAACCACCATACATCGATATGATGTTGCGATTTGCAGTTTTGTGTGGAAGATTGTTTCACCAATACCCCATGATAGACATAGAGTAGCTGATAAGATCAACACTGAAGAAGAAATAATGTGACAACCACCATACATCAACATGATGTTGGGATGTGCAGTCTTGTGTGGATGATTATATAACCAAATCACCATCATACACATAGTGTAGCTGATAAGATCAACACTGAAGAAGGAATAATGTGATAACCACCATACATCGATATGATGTTGGGATGTGCAGTTTTGTGTGGAAGATTGTATCACCAATTCCCCATGATAGACATAGAGTAACTGATAAGATCAACACTAAAGAAGCAATAATGTGACAACCACCATACATCGACATGATGTTGGGATGTGCAGTATTGTGTGAATGAATGTATGATCAATACCCCATGATAGACATAGAGTAGCTGATAAGATCAATATTGAAGAAAGAATAATGTGATAACCACTATATATCGACATAATGTTGGGATGTGCAGTCTTGTGTGGATGACTGTATCACCAATACCCCATGATAGACATAGAGTAGTTGATAAGATCAATACTGAAGAAGGAATAATAGGACAACCAACATACATCGACATGATGTTGGGATGTGCAGTCTTGTGTGGATGATTGCATCACCAATACCCCATGATAGACATAAAGTAACTCATATGATCAACACTGAAGAAGGAATAATGTGATAACCACCATACATCGATATGATGTTGCGATGTGCAGTTTTGTGTGGAAGATTGTTTCACCAATACCCCATGATAGACATAGAGTAGCTGATAAGATCAACACTGAAGAAGAAAATATGTGACAACCACCATACATCAACATGATGTTGGGATGTGCAGTCTTGTGTGGATGATTGTATCACCAATACCCCATCATAGACATAGAGTAGCTAATAAGATCAACACTGAATAAGGAATAATGTGACAACCACCATACATCAACATGATGTTGGGATGTGCAGTCTTGTGTGGATGATTATATCACCAAATCACCATCATACACATAGTGTAGCTGATAAGATCAACACTGAAGAAGGAATAATGTGATAACCACCATAAATCGATATGATGTTGGGATGTGCAGTTTTGTGTGGAAGATTGTATCACCAATTCCCCATGATAGACATAGAGTAACTGATAAGATCAACACTAAAGAAGCAATAATGTGACAACCACCATACATCGACATGATGTTGGGATGTGCAGTCTTGTGTGGATGACTGTATCACCAATACCCCATGATAGACATAGAGTAGTTGATAAGATCAATACTGAAGAAGGAATAATAGGACAACCAACATACATCGACATGATGTTGGGATGTGCAGTCTTGTGTGGATGATTGTATCACCAATACCCCATGATAGACATAAAGTAACTGATAAGATCAACACTGAAGAAGGAATAATGTGATAACCACCATACATCGATATGATGTTGGGATGTGCAGTCTCATGTGGATGATTGTATCACCAATTCCCCATGATAGACATAGAGTATCTGATAAGATCAACACTGAAGAAGGAATAATGTGACAACCACCATACATCGACATGATGTTGGGATGTGCAGTCTTGTGTGGATGATTGTATCACCAATACCCCATGATAGACATAGAGTAGCTGATAAGATCAATACTGAAGAAGGAATAATGTGACATCCACCATACATCGACATGATGTTGGGATGTGCAGTCTTGTGTGGATGATTGTATCACCAATACCCCATCATAGACATAGAGTAGCTAATAAGATCAACACTGAAGAAGGAATAATGTGACAACCACCATACATCGACTTGATGTTGGGATGTGCAGTCTTGTGTGGATGATTGTATCACTAATACCCCATCATAGACATAGAGTAGCTAATAAGATCAACACTGAAGAAGGAATAATGTGACGACCACCATACATCGACTTGATGTTGGGATGTGCAGTCTTGTGTGGATGATTGTGGATGATTGTATCACTAATACCCCATCATAGACATAGAGTAGCTAATAAGATCAACACTGAAGAAGGAATAATGTGACAACCACCATACATCTACTTGATGTTGGGATGTGCAGTCTTGTGTGGATGATTGTATCACCAACACCCCATGATAGACAAAAAGTAACTGATAAGATCAACACTGAAAAAGGAATAATGTGACAACCACTATACATTGACATGAGGTTGGAATGTGCAGTCTTGTGTGGATGATTGTATCACCAATACCCCATGATAGACATAGTGTAGCTGATAAGATCAACACTGAAAAGGAATAACATGACAACCACCATATATTGACATGATGTTGGGATATGCAGTCTTGTGTGGATGATTATATCACCAATACCCCATGATAGACATAGAGTAGCTGATAAGATCAACACTGAAAAAAGAATAATGTGATAACCATCATACATCGACATAATGTTGGGATGTGCAGTCTTGTGTGGATGATTGTATCACCAATACCCCATGATAGACATAAAGTAGCTGATAAGATCAACATTGAAGAATGATAAAGCACAATTTGGATAATAGATTATAATAAAAGAAAATAAGACAATTAAGGTCTTATTTAGGTTAATTTACGTCTTATTTTCTTTTATTTTAACATTGAAGAAGGAATAATGTGATAACCACCATACATCGATATGATGTTGCGATGTGCAGTTTTGTGTGGAAGATTGTATCACCAATACCCCATGATAGACATAGAGTAGCTGATAAGATCAACACTGAAGAAGAAATAATGTGACAACCACCATACATCAACATGATGTTGGGATGTGCAGTCTTGTGTGGATGATTGTATCACCAATACCCCATCATAGACATAGAGTAGCTAATAAGATCAACACTGAAGAAGGAATAATGTGATAACCACCATACATCGATATGATTTTGGGATGTGCAGTTTTGTGTGGAAGATTGTATCACCAATTCCCCATGATAGACATAGAGTATCTGATAAGATCAACACTGAAGAAGGAATAATGTGACAACCACCATACATCGACATGATGTTGGGATGTGCAGTCTTGTGTGGATGTTTGTATCACCAATACCCCATGATAGACATAGAGTAGCTGATAAGATCAATACTGAAGAAAGAATAATGTGATAACCACTATATATTTCGACATAATGTTGGGATGTGCAGTCTTGTGTGGATGATTGTATCACCAATACCCCATGATAGACATAGAGTAGTTGATAAGATCAATACTGAAGAAGGAATAATAGGAAAACCAACATACATCAACATGATTTTGGGATGTGCAGTCTTGTGTGGATGATTGTATCACCAATACCCCATGATAGACATAAAGTAACTGATAAGATCAACACTGAAGAAGAAATAATGTGACAAACACCATACATCAACATGATGTTGGGATGTGCAGTCTTGTGTGGATGATTGTATCGCCAATACCCCATGATAGACATAGAGTAACTGATAAGATCATTACTAAAGAAGGAATAATGTGAAAACCACCATACATCGACATGATGTTAGTATGTGCAGTCTTGTGTGGATGATTGTATCACCAATTCCCCATGATAGACATAGAGTAACTGATAAGATCAACACTAAAGAAGCAATAATGTGACAACCACCATACATCGATATGATGTTGGGATGTGCAGTTTTGTGTGGATGATTGTATCACCAATTCCCCATGATAGACATAAAGTAACTGATAAGATCAACACTGAAGAAGGAATAATGTGATAACCACCATACATCGATATGATTTTGGGATGTGCAGTTTTGTGTGGAAGATTGTATCACCAATTCCCCATGATAGACATAGAGTATCTGATAAGATCAACACTGAAGAAGGAATAATGTGACAACCACCATACATCGACATGATGTTGGGATGTGCAGTCTTGTGTGGATGATTGTATCACCAATACCCCATGATAGACATAGAGTAGTTGATAAGATCAATACTGAAGAAGGAATAATAGGACAACCAACATACATCGACATGATTTTGGGATGTGCAGTCTTGTGTGGATGATTGTATCACTAATACCCCATCATAGACATAGAGTAGCTGATAAGATCAACACTAAAGAAGCAATAATGTGACAACTGCCATATATCGACATGATATTGGGATGTGCAGTCTTGTGCGGATAATTGTATCACCAATACCCCATGATAGACATAGAGTAACTGATAAGATCATTACTAAAGAAGGAATAATGTGATAACTGTGTTGAGAGTACGTTACGATCATCATCACATTGACTGTTGTTGTTTACCTTAGGCTGGTGAAAGTTCCGCCATAGCTGTAATTGTTCTAAGTTTTAAATATTACCTTGTAAATAGATAAATAAATAAGATTAAAGATATAATCCTTAAGGTAAGAGTATCTTCTTATATATAACAAGGCAATACACAATACATGGTGGCAGCGAATTGGCGATAGTGCCCTAAGCCTAATCTAATTACTAGTAAAAACAAAAAGAATTATTTTTGCATAAACAACGAAAAAAAAAATAATGCAAAATATAAATCCTCCAGAACAATTTAATTTTAATAATCCAAATGAATGGCCAAATTGGATTAAAAGATTTGAACGCTTTAGAAAAGCGTCAGAGTTAAAATCTAAAAAGGAGGAAGAGCAAGTAAATGCTCTAATTTACATATTAGGTGAAAAAGCCGAAGATGCTCTAATTTCATTCAATTTAACTGAAATAGAAATAAACAATTATGAAACAGTTGTTAAGAAATTTGAAGAGCACTTTATAGGTAAACGAAATGTCATCTTTGAAAGAGCACAATTTAATCGTAGATATCAGCAGGATGGAGAAGCTGTCGAGGAATACATAAGAGTGCTTCACAAAATGGCCGAAAATTGTAACTATGGATCTCTGAAAGAAGAAATGATTAGAGATAGAATAGTTGTAGGAGTAAAAAATCTACAACTTTCAGAGAAGTTGCAACTAGAGCCTAACTTGACCTTGGAAAGGGCTATCCAAGCTGCTTGCCAGACAGAATGTGTGAAGCAACAACAGACTATTCTTCGATCAACAACAACACAGGCTGCCAATGTAGACCAAGTCTATGAAAAAAAGTTACCACCAAGAAGGTTCAATTCTACAAATGGGAAAGGAGACGCTTCAAAGAAAAGTAAATTTCAGAAGTGGAGCAAGCCTGAAAAATCTGGATGTATAAGATGTGGTGCTTCAAAATTCCATCCATATAAAGACTGCCCTGCAAAAGAAGTTAAATGCCATAAATGTAAAAAGGTAGGACATTTTGCAAAGGTGTGCTACAATAAGACAGTAGGACAAGTCACCCAAGGTGATGACTACCATTTTGTTGGTAATATCTATGAGAATGGACAAAACTCAAATGATTGGAAGGTTTATGTAAAAGTAGATAAGATTAAAATACCTTTTAAAATGGATACAGGAGCGGATGTAAATATAATACCCCAAGAGATTTATTTTAAAAATTTTGCTCACAAGAAGTTATGCAAACCTGATATTCAACTTTTAGGACCTAGACAGGTTAAATTGCATGTAATAGGAAAATTCACAGCTTTAATAGAAAAAGATGGGAGAAGCATCCCTGGAGAAATATTTGTTGTTCCTCAACTAATGCAACCACTCTTGAGCGGAAAAGCCTGTGAATCTCTAAACCTAATCAAAAGACTTCAGTCAATTGAGAAACGGAATTCGCTTAATCCTTTTGAAGAATATCCAAAGCTTTTCACAGGACTCGGAACACTCCAAGGGAGCTACACAATTAAATTGAAGGATGAATCACAGCCTCATGCTATATATACTCCCAGAAGAATACCCATTCCACTTTTGAATAAAACAAAAGAACAACTTGATCAAATGGTTGAAAAAGGAGTAATTGAAAAAGTTGAGCAACCAACGGATTGGTGTGCTCCAATGGTCATTGTGCCCAAACCGTCTTCTAATGATCTAAGGATTTGTGTAGATCTGACAGCTCTAAACAAGTTTGTTAAAAGAGAACATTATCCAATTCCATCAGTGGAACATACCTTGGCACAAATGGGAGGAGCTAAATTGTTTTCAAAACTGGATGCCAACAGTGGGTTTTGGCAGATACCCCTGTCAGAGGAATCATCTAGCCTTACAACCTTCCTGACCCCATTTGGCAGATACAGATTCAAACGGCTACCCTTCGGAATTTCTTCTGCACCTGAGGTATTCCAGAGAAAGATGAGCAATCTACTGGAGAGCCAATCTGGGGTAAATTGTCACATGGACGACATTGTGATTTGGGGAGCTACACAAGAAGAACATGATGAAAGGTTAAGATGCGTCCTTAGGAAGCTTCAAGATTCAGGACTGACCCTGAATAAAGAGAAATGCATCTTCTCAGTGAAGGAAATCAAATTTCTTGGTCACCTGATTACAGAAAGAGGAGTGCTACCTGATCCAAACAAAGTCCAGGCCATCAGGGAGTTTCCATCACCTTCAAGCATTTCTGAAGTGCGCAGATTCCTGGGAATGGTGAACTTCACAGGTAAATTTATACCAGACCTTTCAACTATCCTCTACCCACTTAATCAACTCCTAGTAAAGAGAAATGATTGGAGATGGGATAGTGCTCAGGAGGAAGCATTTGAAAAAGTGAAGAAACTTCTTTCAACTTCTCCAGCACTAACACTTTTTGACCCCAATCTATCAACTACAGTGTCTGCAGATGCCTCTTCATATGGACTAGGAGCAGTGCTTTTACAAAAATCTGAAGATGGATACCAAAAAGCAGTTGCATATGCCTCCAGGACTATGTCCGAAACTGAAAAGAGATGGGCTCAAATTGAGAAAGAATCTCTAGCAATAGTTTGGGCCTGTGAAAGATTTCAGGACTATCTGATGGGAAATACATTTTCCATTGAAACTGACCATAAACCTCTCATTCCAATATTTTCAACCAAAAATCTAGATGAAATGACACCACGCATACAGCGACTACGACTTCGGATGATGCGCTACTCATATAGCATTTATCACACACCAGGCAAGGACATTGTTGTTGCTGATGCTTTGTCCAGAAGCCCAATTGAGATATCGCATGAGAAAGATCTGGAGAATGAAATCTGTAGTTTTGTTCAACAGATCACTTCATGTCCTCCATTCAAGGATGAAAATATGAAAGAAATCTGGCAATATCAAAATGAAGAGAGAGTGTGTAGAGAAATAAAAGATTATTGTGAAAAGGGCTGGCCTACAAAGAATGAGCTTTCTGCAGAAGCAAAAGCCTTTTGGTGTCTCAGATATGAAATGTCTGTCATAGATGGTCTTCTAATGAGAAATTCCAGGATTTATATTCCTAAGTCCCTCAGATCAAAGGTTCTAAACAGCCTCCATGAAGGTCATCTTGGCATCGAAAAATGTAGAGGCCGTGCCAGATCATCTGTGTGGTGGCCCAGAATCAGTCAAGAAATTGGAGAACTTGTGAGGAACTGCCCAAATTGTATTGAATAAAGATCTAATCCCCAGCAGCCATTAATTGTTTCTGATTTCCCAAGCAGGCCATGGGAGAAAGTAGGAATCGACCATTTTTACTTAAAGGGCAAATACTATCTTCTAATTGCAGACTATTACTCTAGATTCCCAGAGTTGGCATTGCTGGAGGATCAAACAACACATTCAACAATTCTACATTGCAAGTCAATTTTTGCTCGCCATGGAATACCCGAAGAGGTTAGATCAGATAACGGACCACAGTTTGGGTTAGAATTCAAAAAGTTTGCAAAAGAATACGGTTTCCACCACATAACATCTAGTCCCAGATTTCCTCAAAGCAATGGCTTCATCGAATCGATGGTGAAGAATATCAAAAACCAGTTGAAGAAAGGAAGAGATCCATATCTTTCTCTTCTTGGTTATCGAACCGCTCCATTGGAAAATGGGTACAGCCATGCTGAACTATGCATGAACAGGAAACTCAGAACAACTGTGCCAACATCTCCAGTTCAACTCCAGTCAAGAATACCTGATCTTGAAAATCTAGAAATGAGAGAAAAAGATCAACGGCACAAAAAGAAAACCCATTTTGATATACATCATCGTGCAAGAGAATTGCCCCATCTGAATAAAGGAACTAGAGTATGGGTGAAAGACTTGAGAGTTCCCGGTGTGGTACTTGAAGACGCTGGAAGTCCAAGATCTTATATAGTCAACTCTCCAAAAGGAATTTTAAGAAGAAATAGATTCCACCTACTACCAAACCCACAGGGTGAAAAGATTGACATGGAAGATGAAGAGATGGAGTCTCCTGAGATGAGTCAGTGCTTCACATCTACTGGGGACAACACTACTTGTGACAGTGAACCGAGGACATTCCAGAGATCACCGGAACCAGTAAAGACCAGGAGTGGACGCGTGGTAAAGCCGCCAGACAGGCTAAACCTCTAGAGAAAAGGGGGAGATGTGTTGAGAGTACGTTACGATCATCATCACATTGACTGTTGTTGTTTACCTTAGGCTGGTGAAAGTTCCGCCATAGCTGTAATTGTTCTAAGTTTTAAATATTACCTTGTAAATAGATAAATAAATAAGATTAAAGATATAATCCTTAAGGTAAGAGTATCTTCTTATATATAACAAGGCAATACACAATACAATAACCACCATACATCGATATGATTTTGGGATGTGCAGTCTTGTGTGGATGATTGTATCACCAATACCCCATCATAGACATAGAGTAGCTGATAAGATCAACACTAAAGAAGGAATAATGTGACAACTGCCATATATCGACATGATATTGGGATGTGCAATCTTGTGCGGATAAGATCAACACTAAAGAAGCAATAATGTGACAACCACCATACATCGATATGATGTTGGGATGTGCAGTTTTGTGTGGATGATTGTATCACCAATTCCCCATGATAGACATAAAGTAATTGATAAGATCAACACTGAAGAAGGAATAATGTGATAACCACCATACATCGATATGATTTTGGGATGTGCAGTTTTGTGTGGAAGATTGTATCACCAATTCCCCATGATAGACATAGAGTAGCTGATAAGATCAATACTGAAGAAAGAATAATGTGATAACCACTATATATCGACATAATGTTGGGATGTGCAGTCTTGTGTGGATGATTGTATCACCAATACCCCATGATAGACATAGAGTAGTTGATAAGATCAATACTGAAGAAAGAATAATAGGACAACCAACATACATCGACATGATTTTGAGATGTGCAGTCTTGTGTGGATGATTGTATCACCAATACCCCATGATAGACATAGAGTAACTGATAAGATCAACACTGAAGAAGAAATAATGTGACAAACACCATACATCAACATGATGTTGGGATCTGCAGTCTTGTGTGGATGATTGTATCACCAATACCCCATCATAGACATAGAGTAGCTAATAAGATCAACACTAAAGAAGCAATAATGTGACAACCACCATACATCGACATGATGTTGGGATGTGCAGTATTGTGTGAATGAATGTATGATCAATACCCCATGATAGACATAGAGTAGCTGATAAGATCAATATTGAAGAAAGAATAATGTGATAACCACTATATATCGACATAATGTTGGGATGTGCAGTCTTGTGTGGATGACTGTATCACCAATAACCCATGATAGACATAGAGTAGTTGATAAGATCAATACTGAAGAAGGAATAATAGGACAACCAACATACATCGACATGATGTTGGGATGTGCAGTCTTGTGTGGATGATTGTATCACTAATACCCCATCATATACATAGAGTAGCTGATAAGATCAACACTAAAGAAGGAATAATGTGACAACTGCCATATATCGACATGATATTGGGATGTGCAGTCTTGTGCGGATAATTGTATGATAGACATAGAGTAACTGATAAGATCATTACTAAAGAAGGAATAATGTGAAAACCACCATACATCGACATGATGTTGGTATGTGCAGTCTTGTGTGGATGATTGCATCACCAATACCCCATCATAGACATAGAGTAGCTAATAAGATCAACACTGAAGAAGGAATAATGTGACAACCACCATACATCGACTTGATGTTGGGATGTGCAGTCTTGTGTGGATGATTGTATCACTAATACCCCATCATAGACATAGAGTAGCTAATAAGATCAACACTGAAGAAGGAATAATGTGACAACCACCATACATCGACTTGATGTTGGGATGTGCAGTCTTGTGTGGATGATTGTATCACCAACACCCCATGATAGACAAAAAGTAACTGATAAGATCAACACTGAAAAAGGAATAATGTGACAACCACTATACATTAACATGAGGTTGGAATGTGCAGTATTGTGTGGATGATTGTATCACCAATACCCCATGATAGACATAGTGTAGCTGATAAGATCAACACTGAAAAGGAATAACATGACAACCACCATATATTGACATGATGTTGGGATATGCAGTCTTGTGTGGATGATTATATCACCAATACCCCATGATAGACATAAAGTAACTGATAAGATCAACACTGAAGAAGGAATAATGTGACAACCACCATACATCGATATGATGTTGCGATGTGCAGTTTTGTGTGGAAGATTGTTTCACCAATACCCCATGATAGACATAGAGTAGCTGATAAGATCAACACTGAAGAAGAAATAATGTGACAACCACCATACATCAACATGATGTTGGGATGTGCAGTCTTGTGTGGATGATTGTATCACCAATACCCCATCATAGACATAGAGTAGCTAATAAGATCAACACTGAATAAGGAATAATGTGACAACCACCATACATCAACATGATGTTGGGATGAGCAGTCTTGTGTGGATGATTGTATCACCTATACCCCATGATAGACATTTAATAGCTGATAAGACCAACACTAAAGAAGGAATAATGTGACAACTGCCATATATCGACATGATATTGGGATGTGCAGTCTTGTGCGGATAATTGTATCACCAATACCCCATGATAGACATAGAGTAACTGATAAGATCATTACTAAAGAAGGAATAATAGGACAACCAACATACATCGACATGATGTTGGGATGTGCAGTCTTGTGTGGATGATTGTATCACTAATACCCCATCATATACATAGAGTAGCTGATAAGATCAACACTAAAGAAGGAATAATGTGACAACTGCCATATATCGACATGATATTGGGATGTGCAGTCTTGTGCGGATAATTGTATGATAGACATAGAGTAACTGATAAGATCATTACTAAAGAAGGAATAATGTGAAAACCACCATACATCGACATGATGTTGGTATGTGCAGTCTTGTGTGGATGATTGCATCACCAATACCCCATCATAGACATAGAGTAGCTAATAAGATCAACACTGAAGAAGGAATAATGTGACAACCACCATACATCGACTTGATGTTGGGATGTGCAGTCTTGTGTGGATGATTGTATCACTAATACCCCATCATAGACATAGAGTAGCTAATAAGATCAACACTGAAGAAGGAATAATGTGACAACCACCATACATCGACTTGATGTTGGGATGTGCAGTCTTGTGTGGATGATTGTATCACCAACACCCCATGATAGACAAAAAGTAACTGATAAGATCAACACTGAAAAAGGAATAATGTGACAACCACTATACATTAACATGAGGTTGGAATGTGCAGTATTGTGTGGATGATTGTATCACCAATACCCCATGATAGACATAGTGTAGCTGATAAGATCAACACTGAAAAGGAATAACATGACAACCACCATATATTGACATGATGTTGGGATATGCAGTCTTGTGTGGATGATTATATCACCAATACCCCATGATAGACATAAAGTAACTGATAAGATCAACACTGAAGAAGGAATAATGTGACAACCACCATACATCGATATGATGTTGCGATGTGCAGTTTTGTGTGGAAGATTGTTTCACCAATACCCCATGATAGACATAGAGTAGCTGATAAGATCAACACTGAAGAAGAAATAATGTGACAACCACCATACATCAACATGATGTTGGGATGTGCAGTCTTGTGTGGATGATTGTATCACCAATACCCCATCATAGACATAGAGTAGCTAATAAGATCAACATTGAATAAGGAATAATGTGACAACCACCATACATCAACATGATGTTGGGATGAGCAGTCTTGTGTGGATGATTGTATCACCTATACCCCATGATAGACATTTAATAGCTGATAAGACCAACACTAAAGAAGGAATAATGTGACAACTGCCATATATCGACATGATATTGGGATGTGCAGTCTTGTGCGGATAATTGTATCACCAATACCCCATGATAGACATAGAGTAACTGATAAGATCATTACTAAAGAAGGAATAATGTGAAAACCACCATACATCGACATGATGTTGGTATGTGCAGTCTTGTGTGTATGATTGTATCACCAATACCCCACGATAAACATAGAGTAGCTGATAAGATCAACACTGAAGAAGGAATAATGTGAAAACCCAATACATCGACATGATGTTGAGATGTGCAGTCTTGTGTGGATGATTGTATCACCAATACCCCATAAGAGACGTAGAGTAGCTGATAAATTCAACACTGAAGAAGGAATAATGTGACACCCACCATACATTGACATGATGTTGGGATATGCAGTCTTGTGTGAATGATTGTATCACCAATACCCCATGATAGACATAGAGTAGCTGATAAGTCCCTTACTTGTGCTGCTTTTCCCAACCGCCACATAGAGGAGGATTTCTGGGCAGGCTAAAGATGGATAAGTCTACCATTGGATCAACGGTATAAGGGTGTGGAAGACAAGGAGAAATCACCGCATTATTCCCTCCTACCAAAATCCCCAAATGATGGAACAACACTGAACCCCTAGACAATATTGCTATAAGCAGGCCGCAACTATATACACTGCGTGACATTGAAAATGGAACACCAAGAAATATTGGCCAGAAAGTGATGAAACTCGGCAGACAGAGAGAGACAGGGACGAACAATAAGTGATCTTTATTTCAAAATGATAGTCATAATACAGAGCGAGAACGGCGTCGGCTTAATAGCAAGTAGGACCACCGCGGACGGCGATGCACGCAGCAACACGTCTAGGTAGAGAGTCAATCAGAGTACGGATGGCGTCCTGAGGGATGGCTCTCCATTCCCTCTCAACCATTTGCCACAGTTCGTCTTCTGAACGCGGCTATGGCAAGGCATGCAAACGACGTCCAATGATGTCCCAGACGTGCTCGATTGGTGAGAGATCAGGAGAGTACGGTGGCCAGGGAAGCATCTGTACATCTTGCAGAGCTTGTTGGCTAATGCGAGCAGTGTGCGGTCGGGCGTTATCCTGCTGATAAAGGGCATTGGGTACCCCCTGAAGGTAGGGGAGTGTCACCGGTCGCAGCACATCACCAACGTATCGTTGGGCCGTCATAGTGCCCTGAATACGAAGTAAAGGTGACCTGGAATCATACGCGATGGCGCCCCAAACCATGATTCCACGTTGTCGCACGGTGGGGCGTTCCACAATTGCTGCCGGATTGGACCTTTCTCCACGTCGACGCCACACGCGTACACGGCGACTATCACTGGACAAGCAGAAACGCGACTCATCTGAGAACACGACCCTGTGCCATTCTGTCATCCACGTCGATCTAGCCCGGCACCATTCCAAACGTTGGCGCCTATTCGGTGGGGTCAATGGCAGTCTTCTTAGCGGACGGCATGAGTGCAAGCCATTAGCAACCAATCGACGGGAAATGGTTCTGGTCGAGATGGAATGATCTAGGGTGTCTTGCACATGTTGCAGGATGGCGGTACAAGTGGCTTGTGGGGCCGCCACTGCTTGTCGAAGGATGCGCCGATCCACACGTGCTGTCGTCACTCTGGTTGCACCGACATTCCTATAAATTGCCACATTTCCTTGTTCCAACCATCTTCTCCACAGTCGGTGCACAGTGGACGCACCAAGGTGTGTATCAGCTGCGATTTGACGTATGGACCAACCTGCCCTTTCCAGTCCGATCACCATGCCCCTCGTAAAAGCGTCTGTCTGCTTGAACTGCCTCCGTTTACGATGACCTGGCATTCTCTGTTATTACACGTGTCTTTTGACACAAGAACAAAATTTCTACAATGATTTTCCTTGAAGAAATAACGACACGAATACTGTCCTTTCTGCAAGTTCCTTCCCTTATATCTTACTCCATGTGCGCACGAGAGCTGCGCATTTTACATCATTTGCATAACTCGGTTAGGCGCGTCTACCCTGAAATTTGCATAATTTTCTGGCCACTATTTCTTGGTGTTCCATTTTCAATGTCACGCAGTGTAGATAAAAGATTCTGATTGAATAGATACATCAGTCGTTAGACCGATTCAACTGAAATAACAACTATAAATATTTAAGGTTTGGATAAAAGCTTACAAATTAACTGAGTATTGTGTATATCACGTGTAAGTTACAAGATCCTTGTTGCCACTGTTTGAGAACCTAATTCTTGACCTCGCACCCTTTTCGAGCAGTTCGTTTGAAAGAGGAGTATAGTTGAGAAATTTCTCCCCCTTGCATCTTGAAGTCCACGTGGCGGCACTCAAATGGCATCGCCACGTCTAAAATGGTGACCTTCTCCTCTGTCACTACTATATCAGGTCGAAGGTTTGAGGAGACTTCAGGGACTTTCTGATGGTTGAACGTTCGTTCCTGTAACTCCGTGGCCTTTTTAGTCATTCTACAATGTAGCGGTTCCTCTTGTTGAAGGTGACAGAGAACTTGCGACAGTGTTGTGGAACGTGGGGAAGAGTTTGGTCTGCTTGACCGTATGCTCTGCATCGTTTGTCGTCGTGTTAAAATCTCTTGGCTCAATTTAATGAGAGAACTTCAGTCTCTCCTTGGTCGATGAACGGAGACAGAGCGAAGTGTATGTATCTCCCACTACAAAATTCATAAGACGTTTTAACTCATTTTATTCGTCTTATTAAAGGAAGCTTTCAGGTAAGACTTCTTCAGTTGAAGAAAGGCTTGTCTGTAAGCTCCCTTTAATCATGTGAATAAAATGAGTTGAGCCGTCTTAAGAATTTTTGTAAATTATCGTAATACGCATTCCTGTAATGATGAATATCTCTCACTGTTGATGAAGCCGTTGAAAGACTTGTTCCCGTAGGTGAATTAGAAAACTTTTCCCCGATTATGTTTTTCATATTGGAATCTTTAAGAGTCTGCTGAAGTCTTGCCATGACTTAGCTGTTGGCGACTGCAGAGAATCTATTTATTGTGTCCAGTTTCTTGCCGATTTTGGAAGTCCCCAATGGTAAGATTGTGCACCCATTAGAGAAGAACGATTCGTTTTGAAAGGCCTCAGGAAGCGTTTCTGGCGTCACTTCAGATTGAGGTGATGTCTCAACCATCTCTGGTAAAGATTTCAAGTTTCACTGACAGACACCCTGCTATATCTTCTTTCATTGCAGGCCGTTCCTGCTTCCTTTCCACAACTATTTTGTGAAAATTTTTGGCGATGGCGGAGGTTTCAGAATCTGGGTTCATGAGGAATCGGAAGGCATGTTGGATATTGGCTAAATCGGTCCAGTCACCTAAAGGCACCATTCCGATTCCGCCTTTAAAGGAGGGATAAAGGGTAACTCATTGCTGGCCCGCTGGGGCAGTTTGAGCTAGTTCTTTCCTAGACTCATGATCAGTAGGTCGACCTCCCTGAATGAAGTCTTTCTGCACCGGTAAACTCCGAAGAAATAATTCTAACCTTGGGTAGATAAAGGTCTTGGTAGCGTCGAACTTCTGCCAAAGAGCTAGAAGGCTGTTGTGGATCTTTTCCATAACTTCCATGATGATCCTGATGTCTTCATTTAGTATTCTTTGTTTTGCTTGCAAAGTGTACTTGGTTTGATTGAAATTATTTGGTTTGATTGAAGTAGACTTGGTTTGATTGAAGG
>CP092880.1:15643569-15663096 GCA_030710605.1 Cordylochernes scorpioides | reverse complement strand
ATGTTGTTTTTTAAACTATATGAAATAACTAGCGGATGTACCCGGCTTCGCCCGGGTTTTACCCGAGTAAAGGTTTGTCTAACGAACATTTGTTAAAACAATTCTCTATAAACTTATTAATATATATATATATATATATATATATATATATATATATATATATATATATATATATATATATATATATTAATAAAAAAAAAAGATAAGATTTATATTTTCTGCTTGAATTTGATCATGTTGAGGATTATTGTAATGGTGGTTTGTCGTGGTTAAAATCTTGAAATTATTATAATGAAAATAGTAAATATTAAAAATAGCTTTAATTGAGCTTTAGAATATATAAGAAAACAGAATTTGATAAAAGTAATGCCTGGCTTAAGGCGTAAGAATAAAAAAATGAAAAGCTTATTTACATAATGTACATAGATTTGAGTCGACCAACGGGGAAGAGCAACAACGGGTTTTTATATGGAAAGCGTGACCTCTGGCGGTCATTAAAACAGAGTATTTGAATCGATGAAATACAACCCTAAATAAAATTATACTCTCTAATACAACATAATTCCAAATAAAATACTTCAATATAACATATATATATATATTGTTAATTTGAAACTCGTAAATTTGAATCTCTCGATAAAGTGAACATTTTTTCCCGGTCCCTGTGTGCCGTTTCATCCTGAATTTTGTCTTTCCTAATTTTCTACATTACAAAATCATCGTTTTATCTAGTGAACATTTTTCCCGGTCCCTTGAAAAATACTCGATAAGTTGAATAAAATCAATATTAATTGGTTCCCTCGGTAATTGGTAGTTAAAGGAATAGTATCTTTGCCTTGGAATTGTATCATTATTCTTGTCCCAAATAAATTGCCGTGTCATCCTGAATTTTGTCTTTCCTAATTTTCTACATTACAAAATCATCATTTTATCTATTCTCCCAATATATATGTTGTAGATAAATGATAAAACTAAATTTGACTTGTGCGCAATTAATAGGTAGAAAATCTTACTTTTGATAAATAATCTTTAAGATAATAAACTTATAGATAAAAAAAAACTTGTTATCATCATCGCAATGAGGGCGCTGCTTGTGTGTTAAATATACAAATCTGCAAATACCTCTAAGGATATTCAAGATATTCTTTTTCAAAAACCTTCCCGGGGATATACCTAATAATATCCCAAAATTTCACGGCGATTGGATTTATGGTTTTTGAATCTATAGAGTACAGACAGACAGACATTCAATTTTATATATATATAGATAGATTATCAGCCCTCTAATTATTACTCATGAGTATTCTAATTAATATAATATAAAACTATTAATATTATCACTTTGTTTTTCATTTTTAAATATTTAATTTTCGAATTATATCACTTTAAAGTGATAAAAAATATTCAAAATAATAGACGAGTGGTGCGGGACTAGTTTAAATAATGCTTAATAAAATTAAAATCTATATATAAAACGCTTTCATATGACTTGTTTAAAAATGGGGTTATAGTGTAAGCTGTCACATTAAATATATTGTGAAAATAGATAAAACTTTAAGTGAAACATTATTTCCTGATAATCCGATTTCCTATAATATTTAATTTATATTTGGGCAAAAATATATTAATGAAAACATATACTCTCACACTGACCTCATTTTATATTTACCTCATTACCACTCACCTCATTTTATAAAAAGCCTTATAACAAGCTGCCATTCTAGACCTGTTCGTGTTTATATTTACTAAAATACAACTTTAAAAAGCCTTATAACAGGCTGCCATTCTAGACCTGTTCGTGTTTATATTTACTAAAATACAACTTTAAAAAGCCTTATAACAGGCTGCCATTCTAGACCTGTTCGTGTTTATATTTACTAAAATACAACTTTAAAAAGCCTTGTAACAGGCTGCCATTCTAGACCTGTTCGTGTTTATATTTACTAAAATACAACTTTAAAAAGCCTTGTAACAGGCTGCCATTCAAGACCTGTTCGTGTTTATATTTACTAAAATACAACTTTAAAAAGCCTTGTAACAGGCTGCCATTCTAGACCTGTTCGTGTTTATCTCTTCTCTATATATATAAAAATGAATGTTTGTATGTTTGTCTGTATGTCCGGTATACAAATTCGCAGTAGTTCACTAATTCAAACCAAAATTTCCATACATAGGTAAAAAAAATACGGGGAAGACGATAGGCTATTTTAAAAAATATATAAATCAATTATTAAAACTATATATTTTTAGTCATAAAATGATGATGACGATATTGCTGTATCATGTTTGATTATCAGATACAAAATTATATCGGGAAAAATTCCAAAAAGCAGAGACCACGGGTGAAACCAGTTCATTATTTTGTATGCAGGAACAAAATTCTAACAGAAAAACACTCATTCGAGCAGAAAACAAAAGCCAGATCATCTTTCTATAAAAATATCGCTTCTCAGACACAAAGTTTGGAGCGGGACGTTTCACAAGAGTGACATCCACGGCGCCAATTTATAATTGTAACGAATAGTATTTGAATAGGGTACATTTAATAAGGTAAAACCCGGGCGTCGCCCGGGACATTCGGCTAGTATTTACTAAAATACAACTTTAAAAAGCCTTATAACAGGCTGCCATTCTAGACCTGTTCGTGTTTATATTTACTAAAATACAACTTTAAAAAGCCTTGTAACAGGCTGCCATTCTAGACCTGTTCGTGTTTATATTTACTAAAATACAACTTTAAAAAGCCTTGTAACAGGCTGCCATTCAAGACCTGTTCGTGTTTATATTTACTAAAATACAACTTTAAAAAGCCTTGTAACAGGCTGCCATTCTAGACCTGTTCGTGTTTATCTCTTCTCTATATATATAAAAATGAATGTTTGTATGTTTGTCTGTATGTCCGGTATACAAATTCGCAGTAGTTCACTAATTCAAACCAAAATTTCCATACATAGGTAAAAAAAATACGGGGAAGACGATAGGCTATTTTAAAAATATATAAATCAATTATTAAAACTATATATTTTTAGTCATAAAATGATGATGACGATATTGCTGTATCATGTTTGATTATCAGATACAAAATTATATCGGGAAAAATTCCAAAAAGCAGAGACCACGGGTGAAACCAGTTCATTATTTTGTATGCAGGAACAAAATTCTAACAGAAAAACACTCATTCGAGCAGAAAACAAAAGCCAGATCATCTTTCTATAAAAATATCGCTTCTCAGACACAAAGTTTGGAGCGGGACGTTTCACAAGAGTGACATCCACGGCGCCAATTTATAATTGTAACGAATAGTATTTGAATAGGGTACATTTAATAAGGTAAAACCCGGGCGTCGCCCGGGACATTCGGCTAGTATTTACTAAAATACAACTTTAAAAAGCCTTATAACAGGCTGCCATTCTAGACCTGTTCGTGTTTATATTTACTAAAATACAACTTTAAAAAGCCTTGTAACAGGCTGCCATTCTAGACCTGTTCGTGTTTATATTTACTAAAATACAACTTTAAAAAGCCTTATAACAGGCTGCCATTCTAGACCTGATTGTGAAATTGACTAATTTTCTAATATTTTTATAAGAAATATTTTCAATCATGTTTCAGAAATATTAGCATCACATTTTGTCCCTCCAAATAAGCAAATCGGTCTGATATTTGAATATCTACAGATTCTAGGTTAAAATTCCTCTTATATCTTTCTATCATTTTTTGATCACAAAATATTTTAATTTGATATTGGTGTATTTTAAATAGACTTCATAATGTTTATTTGAAGTCCTAATTGTGAAAAGAGTATGAAAGTTGCCTTTGAACTTTTATCTTATATAGAAAGATGAGCTGGTTTCCTCCTTCTTCTGCTCGAGTGAATATTTTTCTGTTAGAATCTTATTCCTGCCTAATAAAAATAATGGTATAGCTTCGCCTGTGGTCTGTTTTATTGAATATTCCTCGAATTAATTTTGTTTCTGCCAATCAAACATGATACAGCAATATTGTCATAATCATTTTCTAACTAAAAAAAAAAGTAATTTTGCCTCATACTTGGTTAATTTTGCTTGGTTGAAAATGGGACAAAACCTCTTCCAGACTTGCATCTTTGTCCTGTTAAAATATCAGCCAGATTAATTACGTATTGAAGACTTTCATAGCCGACAAATATTAATTCTTTTTATTCATTTCATAATTTCTCAGGAAGACTCTGGAACCAAATTTTAGTCGTAGAGGTACAGCCTACACCACGTTGACGAGGGCCAGCAGCCCAAAACGCGTACATGGTTGGCTTTTCATGATTTATCAAGAAATTGGGTTGACCAAATATTACCTAACAAGTTAAATAAACGTTTAGTTTATTTTTGTTTTACTAAATGGCACTCTGCCATCTAAAAGCTCATCTGAGCGCGTCAGGATAGGCCTTTTTACTCTATTTACATATTTACATTGACTTTATATATAACCGGGTAGTTGGCGCTCCAGGAACCTAGGTTAAAATATATCTCTCTATATATATATGTTCGTTTTTCTGCTTTATACTAATACCTGTTCTTTTTATACTTTCATAGCTGTACGTTTTTCTACTTCCTTCTGCTGGATTTCTTCACTAAATTAAAGAATAAAATTATTATAATTCAACTTCGAAATACAAATAGGCAAAACTGCAACAGGACCAACACAAATTGAGGGAAAGACACCTTATGAACTATGGTTTGATAAAAAACCAGCAGTTGATCATCTTCGAATATTTGGAACTGAATGTTTTGTTCATGTGTGCCTGATGAAAAGAGAAGAAAGTTAGATGCCAAAAGCGAAAAAGGTATTTTAGTTGGTTATTGCAGTAACAAGGATGGGTATCGAATCTGGATGCCGAACTCAAACAAAGTTGTCACAAGTAGGGATGTAATATTCAAGGAAACTATACCAACATTTAGCCTTGATATTGAAAAGAGAAATAAGGAACTTTCAAGTAATCAGATTGATGAACAAAATGATACTCAAGATATTGAGAAAATTGAAAGCAATGTTCAAACATCAGACGTATACAATCTAAGAGATCGATCAAATATATCAAAACCTCAATGGTATATTGATGCTGAAATAAATATTGCAGAAGCTCTTGTACCCAAGACATACAAAGAAGCATTGGATTCTCCAAATGCACAATTTTGGAAAGAAGCAATGAATGAAGAAATGAAT
The DNA here is from genome assembly GCA_030710605.1 of Cordylochernes scorpioides. Taxonomy (NCBI): domain Eukaryota; kingdom Metazoa; phylum Arthropoda; class Arachnida; order Pseudoscorpiones; family Chernetidae; genus Cordylochernes; species Cordylochernes scorpioides. The sequence continues at coordinate 15,657,897 of CP092880.1, read as the reverse complement.
TCTTCAACGGAAAATGATGTATACGAATGCACAACATTACCACCTGGCCAAAAACCAATTGATTGTAAATGGGTATTAAAGACCAAATTGAATTCTAAAGGAGAGATTGCAAGATATAAGGCAAGACTGGTGGCAAAAGGGTTTGTACAAAAGAAGGGTATAGATTATGAAGAAACATTTAGTCTTGTGGCAAGACGGTCTGGTGGATTAAATTGGCGAAACCGCTGGGAGGGTTCACCACTGAAGAGCCAAGCCCTCCCAATATATTTTTTCATCGCAGTGAGGACAGTAGAAGTTCGTTTTATGTATGAAAGAAACATTCGCGCTTTTAAATCATTCTATTATATATATATATATATATATATATATATATATATATTATATACTGTAATGATAGAATTAATAGGAGAGCACATGGCTCATCAGTGGCAAACCCTCCCAGCGGTTTCGTTAAAAAAAAATTTCTTTGTAGTAATATTGCTTATAGTAGTATAGTAGTATTGCTATAGTTTTATAGTAGTATTGCTATTAGTAGTAAAATTGCTTTATTTTAAAAAGAAACATGCGTTATAAATAGTTTACATTTTTAATAGCAGATGACGTACTATTGCATCAAGTTTAGATATTTTATTTGAAGTAATTTTCTACACTGTAAAATATTACTATATATCTAATCACAAAAATTACTTAAACCTAAAATATATATGTATAATTTTATTATACAAAATAAGCCTTATCATCTATGCAATGTAAATAAATATTTTAAACGAAAAAAAATGAGGTAATTTGAACTAGAACCATCTATTGGAATATCTTTCACGAAATTCTATATTTAAATTATTATTGTGTGTGCAACATGCATATTATTATTTTTTCTATAAATTATCAATTAGCCAAATGTAATATAATGGGGAAAATTAATGCATTTAATGCGCGCGCTCTTAGAATAGTATATTTACTTTAAAATTATTTTGAAAATAAATATATTTATTGTAATATAAAAAAAAAAAACAGATTTAAAAAAATGAATATATAAATATATTCATTATTTAATTATCATTATTTGTTTCTCTTTCTATCTCTCTATCTCTCGTTTGATATTTTAAAATATAATTATTTAAGAAAATAACTAAAAAATATATCTAAACTTATAAAAAATGGAAATGCAAAAACCTATGAAGAAAATTCAAATGAGAGAAAGCGATGTTACAAGTATTCAATTTTCTCTGCTAAGCCCAGAACAAATAAAAGCCATATCTGTGGTTGCCATTACAAATCCAGGATTCATGGAAAATGGAAAACCAATTCCTGGTGGATTAATGGATCCCAGACAAGGTTCAATATCTGTTGGAGAGCTTTGTTCGACCTGCCGTCAGAAGCATAGAGAATGTGCTGGACATTTCGGCCATATTGAACTTTCTGTGCCTGTTTTCCACCCTGGATGTATCGGCACAGTTCACAAAATCCTCCAATGCATCTGCTTCTACTGCTCCACTTTACTTATTAAACCGGAGAATGCAAAAATTCAAACCATCATGGAGAGATTCAAAGGCCAAAACCGCCTTCAACAACTTCATGAACTCTGTTCTAAAGTCAAGAAATGCGAATTGAGCATAGATGATAAGGGGAATCTGATTGAGAATTCCCTCGGATGCGGAAAGAATCAACCAAGCATCAAGACAAAGCAAATGGAGTACATCGCTGAATGGAAGAAACCTAACTGTGAAGATGAAATGAACAAAATGTATATTTCAGCATCAATGATACTGGAAATCTTTAGCAAAATGTCAGATACAGCAATCGAAGCTGTTGGCATGAACACCACATTTTCTCGACCAGAATGGATGATTCTGAAGGTAATTCCAGTTGCCCCTCATTCAGTTAGGCCAGCAGTTAAATGTGGAAATAAGTTAGGCCATGATGATATTACCTTGAAATTACGTGATATCATAAAGGCTAACAAAGAAGTTGAACGAGTAATTAATCAACAAATTCCTAACTTTATTGTTAGAGAAAAGATAAATGCCCTTCAATACCACGTAGCTACCATGATGCAAAGTAATGTTCCTGGACTACCAGAAGCGATAACGAAAAATGGACGTAAAATTAAATCCATTGCAGATCGTATTAAAGGAAAAGAAGGAAGGATTAGAACCAATCTCATGGGTAAACGTGTTAATCACTCTGCACGTACAGTCATCTCTCCAGACCCCAATTTGAGAATTGATGAAGTTGGTGTTCCCATTTCAATTGCAAAAACCCTCACCATTCCAGAAACTGTTCACAAGTACAACATTGAATGGTTGCAACGTCTGGTAGAAAACGGACCCTTCCAACTTCCAGGAGCAAGCGCCATTATAAGAGAAAATGGACAACGGATAAATCTTCACATGAATAAGAATTCTTCCGATCTTGTCCTGATGACAGGTGACATCGTGGAAAGATGTTTGATAAACGGTGACGTGGTGGTGTTCAATCGACAGCCATCTTTGCACAAGATGTCCATGATGGCTCATAAAGTCCGAATTCTTCCCTTTTCAACCTTCCGGATGAATCTTAGTTGCACCACGCCCTACAACGCCGATTTTGATGGAGATGAGATGAACCTTCATGTTCCCCAAGACCCAGCCACTCGGGTTGAAGTGGAGCAGCTTTCCCTAGTTCCCACTCAAATCGTTGCCCCTCAGGCTAACAAACCTTGCATGGGAATCGTCCAGGACACACTCACTGCTGTTTTCATGATGACCAGAAGAGACGTCTTCATCGAGAAAGGAGAATTGATGAGAATCTTATTTCAAAGTAATGATTGGGATGGCGTAATTCCTCCGCCAACCATTATCAAACCTAAACCTCTATGGACTGGAAAACAACTTTTCAGTATACTCCTCAACGAAAATATTAACTTGGATCGTAAACATAGTGCTCATGATAGTGCTGAAGATACTGGCCCATATAAATGGATCACTCCAGGTGATACAAGAGTAATCATCCAAAATGGAGTACTAATCTCAGGCATCATTTGCAAGAAAATTGTTGGAACATCAGAGGGTTCATTAATGCATCTATTATTCATGGAAGTTGGTCCTAGTAGAACAGCAGCCTTTTATAACAACCTCCAAGTAATTGTAAATAACTGGTTTGTTGAAGTTTCCCTTACTCTAAGCTATTCAGACACAGTCGCCGAAGAAGATACCGTAATCAAGATAAAAAATGCGATCGAGGAAGCCAAAGTAGAAGTTATGGAATTTTGGGATAAATCTCTCAAAGGGACTCTTGAACTTCTCCCTGGAAATAGCATGTTTAATACATTCGAATCGCAGGTCAGCAAAACTTTGAATACCGTTCGAGATAAGACGGGCTCCTTAGCTGATAAATCTCTAACGCATTTCAACAATTTTAAGAAAATGGTTGACTCAGGATCGAAAGGATCCAAGATCAATATTTCACAAATTATGGCTTGCGTAGGACAGCAAGGTATTGGGGGGAAACGGGTCCCAGATGGATACCATAAAAGAACTTTAGCATGCTTCACTAAATGTGATTATAGTTATTTGAGCAGGGGTTTTGTTGAAGATTCCTACCACGACGGATTAAATGTTATCGAATTTTACTTTCATACCATGGCAGGCCGTGAGGGTATCATAGACACGGCAGTGAAGACCGCTGAAACTGGCTACATCCAGAGACGTCTGGTCAAAGCCATGGAAGATCTAATGGTACAGTACGATGGGACAGTACGTAATAGCAGTGATGAAGTTTTACAATTTGCTTATGGTGAAGATGGAATGGATGGAGCATTTATGGAATCCCAAACCATTCCTATTATTACTCCTTCTGATAAAGCTTTTGAAAATGAGTTCAAGTTTGATATCAAAAATGAAGATAAAATTAAGAACATCTTCTCCTATGAGGCACTGGAAGATATGAAAAGCGAGGAGACTGTCACAGCTGTGATGAATGAATGGGAAAGGCTGGAGAAAGATCGTGAAACCTTAAGATCCATTTTCCCTTCAGGAGAAAGCAAGGTCGTTCTTCCATGCAACCTACAGAAATTGATCAAACAAGCTCAGCACACATACAAAATCGATCCCAGAACGGACACCACAGACTTGACTCCTAGAATAGTGACAAAAGAAGTAGAAGATCTAATAAGTGTTCTAAATATGGAAGAAGATAATGGTATCGAAACCAAACCAAATATTCTTCTCCATGGATTAATCCGCTCGACCTTTTGCTCCAAGAAGGTTACCGAAGAATATCGTCTCAATAGAGAATCATTTAATTGGGTTCTTGAAGAAATTGAGGAACGATACCAAAGAAGTTTGGTTAATCCAGGAGAGATGGTCGGGATGATAGCTGCTCAGTCATTGGGTGAACCAGCTACCCAGATGACTCTAAACACTTTCCACTATGCCGGAGTTTCAGCTAAGAATGTAACTCTTGGTGTACCCCGTCTCAACGAGATTCTCAACCTTTCCAAGAATCCAAAGACTCCTTCATTGACCATCTACCTGACTGGAGAAGCAGCTACGAATGCTGAGATTGCCAAGGAAATAGCTTGCCGCATGGAACACGTCACAATGGAAAAATTTGTTCAGTGTTCTAATGTCTGGTATGATCCTGATACGACAAAGACTGTCATTCCAGAAGATCAGGAACTTGTAGATCTCTACAACGAATTACCTGACGACAATTCTAGGCCTCTTTCACCTTGGATTTTGCGTTTTGTGATGAATCGCAAAAATATGGTCGCCTATAAGGTTTCAATGGAAATGATAGCAGAAGCAATTAACAAAGAATTTGGAGATGACCTGAATTGCGTCTTCTCAGATGATAATAGTGAACAACTGGTTTTACGTCTAAGATCTGTAGCTGAAGACGAAAATTATGAAGTGGAAGATCAAATCTTTCTGAAACATATTGAAAATTCAATGCTCAACGATATGACCATTCAAGGAATTCCATCAATTTCAAGGGTCTACATGCAACTACCTAACGATGATAGCAAGAAGAGGACCATTATCGCTGAGAATGGGGAGATGAAGAAAGTCCAAGAATGGGTACTGGAAACCGATGGAAATGGACTTCAGCAAGTCCTGGCCCTCCGAGATGTCGATTCTGTCAGAACATACTCCAATGACATCTACGAAACCTTTGAGGTTCTTGGCATTGAAGCTGTACGGAAGAATATTGAGAAGGAAATTAACAACTTGATTTCCTTCGATGGATCCTACGTCAACTCACGTCATCTTGCTCTTCTCTGTGATGTCATGACAGCTAAAGGACATCTGATGGCAATCACACGTCATGGCATCAACCGACGTGACAATGGACCACTTATGCGATGCTCTTTCGAAGAATCTGTGGATGTCCTTACGAAAGCTGCCTGTCACGCAGAAGTAGATTACCTTAAGGGAGTGTCCGAATGCATCATGGTAGGCAAACAATGCCGTATTGGAACTGGTTTATCCCAATGCCTCCTCAGCAATAACGTCGAGAAGATATTCAAAGATGTACCTAATGCAAACTTCGAAGATTCATCTTCCAATCTGAAATGGCTCAACAAGAACCAGTCCAACTTTGGAACAGAATACCTCAGCCCCATCTATTCCCCGGAAGGTGCCCTTTCACCTGATTACTCAAGTGAATATTCCTTTGGCAGCCCACAATTCAGTCCGGATAGCCCAAGCCGTTTCTCAGATAGCTCATGCTTTTCGCCTAGAAGTCCAAATAGCCCGAACTATGCGCCTGAAAGTCCTAGATATTCAATGACAAGCCCTATATATTCCGCCAAAAGTCCAAGCTATTCGCCCACAAGCCCTTCATACTCGCCCACAAGCCCCTCATACTCACCCACAAGCCCCTCATACTCACCCACAAGCCCCTCATACTCACCCACAAGCCCCTCGTACTCGGCTACAAGCCCCCGCTATTTTCCCACTAGCCCCTCGTACTCGGCTACCAGCCCCTCCTACTCACCCACAAGCCCCTCGTACTCACTCACAAGCCCCTCGTACTCACCCACAAGCCCCTCGTACTCACCCACAAGCCCCTCCTACTCACCCACAAGCCCCTCCTACTCACCCACAAGCCCCTCCTACTCACCCACAAGCCCCTCGTACTCGCCGACTAGCCCCCGCTATTCTCCCACTAGGTCCTCCTATTCGGCTACAAGCCCCCGCTATTCTCCCACTAGCCCCTCCTACACCCCCAACACTCCAGAATACACCCTTTCTAGTCCCTCCTACTCCTTCAACCAAAGCGAAGATTCATATGACTCCAGCGATGGTGAATGCTAGACAGACGTGCATAAATCTACGATCGATTTCTACGGAATTATTTTTAAAATAATATTATGTAATTTATGTGATTATATATAATAATAAATTAGTTTTTTTCATGAAATTTATTATATGTTGGTATATTTTCATATTTGTTATAATTATTAAATGATCGCGAAAAAAAAAAGGTGTTTCTGCCAGGGCTCGAACCTGGGACCTTCCGCGTGTCATAGTAATTTTTAAAATTAAGATTAAATAACACACACAATTTAATACTTTAAAACTTCAGTTATTATCGATATAGTAAAAATATTTATTTAAAACATTATTCCAAAACATAACGCCATGCATATCAATATAATAATTTTGATATTTAAAAAAAAACACGATATAAAATGTATAATTTAATTTATATTAGTTTATCATATAAAGCTTTGTTTTTAAAACACTAAAATATGCCATAATTACATTTTGATAACTTATTTATTTATATATTTTCCTAATACAGTAATCAATATTTAAATAAACAACTACACGCATATTAAAATATTTATATTTAAAAAAATAAAAACCCAAAGCACACGATTCAATATTTATAATTTCAATTATAATCGAATATCATTTTAAATCTTTATTTTAAAACGCTTAATTCACTTTTAACATCTAATTTGTTTACATGCTTTTAATTTAATAATCGCTTTATTATTCAATAAACCCACAGTTATATATAGCCATATAGCCAATTGAAGCATTAATAATAATAAAATCAAAACACTTTCGCATTTAATATTTTTTTTATAATTAATTATTTACTTTATATTTTATCATTTTTAAATTATATCACATAAAAATATAATCTTCATTTTATGTCAATCCACCATTTATTTAATTGTACCATAAATATTTTAATTGTTTTTAATTGATTAAAATAATCCAATGTATTCAAATGGTGAAATAAAGAAAAGATCCTTCCCGAAGTTTCCACAGAGGGCAGGGTTGAAGTATGGCGTGATCGTAGCGAGCCAATAGGAGAACGCCATTTAGGTGTCGGCAGAGATTCGGCAGTGGGGCCTTGGTAATCAAACAGGAAAGAGCTCGGTCGGTCAGTTACAGAAAAAGAACAATTATTTTAAATTTTCAAAAGTCGCAATAATTATCCCAGCTCACTCAAGTCATCCACCAGCACACCTGGATCGACGCGGCACCAATTTTTACCAACAAAACTAAACGATCAAAAGATTGACGACCAACCCTAACGTCGTCTGATTACCGAGCCGAGATCCTATCGAATCTCTGCCACAACCTCGATTGATCCACCATTTTTCCCCGACTTCTGTGGACACTTCTGGAACCCAGGATATGGTTTTACTTTTAAAAGAGTAGTTATTCTCATCATTGCCTAGTGCGGGGAAAAACATCACCATCTATCCCACACAACGGTCCTCCTACCACTCGCCACTCGCGACTGCACAAAAATACCATCCAGCGAGTGTCGGCTTGCTCCACTCCCATAAAGAAGAACCCAGAAGAGGCATAAATTACTAAAGCGGGTGAAGACAAAAGTCGACAGGATTCGACACAAAGTCGACAGGATTCGACAAAAGTCGACAGGATGAACCGCAATGATGAAGAAGAAGTAAGACCGGGATCCAGAATCACTGAGGCTGACAAACATTACCTGGGCACACTCACCATGCCTCCACCACCACTCGACGACCTGGTGGAGCGACTCACCATAGCCATCAGAGGACTAGCCACTCCACAGTCAGCCGAACTCAACGTCCCTCCATTTGACGGCACCTACAGTGCTCAAGAATTCATCAACCAGTTCAACGACTCCGCAGACCGTCTGCAATTGAGCACAGAGGCCCGACGATTAAGGGTCCCAGGACTTTTAATAGGAGAGCCCCTCCACTTCTACCGGCAACTAGGCCTAGCCGCCCATTCCTACCATCACACCTGCCAGGTCCTGCTGGACCTCTACCCCGGAGGCAACGAAGCGACATTCACCAAATTCACTGGCCTGAGACTGACATCCCTGACGACCCTCCAGGAGTATTACATGGGCATACAATTGGGCCTCCCCATGCACATCATCCTGGAAGCCCTCACCGAAGGCCTGTCATTAAACGACCAACGCCTGATCCGCGCAGTGTCCCCACAGTCGGACTGGTACACCACCATGACACGCGTGAAAGGCGCAAGCGTCTACCCAGCAGCACAAGACCAACAACACGACCGTGACAACAACACAACGGCTCCCAAGACCCCCTTCCAAGGCAAAGAGCCCCAACAACACCCTCCACGGAACACCCCATTGCTTAGTTCCCGTGGCGGAAATACAACACGACTACCACCATCGCCGTGCTACCATTGCGGTGGCGACCACTGGAACAGCGAGTGTTCGAAAGCGGCCAGAAGATCCTACAGACCCCGGGCCTACAGCGCGCGAGGAGAACCACCAAGATCCCTATCACTTGCGCCTACAAACACCATGGAGAGCAGTGAGACCCATTCTTTTCGAGCCCCAACTACATAAGTTAACGTGCAAGCTGTTATTATTTGAAATTTTTTTTATACCATGTCTAATAGATACCGGAGCAACTATCAACATCATAAATACAAATATTTTCAATCATATAAATAATAATTTAAATAATTCTTTACAAATTTTTCCTAATCATATTTTAATTAGTTCTCTTACCGATCAAATAAGTACAATAGGCTACACCTTTTTAACCATCACATTAGGTGACATAACCAAATCAATTAAATTTTATGTAATTAATGCTATTTTACCTTTTGGTATATTTTCGTTAAATTGATTATGTGATTTTCAATTAACTTTAGAATTATATAACCATAAAATTTACCAATCAAATGCTCCTCTTTCTAAGGCATGGTACTATTTTTCATATGTATCCCCATGTAACAAAGGAGTGGATACACCAAATATCAACAAGGTTGGTCAAACTAAGACTACCTTCAAACAACCTACTTTCTTGTTACAAGGATCACAAGACCTAACAAAAAATATGTCACCACCTACTTTACCTTGTCCACCCCCTATCTCACCATGTCCATCATCTATCTCAACTTGTTTACAAACAACACCACCTTGTTTACGACCCCCTTCACATTGTTTACAAACAACCTCGCCATGCTTACCACCTTTCTTATCATCTTCCTCTAATAATTCAGAAACAATTACCAATTCTGACATCGATGTCCCAAACCAACATACTCCGTGTGCCACAAACCTTTATAATTTTTCCTCACCATATCCCACTAATGATCACACATGTAAAATATTTAATAATGATTGTTTACATTGTCTAAGGCCCGACACACCATTAGATTTCGTTAGGTTAATCAATAGGTTTACCCATATTTTTTCCCTTAACAAATATGACATTCCTAAACTAGATATTCCCCCAGTCAACATTAGAACCCTATCAAATAAGATTATCACATTAAGACCTTATCGCACATCAATAACAGATCAACATGAAATACAAGAACAAATAAAACAAATATGATAGTAAACATAAGACACCCCATTTTGAAATAAGAGATTTAGTGTTAGTCAAAGCATATCATCACCCAGACAGCGGTAAGCTCATCCCTTATTTCACTGGCCCATATACCGTCATCGATAAAATTTCCCAAAATACAGTAATTATAGATAAACCCAATAAGAATATGCGCAAGGACTCCGATGCTGTACATGTTAGTAAATTACAATACTATAATGAAAACGTCCTCTATATCTCACCACCCCAAATAGGTTCCGCAACACAGCACTGTAAGAATAGGAAACCAACAAGCCCCTTCGATCTTTTAAATACAGTTTTTGAACCCACAGAAAAAGAATTAAACATACGTTATTCAGAACCCTTTTCTCACTTACATCCCCAATTATTTAGATAATACCGGTTAATTTCAACAATTAAAATCTGGCAAATCCTCAGATAATTCTCTTCCAATCATTTAATTTTATTTATTAATCAATCTATAATTATCTTTAATCCAAATCATCAAATATATGAAATCATTTTTAAATCATTTTACACAACCAATCATTTATCTACCAATATTTCCTTATGTTGTTTGGACTGTTGCAGCGCAACAAAGGAAATTCATTACACATTCTGTATATAGAAACAAAGAAACATGTTTTTTTTTCTTGATTCACATATATAATTACAATAATCTAAAATCACTTGTATCCAAATGATTCACTAACACAGAAAGAGAACATTTCCAGTTTAAAACGGATAGTAAAACCTCTTTCATTAAAGTAAAAATACATCTTTTCATTTTGGTTCCCCCATTTGTAAGCACAACCATTGTAATGCCACCACCATCTTCACTACCACCATCTTAGCCAACAAATTGGCAATCACCTACAAGGACGCACAACGGAGATCTCTCTCCTCCAAACACCATGTCCTACACCACCCATCACACCTAGGACAACCCTCACAACAAAGGTCCGCAACATGTAGAAGACATCACTATAAACCCCACAAGTGAAGACATCATAATGTTGTTAAAAAACACAAAGTCCTCATCCACGTCCCACTCCGAGGATTCTTTTCCATATAATATCTTCCAAATCAACAAAAACTCACGATAACTAAACAATTTTTTTTCCCTTTTTAATTCACCATCAAATTTTATTATTCTTATATTATTAATTGTATCACATTTTTGCATCACTTTGAACTTTGCAAATTTTATATATAAAACGATTCTTTTTAAACAAATTTTATTCCTTATCATTTTTACATTCATTTATCATTTTATTTTCGATCAACTATTTTTAACCATAACAAACCATAATACAATTTATAAACAATCATTATTTATCTTTTATTGTCAAACCAATCATTTGTAAACATTACAATGTATCAACCATCATTATTCACCTTTTTATTTTCAAACAATTTTAAAATATATAATCTTTTTAATTTATATTTTCATTTTTCATTGTACAACTTAGTATAACTTATATTTCAAAACACATCATATGTTTAATGAGCACTCTTCAGTTTTATATTTTTTTCTTTGCATCCTCAACAACATCCTCATTATAACATTATCATTGTGCATTTTTATTTCATTTATATCACCTCCCTTTCTATATTCTCACCAAATGTTTCTATCTGCTAACATTTTTTTTTCTTTTTATGTATGATTCATTTGACTAGCAAAAACCTCCCCTTCGTACTCATCCCAACGTCGGGTTCGAAAATCTAGTTATATTTTTATTTTTATTTTTTCTCTTCTTTTTCAACATCACACCAATGGGCTCAAATCAAACAACCTGTTAGCAGTAGAGCATCTCATCTCCTATAATTCACTTCACCTGTCCTTTTTATATTTTTTTACAACCTCCTTTCATTCCTTCCCCCTGTCTGACCTAATGATTCAGATGGAGTACTTTTAAATTTCTGTCAATGAAACAGTGCCTACGACCATCAGGCGTCGCACTGCATTGCAGAATCCAGAGAGGTGCTCCCCTGAGAGAAGATTTTCAGACCTTTTCTCTACCTCTTCCTTTACAACTCAACTTTCAGTGTCGAAATTAAACCTAGATTATCAATAACGCAATTTTAAGATACTAATTTTTATTTTTATCTTGAACACACACACACATCATCTCTTTTTCATTTTTAAGTTTGTAAAGTGCCAATCGCAAAAGTAATTTTTCTATTAATACTGTTGGTATCTTTCATTGAGGTCCAACTTTCTAAAAATAGTCCCGAGTGTTTATCTTGAATGTTGTTGTATATACGAGGGTTGTCCGTTAAATAAGTTCCACGGGGCACCACTGTCATGAGGATCGCTTTTAGGCTCGAGCCGACTGCACGGGCTCGTAGCTTGTTCTCCCCACTCCAATTTCCCACCAAGGACACGTCGCTGGTAAACTTAGTTTTGGCTGAGCAGCCGTTAGTGATGGAGCTTCCCCTCGTGTCTCCCGCCAGCTGTGAATTACGGTGAGTAATTCGCTTTTTGGCCGCAAAGAAGAATTCGGCGAAGGACATTCATACTGAACTCTGTCAAGTGTATAGAGAAGGGTGTATGAGTTCCGGGATGGTGCGCAGATGGGTCAGAGAATTTAAAAACGACCGAACAGACGTCCACGATGAACCGCGTGCTGGACGGCCATCGGTTTCGGACGAAACTATTGCCAAAGTCGAAGCGGCAATGCTTGAATATCGACGGGGTACTGCGTGGAAGCGCTGCGATTTGGTTCCTGATGTCAGTAAAACCACCATCGACAAGATTTTGCGTGAACATTTAGGGTATTTAAAGGTCTGCGCAATATGGGTTCCGAAAATGCTGACTGAAGACCATAAACGGCAGTGGGTTGATGCGGCCCAGAAATGTCTCGATTGCCAGGAAACTGACGGAGAGGAATTCTTGGATTCGATCGTTACTGGTGATGAGACCTGGGTACACTACACCACACCGGAGACAAAGTAGCAATCAAAGCAGTGGAAGCACACTTCTTCGCCGAAACCTCTAAAGTTTAAACAAACGCTTTTTGCCGGGAAACTTATCGCTACCGTCTTTTGGGACCGAAAGGATCTATTGTTGTGCGACTTTATGCGTTGGGGTACAACAATCAATTCCGACCGGTACTGTGAGACCTTAAAACAACTTCGACGCGCGATTCAGAACAAGAGGAGAGGGATGTTAACCAAAGGGGTGCGTTTTCACCTCGACAACGCTCGGCCGCACACCGCCCATCAAACCACTGCCCTCATCGAAGAATTTGGATGTGAATTGGTGTCACACCCACCTTACAGCCCGGACGTAGCTCCTATTGACTTTCATCTCTTCCCCGCGTTGAAGAAATCCTGGGTGGAACCCAATTCCAGGACGATGACGAGTTGGAAGAAGCGGTTTTAGGCTTCTACGCGGCCAGGCGGCAGAGTTCTTTGACTCTGTTTTCCATAAGTGGGTGTCCCGAATGCAAAAATGCGTCGAACGAAACGGGGAATATGTAGAAAAATGAAAAAAGTATGATATTTTCGAAAATGTATAGTTCAGGGCAAATAAACCTGTTTTTCTGTATGAAAAACCTCTGTGGAACTTATTTAACGGACAACCCTCGTAATATCTGTATTTTCAAAATTTGGTATATGGTCCTGTTTGAGTGCGTGATCTACTAGAAGTGATAATGGGCTATGGTTTTTAAAAGCTGTTTTGTGTTGATTTACTCTTTCTTCAAGAGTTTTACCTGTTTCTCCTATGTAGGTTGCTGGGCATGATTTGCATGGAATGCGATATACTATATTTGATTCAAAGTCATGATTGCTATTATGTTTAGTGTTGGGATGGCGTAGAATTTCTTTTAGATTTACTGTGGTTTTGTATCGGGTTTTGGAATGGATATGGAATAAGAAAGAGTTTATCGAAGTATATTTCATTCACCTCAGTTTTCCATACTGAGAATACAGGTGATTTTTGCAAGGCCATTGTTGGCAGCGAGTATGTGAAAACATCTTATGTCATTCATTGTTTTTGGGGGGATAACTGCCATTGATCTATTTCAATGGTGTCTACAAAGCCATATATCTAAAAAGACAAAGGTCACCTCTCCCGTCAAAATAGACGTCAAAGCCAGACGCCATCTATTGACCGTTGCCGCAAAACTGGCTTTGGCGTCTATATTGAAGGGAGAGGTAACCTTTGTCTTTTTAGATCAATATCCTACCGGCAAAATTTCCATCTATAAAGCCATATATGCCGGCTAAAGTGATCATGGTTATATTCAAGCATCGAACAATTTTAGATTATTCATATCTGTACCAAAGGAATAGGAAAAATATATATTTTTATAAACAAAAAAAAAAAAAAAGCGCATGCCATTATTGGAAACACTACACACTCATAGACTTAATTTAAGGAAGTTGTACCTTTCAGCATGTATATTCGGATTCAGACAATAACTCTGAAAGATATTACAGTGATCTTTATTGAAGATACATAAGATAACCGAATGTGAACAAAATTGCCTCTGTCTCCATAAAAA